>JAOTQP010001652.1:34864381-34874485 GCA_026413545.1 Cichladusa arquata | reverse complement strand
TTAAAAAAAAAAAAAAAAAAAAAAAAAAACAAACAAAAAAAATACAAGGGACACTTGATTGGGACAGAAAATGCAGATAATCCTGACCACCGTGGATATACACACTATTACAGATTCACCTGGCTCTTACCTCTAAAGAAATCCTACCTAACTCTGGCAGCGTAACCACGCACATCTGAAAAGAAACTCAGTCAAAACTTCAAACTGGCTTTAATGTTTTCTTGACAATTACAAGGGGGAGAATGGCGTTTTAATTGAAAAGACAATTTTAAGGACCATACCGCAGATCATTTAAATCAGTCAACTTAAAGATCAGAGTCCTAAGTAGGAACTTCTATTCTTATAGCACAGCAGTAAAGCAACAAGAACAAAAATTACATACATTTATTTTAGAATAAGTAACTAAAAATTAGTTGGTGACTGATAAACTTCAGTCAATTTAAATGTCTTGAACATACTATTTTTTCCCATGTTTACATCTTTAAATTAAGACTCTACTGGTTTCTTCTTGTTGAGGAAATGGTATACATTCCTGTTTAGCTGTGTGTCAAGAAAAATCAGCTTTTAGGACAAAAAGAGATAAAACATTAAACCTAGTGTGAAGAGAACACTGGATTTCTTCTCTCATTATAGAAATATCTCTAGCTGAAATGAGACTTTACATAGAGAGCAGACTGATATCCTTATAGTCTCTATTTAGAATTTTCACATAGAAAGAAACAGAGAATCTTAATATAGCAGTAACGAGAAATTCTTCATTTCCAGGGTAGCAAAAAAAAAAGTAGCACTCAGTGACTATCTGGTTCTGAAAGAGTAGAAAAAAACATTTTAAATATCAGAAAAGAGATTTCTCATTCTCAGATTTTAATGTATTAAATCCTAGCTGTTTACACTGAAATCAGGACTTACTAGACCACATTCTGATTTCTTCTAATAAATTCTTATTCAATGTTTCATTTATTCTCTTCATCTTCTTTCCTCTTATGCTTTGCTGCTCTTTTTTCTGAGCAGTTGCCATACAGACGTTAACAGTAAATATTATAAATATTATTTTATTTTCAAGCTTTGAAAAGCCAGAACAGTTTCTCTTCATTTTAGTCAACCCCTCCAAAAAAACCCCCAAAAAACCAAAACAACACACACAAAAAAAACTCCCAACCACATAAAACAAAAGCAACCCCACCCAACAACAATAGTAGTTCTCCATTTTGAAGTGTTTTCACTTCACAGAGAATAGATAAAAAATGAAAAGAAAGATTTTTAAGCAAAAAGAATATGTAGATATTATCTTTTGAAAAAGTTTTCTAAAAGATCTTAACAAACACTTGCTGAAAATAAAACCTAACTGCTGAAGACCTGGTATAAAGCTTGACGCCACTACCAGAATCACTAGCTCTGCTGTCACATTACAAAACAAGCATAGTGAAAAATGACATGCCTAATAAAGAAGAATATAATTTAAGAAGTAGTGACAAGGTAAATCTAAGGTTGAAGTGTTTTTTCCCCCTAAAAACAAGCATTTTGTAAACAGGGGATGCTATTGTAATGAGCTAACATGACCTATGATATTAAAGATCAAAAAAAATACTTGGAAAAGTTTATGTAAAGTTGATTTATTTTTTTGCTTTGTCTCAGCTAAGAAAAAAAGCAAACAAGTGCATTTGTTTCTAAGACACTTAGATTTGGTTACATAGTTTATACATGTCCAGTAGAGTTTCACTCATTTGAATTTCTTAAGTTGCAAATTAAATAATGAAAGTATTTATGAAATATATTATGTATTTATTATCAGAGCTGTGTAAGAACAAGCAGTATTAGCAACTAAAACATTGTTTCCTTGTCTTTCCCACCTACAAGATCCCTTACATTTAGAGAATAATTAAGATAATACTGAAACATTAACTGAAATTTCCACTTGTCTTTCAATTCTTATTGAAGCCTGCCTATAGGATAGTTTAAGCACATTTAAAAAATCCCAAAAATGAGAGAATATTTTAAGTCAAGATTTTCTGTCTTTGGCCTCAATTCATATTAATAGAAAACAGGCAGCCTATTCTAGTCACAAAAAAAGTTCACGGTGTAGCAATTGCATTGAAATCACGATGAAGTTAACTAAGTTGAAACAATAAATCTCTCAGAGTACTAATTCTATTCACTGTTATAGTACAGTCATAACTATGCATTAGAAAAGTGAAAATTGCTTTCATCTTTAAAGAAAAATGAAATGTCCTTTGAAATCAAACGCATCTTCTAAAGATACCAGCCACTTCACTGGGAAAGCTTTGCAACCTAGGCACTTGTACCCAGGAGAGTGCTGCCAGCCTGCAGTCTGATGCCACTGCAGAATTACAGCTTACAGTACATTATCAATGCCTGCTATGTCCTCTGAGAAAGCAAGCTCTGCTGGCTGAACTTCCCAATTTACTCCCAAAGGCAGAAGAACAAAACTTCCAACACTATATAGCACATCTTTTAAAAACATTCTACAGAGACAAGATTTACTAGCAATGTGATCCTGTACTTATTTAGATTAGAATACTAAGCAAAATTCCCAACCACTAAGAAATCTATCAAAATTATGGGCAATACATTAAAGACAAAAAAATTTTAAAACAAAGCTGCCCAAAAGTAATTCAGACTTCAGAGTTACAAAAAATCCTCCTAGCAGGACTAAATATTGTATCAACCACATTGCATCTAGACAACATGAAGTGGTTTATTACTGCCAAAATTTCATTTACCATCACCATCCCCCTTGAAACCACATATTTTAACTATCTTTAATCCTGTAATCAATGACTAAATAGATATAATTACATTTATGAGTTTAAAGTTATTTAAGTATGAAAATAATTCCATCTTTACTATTAGAAAGATGAATACAAGGAATTTTTCTTATGTTTTGTTAAAAGCCTTGATTTCAAAAGATTTGCAAGAAAATCAGAAACCAGAAAGAGTAAAAATGTATTTGTTCATCACTTGCTGACATTTTGAGTGGGTGAAAAAGGGCACTCAGAATGTCTTTTTGAATAAATACTGTTGTGATCAGAATCTATAATCACAATTAAGTTCTACCTTTGCTTCCTATTTCCTGAATTTAGATGGAGGTGGGTGGGAAGATGAGGTGCAAGAAATAAATGAATAAACCAGGTGAATAAATCAGAGGGCATAGTGAGAAAGTGGGACTGTTACTGGTACATGATGATCAGTATTCCACCTGCTCAGCAAGGCTAGCTTTACCTACAAGCAGAGACACAGGCTTTAAGAGAGTCCTTACTCTCAATCAATTAAGTATTTTGCTTTCTAGAGCAGCTTTATGAGAAACATTTAGCTTTTCCAGTTGCTTCTTCTATTGCATACTTTTGCATTCTGCAGTCTTCTTCCTTTATACAGACTGACCTTTCATAGAAGTTGGATCTTGATTTTGTAATAGGCAGTTCTAGGATGAATACTTGCAAGAGCAATGTCAATTCACAACTTGAACATCTCTCTTTGGATCAAAATCTGAAAACATTAGGCATCTCCCATTCTTTTTTACAGAACAAAGAGCTACAAAAGACTGATCAAATTTGTCACCTGTCTTTCTCTTTCAGGGAGAAAAGTTTTAATCCTGCAATGTATTCTTAAAAAAAAAAAAAAAAAAAAAAAAAAAAAATCCAGAAACTTCAGTATGCTTCCTAAACCCTTTTACTTCACAAAAATATCCATCATTTGTCATAAGTGTCATCTCTTATTTAATGGATAAACCAGTAAGTCTTCTTCCTACTCAGTTAACTTATAAAAAAAAAAAAAATAAAAACTAGGCAAACTTACTCTTCTCTGAAAAAATATATATTTTCCTAAGTTCCCAGGAAACTTATAATGGTATTCCAGACACTTTGTTTCTTCCAACAAAGAAAATAACAACACAATATGCATTTGTGGTTTTAGCAGAATAGAATTTGGGGGGCAAACAGAATACTATGGCAGCAAAAACTGGCAACTGCCGATTGATCTTTCTGGCTGAATGCATGAAAACTAATCCCATATGTCTGGATTGACACTTTCTAATGAACAGACAGCATTATTTCCTCTGATTTTTCCAACTTTACTGTCATTGGTTTGAGCAAGCCAAATCCAGCGAAGAAAGAGGAATGAAGGAGAGGAGGAACTGAAGAAGATGAAGGAAAATAGTAAAGATGGAAGATAGCAACACCTTATTCACTGGAACTGGCATTTAGTTTACCTCACTCAAACATCCTACAATTGCAGCAGTCTGCTGTAACTTTATTATGAATAGATCAAAACACTTCAGCTTTGCTCCGTAGTAAGTCCATTATGTAACTCCATGGGAATTTCTATCTTCATATTTTGATAATTTCTTGTGAGAGCATAACAGATAGGAGAGAAACAGATGTAAATTAGTCCAGCTTTAAAGAAGTTAGGTCTTTAGTGAGGCTAGAATTTTTCCCATACTCTTGTTCATTTCTCCTGAAATCCTGGCACATGACATTAGCAGCAAGAATAACAAAAAAGGTCTTAGATGCTACTAGTGACTAAAGTGATATACCAGGTCAGTACAGACACGTCCTTGGCAATTTCTAAGTTAGTGAAACATAAACATTGTTAGCAGATGGCAAAGTTTCAACTGATTTTTCCAGTGGAGACTACCAGACATCTGAGCAGTTTAAATGGACTACAAGTTTTAGAGTTCTCAGAGGATATCTTCAGGTAAGAGTAAGTTAATAATCAAACAGGTTTTGTACAAGTGTCTGATTATTTTGTAATTATTCATGTTCTGCATTCATCTATGATGTGAGAAGCCACCACTGTATGCAATGGGACAAAGTGCAGGCACTAGTCCTAAGAAGACTTCTGTGAAGCTGATTGATCAAGCACTAATTCCAGAGACAGCAATCTGGAAGCATCAGCAGCTCTCAAGAGTGACTATATTCTCTGAGTATTCTCTTCAGCATTGTTGCAAATATTTTTTCTTGAAGTTATATAAATAACTTCCTTATATTTAACTACAGAACAACACAGAAATTTCATTATATTTTTCATTCCAAGACTTCAGATAGATAGATTATATCTATAACTCTTACCTTTCAGAGTATGTAGTGTTTCAATTAAGTTTTAAGTAGCCCTTAAAATCTGCCTGCCAGTGTAGCTTGCTCCTAGTGTATTTATAGAATTCCTCCTGTTCACTTAAAAAATAAACACAGCAACAATCATCCTCAAAAGAACACTTTTTCTAAACTTCTACCTTTTAAAGGAAAATATAACCAATTAGACAAGCCTTTCAGAATTCCAACTAAAATCAACATTACTGAGGTAAGTCACATATACATTTGTCAAGGTGTGTTCTTGTTTTGCATTCCAAATAGTACTGTTTAAACAGGTTTTCAATTCATTTTCATTTCCAAATAAATCAATGAATGTCCATACTTAATTGTGTCAAATTCCTTTCTCTTTTTCTATGATATTTTCCTCTTTAAAAACATAAAACTTGCATTTTCAGAAGGATAGTTTCAAATTTTTTTCTGGGACCTCAGTGTTACTTGCTTCTAAAAATTATTTTTCATTTTTAATTAATATTTTTGGTTTTCTTTCAATCAAAATAAACAATTCTGCCTGTAAACCAACTTCCTCTACAAGTTGTAACAGTGCCACTAAACAGCAGAAGTTTTACAGCTGTGACCTTCTAATAACTAGCTGAGATATTACTATTAATTTGGATCCCATCACAGCTAAGCAACTACCTCAGGTTTTTTTTTAAGTATAGGGTTGTTTTTTGTTTTTTTCCTTTATAATAGCTAAGTCAATCAGGACTGGATGAGCTATCTTTTTCAAGCTTTCCTCTTATGACCCTAATACACAGCTCTGTCAAATATCTGACATCTATATTCCTGAAGACCTATAAAAGGGGGAACTGAGGGACATAATTGTAGCCCATACAGATTACAATCTCTTAGGAGAGAGTTACTCCAGTTTCTCACAGCAATGGATTTAGTGTGCACACTCTGGATGTTTCTGACAGAAATAAGTAATAGTATCTTCCTCCTGAACTTGGCCAGCAATGCTGCATGGTATCAGGAGAAGGACATTGGATCACTCCACTCTGCTTCACAGATTTACAAGAATAAATTGTAGGAGGCAGCAGCAGCAAACTGACTTCTGATAGAGATACATACAGTGGTAGATAGGCTTTATGCAAGGATCACTCAGTGCCCATTGACTATACAGTCAGAATTACTGAATTTCTAGAAAACTCCCCCCACCAAAAAAAAAAAAACAAAACCAAAAAACCTTTGAGAGCTAGTGGAGACAGTGGTATCCAGAGAGATTTTTCTTCTCTTTTTCAGTTTTCATAACTTTTCAACATCACCAGCTCCATAAGGACAGTGTGCTCCTCTAGAACAGCTGCATTAGCAGGTTAGGGTACACTTTTAGTACGAATTTGTCTTGTTTTGAAGTTCTTCAGTATTCACTCAAGCTCACCACTGATGCACAAAGAAACCAAAAAAAGTAACAAGTAAAACTGCCATCCTTTTTTTGCACCCAGCCTTTAATTTCCCTGAGCTCTGCTGAGCTGTAACCTTCTGTACTGAGGAGCATCCCAAAATGATTATAGATATGATGCTAGATGGGACAAGTTTTTGCAATATACCAATTTTCAGAGGCAGTTTGAGCAGCTTTCATTCAAACAGTAAAACTATATGCACAAATAAAAACTGTAGATTCCACTAATAATTTAGAGATCCATTAAAACTGCTGTTAGGATATTCAGATAAAATGAAGAAACACTGAAGTGACATGCTAGAATTCAAACCTAACATACAGTAATGTTTCAGAAAAAAATCTACCCATGCTTTAGAGATCGTGATTTTCAATAACCTATCTTTATATATTTCAAGTGCAAAATGTCAATTACATAATTGTTGTCATTTTTAACACACAGTATTATCGTATATTAATACATTAATATATTTAGGCATTTGAACAGCAGACATGAAACAGCTATTGTAAAATAGTTGCTATATGCAAGTGAAACAACAAACTTGGTGTTATTACCACAACTACTACCATACTATGTACAAATTTATATCAAAGATAAGCCTAGCAATATAACATCTGATTTTTGACTCACACACATTCTGGCTATTCCAAAGTAAGTGACAATACATATATCAGAATTTCCCATAATTGTAGGTCTGTTACTTGGATTCTTCTCTACTAGAAACTCAACATTTTCCTCCTATAATGTAACAGAACTTCACTTACATTCTCTCCTTACTGAATCTCTCAGCTAGCCTGTGAAAGAGGCAGGGACCTTGAGATCACTTTTGAAATTCTCCTGACAAAGCCACCCTTCAGACAAAGTGCAGCAGGGAGCTCTGGGTAGTAACCAGTCTCACTGACATCCAGGATAGGTCTCTATTGATTATAATCACTATGCTACCTATTCAGTTATTTCTAATCATTTGTGAAACATTTATACTCTCTTCTAGTAAACTGGCTGGCACACTTCCAGTGGTAACATTTTAAGGTTCTCTGCATTTCAAGGTGTTATTTCTGTGACTAAACACTTCTGAAAAGAGTAATGTTCATGAAGGAAAAGTGTTTAATCTGAGTCACTAAAAGGAAACCCTTTTCTAGACTTCCAAATTTGACTCTTTAAAATTATTTACCACTGTGCTTACGTATAGTTATAATTCTGGTTATAGCATAGCAATGCCTCAAAACTCCTTTAATACTTCCTCCCTACAAAAAGCAAGTCATAATTTTACTTTACACACATTCAGTAAGACAGATTAATTTTACAAAGACTTATGCTCATTCATTTAAAAACCACAGTTCAGTCCCCTATTGTTATAAAGAGAAATAAACAGTACTTAGCATTTTTGTTATGGCTTATAAACTGAACCCCTTTCTTGGTCTGGTAATTAAGCAAAAGGCTTCTTGTTTTATATTTGAAGCTTAAGCACACAGAAATGCAATAGAGCAAATATCATACTAAATCAGGTAAGATGCTTCACTATATGTGCCATGAATAAGAACTGACTAGAGATATATTTTCACCCCTACATATACACCTCTGAAATACAGAAGGCATTTATAACTCACTGTGTGAGTACGAGGAACACACATTAGCACCATGGAGTTTAGATTTACACCTTCTTTTCAGTATCTTTTTTTTTAAAGCAATTGAGTTGATTGCTTTGAAGTCTTCGGTAGGACTGCTAATATACAGGCTCCCAACACAGTCTTAATTTTCTTTCTTTTTACTAGCAGATTGCTAAACACTATCATTTGAAAATAAAACTATTCAGAAACCTTTCCACAATGTCTTTCCTAGTAAGATAGAGTTGTTTGAACCCTAGAACACCTGTCAAGTTTCTGACAAAGTTCTCTGCTAGTCAAATTATAACCGTGAGTCTCTCTGACACATTAAATAAAAAAATACATTCTGTTTTTGTAAAGCGTGTAAGAATATTGTGATAATACAAAGGTGGCTTATATACTGCACTACACTTATTTCTAAAGCTATCATTCTTCAAGTACAATAGTTGACATTCACTAACAATGCCTAAATGCCAGAGCTTTTAAATCCATCTCTGACATTGAATGCCTCTGAGTCTACAACCTTAGCAATCAACAGCTTTAAAAGTTTACTGAGTTGAAACCTAGATTCTAGTTCCTGCTCATGGAATTTATCAGTTAACTATATAATTAAAAAAAAAAACCAAAAAACAAAAGCAATCCAGTGGTGCATCCAGGATGTCCTCTCACATTCACAGCATTTTAGAGTGATTATTTCTTGGTTATTTCTCTCTCAAAATTACTTGTTGCATTGTAAAACCACTAACCTACTGTTTCTGTAGGATACAGGAGTTATTAATAATATTAATTAAAGATGGCAGTCTGAGGCATTGGTATTTCTCCTGTCTGCACAATCCTAAGCACTAAGAAGTGCCTGCAATCTCTATTATTGGCTTCTTAAAGAGAAGGTGTTTACTTGTATAAACACCTTGTATATCTTGTAGGTGTTTACTCCTATAAAAACAACACGAGATTTCTGGCTGTTGAATGAAAAGAGACTTCTAATGTAGAGCCCCGAGTCAGTCTTCCAAACCCTAAAGAGATGTGACATTTTAGAAAAAACACTGTACACCTGACATTTTCTGTTCACCAGCTTGCTGCAGCCTTTAAAGGAGCAGCTAGTCTTCTGACCAGACCTCAAAAAACAGTTTCTCCATGAAGCAGAGAGAGCTGAAGTGTCCTAACTAGACTGGCAAACTAGACTGGACTGCTTAATTTCCCTGAATTAAAATGCATGCCTGACCATACTTGGTATATCCAGAAAAATCCTAACCACACACAAAAAAAGCAAATATACATTTATCAAAGTGCATTTTCAGCTCACTTGGACACTGGCTTCAGCATGCTATTGAACGAGGAGAGCAAGGAAGTCAGGAAGCAAAATATCCTGTAAATCAGTATTAAAAATTACATTATAATAAAGCAATAAAGGGTACCTGGTAAACAACAGAAAAACTATTCAGATTGTAAAGCTGATTAAATTAGCTTCCCAAACCTGCACAGTAACACATTTACCATTAATCCATAGAAAAAATATCAATGACAGACTGAGAGGACTACAGACCCAGTCATTACCTGTCTATATATATACCAAGAAATTGATTCACCACATTACTGGATTTCAACCAAGTAACTGGCCAACCCAAGAAAATTCCTCACAATAAAGCACCTTTATATGATAATTTAGCTACAGGTAAGATATATGTCTATTACATAAAGTGATTATTGACTACGAGAACCTTTCAATTTAGCAGAAAATTACTTTGTGTAAGAGCTCTCCAGAGCTAGTGACAAAGGTTACATTTTGCTCTTTCAACACACAGTAAAAATGAATGAGGCTTCCACTGGCCAACTCTGTATTGAATCATCAAAAAATTGAAAGAAAGTTAAGTAAGGATAAAATTCTTTACACAGATTTTCACATTCTGCCCAAAAGTTAATTCAATTCCCTCCACTCTCCCCTTGCCCACACCACCCCCCAAAAAGGAAAAAAAAAAAAAAAAAAAAAAAAAAAAAAAAAAA
>JAOTQP010001652.1:34853211-34864281 GCA_026413545.1 Cichladusa arquata | reverse complement strand
AAAAAAAAAAAAAAAAAAAAAAAAAAAAAAAAAAAAAAAGGCAGTGGAAATAAAATTACTTGAATCTGAAATTCACTGACAGTGTTTTTCTCACCAGCTACACATGAACTTTAACCATGAAGACTTCATGTTAATGAAGATGCAAAAGTCACAGAAGTAATAAGAAGCTGGCATACTAAATTTTCTTAACGGTAAATAAAAAATAAACTATTTTAAGACATTAAAAAGTTACATTCCTCACCCATTTAAAGGAACTATAAATTGAGTTTTTTACCAGCTGTACTACAAGAAATTAAAACATGGAATATAGATAGGACAATAAGAGACTGATAATTGAATCTAAAATTTGTCACCTTGAAACATTAACAAAAGGTTTGAAAATTTGAATGCACTTACAAAAAAACCCCAAATTCCACTTAAAGAACATCTTTAATATTTATTATTATTCCAATAACTTGAGCTAAAATGTGGGGGAAAAATAATCAACCCAAAACTCTCACAAGATTAAAATAATGAAGAAAAAATTACAGGTCGAGCAAAAAACTAAAACTTTAGCTTCCAGTCTGATGTAGGTTAGCATTCAGCATTTTCATAGTGGATTATTTTTTAAAGGCTTTTTTGTTTACTGGACATGATTTGGTTTAATAACGAGATACTATTAGAAGTGAAGGATTACATATCCAGTGTAAACGTGGCATTTCTTTTAACTACAGATGACTTCATGAAGAAAAGTCCTGAGAAAGAAACTGAAGAGAACAAGCCATTTGATAACTATGTAAAACGTGAAGAAAACTCTATTTTCAACAATTTTTCATCTGCAGTCCTAGGCAAAATACGTCATACACACTGTCAAACCTTAAGTCATGTAAACCCTTAAGGAATCAATTAAAATTAATTTCCCATTAAAACCTACTTGTGTTTAGCCATTTTCACAGCAGTGACAATAATAAAATTAGAGTATCTATCACTGTAATATCTACAATATGCAGTATATTTGACAGCTCTTGTTAGTTCTGAGGACCAAAGAGTAAGCTGCAGTAGAAAAATCTCACATGAAATTTTCACTTTGCAGTGTTACACTATCCTTGTGCTTCCTTAAAAAAAATTATTGTACTGAAAAAAGACTGATAATTGATGTTAAGGAACTGGAGGTATAAAACAGCATATTAATTCTGCACATTACATAGCATAACCCCTTAGAAGACAGTAAATGCAGAATTTAGACAGGCTTGGTATTCTTCACAGAGGTACAAAGATGAAAGCTTTTGTTTGGTATGAAAGTTCATGATAGTGGCTTTAATGTCTAATTCCTGAAATACCTTGCTTATGACACATATTTTCCCCCAATTCAGCAGTGTTTCTACTGTGGTTACTGAAGGCTTTCAAACAAAAAAAATTTCTACTGACATTTAAACTTCTATTGTGAGTCCCCTCAGCATCCAGACTTGAAATAGGTAAAGACACTTATTCACTACTTTAGAGCACAGAAGGAACATTATGAAAATTCAGAACAACTTCAAGAAGGGGTTTTTTTTGTTGTCAACTTCGTTTGTTTTTCTTTGAAACTACTGGAGGTTCAGTATGCAGTATTATTTTCTTCAGCTTATATTTTACTGCATATGCTTTGTCACTGTAGATATTTTACAAACATGATAGGCATTTCAAAAATGCTGTCATATAATAAGCAAGGATATCTTCACTGCAGTGAGGAAACAGAAACAAGGTATTTACTGAAATGCAAATTGACATTAAACCTAGAAGTGGCCTCCCAAAAGTAAGATTGAGATGAATTACCATGACAGTGATGAAATAGAGTCTTATACTTATGTACCCAGTGTGCATCTTTCCTAGGTAGGTTGACAAGTGTTTCATGTAGCTAACACACTTTACTGGCTTTAAATTGGCTTTCAAAACTGAGGGGGGGGGGGGGAAGAAAGAAGAAAAAAACCAAAAAACTAAAAAGAATTCTTGCGTTATTCTGAGCAACTGTAACTGCTGAGCACACTTCTTAAACAGATGATAATTTTTATACTAATTAAGAAACAATTTTGGTCAATAGACACTGTTTTAATCTGAAAAACACTGTCTAGTTTCCTCAACTTCTCCTCATGATTTATTCCTTTTATGAGAAACTAAACAAAGAAGAGCAGGTTTCACAATAAATCTTTTTCCAGACTTACAGGTTATTCACAAAAAAGATTGCCTGAGACTCTGATTTGGCTCCTGAAATACCAACTTAGAAGTATTTCTATGAGGATCTAGAGGGCAATGACACAGTCAGACAAAGGCTCAGAAAAGAAGAAGGCAACTCCACTCACAAAGCTCAGGATACAGCACTCAGGGCTGACCACAGTGAATTCAATTACAAGTAAATGCAGATAGCTACAATAATAGCAGGAATAGAGTCACCCCTGAGAAACAGGTGTGACCAAAACAGAAGACCAAGAGAGAAGACCTGTTGGCTAGCTGGAGAAAGTCACTGTAGTAAAGAAAAGCAGCAATAGAAAATTTCTGAAGCAAAAAATTACAATAGCTAGCTGCACACTGCTTACTCTTTACAAAGTTATTTATACATAAATAGCAAATAGGATTCTCAGTATGTGATCTGAAAGCCATGAAATTCCCCATACGAAACAGGTGGTAGAATGGTGCATGAGCGAGTGAAAAAAACAAAAACAAAACCCAAACCCAATATAAAAGTGAGAAAGCCTAAAGTTTACATTTTCTAACATTTCAAATAGCAAAAACTACTGCTATATGTTTTATTAGATGGGCTACTTACATAAAAGCATACATTTTGACAAGACAGGGGAATCTTATGTCCAAGGATACAACAGAATCTGTACCCATTAAATGCACATGCCATGTAGCACAAGAACCCTGTCCTACTCTTGGACTAGGTCTCTAAGTCTCATGGAAGAAGACAGCAGTTGAAAGATAATAATGAAACCTTCACAAAACCTTCTGATTACAGAATATAAATGATAGCAAGCATGAAGCAGAAGTTCTGCAAATCTTTCTTCTAATGACAAGGGTGGCTAAAGTAGATTCCATCTCCACCCCTACTTTGCACCCTCATTTTTTAATGTGGTTGAAAATATTTTTGGTTTTGGGGGGTTTTTTTGTTGTTGTTGTTGTTTTTTGTTGGGTTTTTTTGACCTCAGAATTACTCATTTTAGATTGGTTTGTTGTGTGTGTAGTCTTCTAAAAAATGCAATTGAGAAAGGTTGTTAGAGAACAGAAATGAACACCCAAATAATCTTAGGAATTTAAATTTTCTATCAAGAAAAATATGTATAGAATCAAGGTTTCACGTATCATGCACAGTTTCTGAAAAACAGCCACAGATTGTTAGTCAGGAAAAGAAAAGATTCTATGTGAAAGTTTTATAATGAGAAAAAAAAAAAAAAAAGCTTTGGAAAAATACCAGTTTTCCTTTTGCTAATAAATTTCTCATTCACTGCCTGTAGATACTCTCTCTGTAACTCTTTACCATTATGACAACTAGTATCGGAACCAAAAATTGACAGACTCTTTCACAATATTACTCTACATGACACTAGCAGCAGTGTGAAATTGAGTGTGATCACAGCACCACTCAATTCTACTGGTGCAGGGCATTTTTAGTTTAGGTCAGTTTTACCTTCTGA
The DNA here is from genome assembly GCA_026413545.1 of Cichladusa arquata. Taxonomy (NCBI): domain Eukaryota; kingdom Metazoa; phylum Chordata; class Aves; order Passeriformes; family Muscicapidae; genus Cichladusa; species Cichladusa arquata. The sequence continues at coordinate 34,860,631 of JAOTQP010001652.1, read as the reverse complement.
TCCTCATGTTCTTCAGTCCCAGGGTAAAGAAAACATAGACAGAGAAAAAGACAGTAGAATGGAAGACTTTGAAAAGGAAACTAGGGCAGAAAATTGTAGACAATTGCTAAAAGCTCTTCCAGTTTTCCAAGAACACAAAGCCCACATAGCCTAAGGTAAACTCTGTGCATATAAAGAACAGCTCACCCCACCTAGCTGAAACCTAAAGAAGCCTCTTCTGTTTAAGAGATTCACTGCATGTCCTCTAGAGCACATCACAAAGTCTTCAAGAGACAAACTTCATATCCAAAACCTACATCTTACTAAAAAAAAAAAAAAAGGGAATTTTTAAAATAAAAATAATTTTTAAAGAAAGAAATCCAGACTTCCCCCTCTCCCCCCTTAGTGATTAACCTCTTTGCCCCAAGAACTTCTGACAAGATGGCATTTTAGAACCCTCTCTGTTCTCTTCTTACTACTGTTCCTTTTCTTCTTTATGTTAAATCCAATCCTCACTCCTTCACTTCCTACTAAAGAATAACTACTGGTCCTCCCCCTTAATTGTTTTAACAGCTGGTGCTAGTTTGCCAATCAGTCTCATGCAATCTCTTCTCATTCTCTTTCTGTAGTTTCTTCCCCATATTTTTGCATGACAAATCAGAAAGCATATCTGAGAAAATATTAAGTTACAAGCATTTACTAGTGAGTCTAAGGAAGGGTGGTAACACCTAACCCTTATTCTAGCCTCAGTGTAGCTAATCCTAGCCATTGCTGAAGTAAACCCTGACTAGTCAGTCTTTAGGAAAAAATAAAGTAAAATCCTCATTCTTGAGCACTTTACAACAATCTACAATTCTTTTTCCCAGGGCCACATAAGCCACAGTAAATCTTTTGCAAAGTGAAGTAAAATTAATTAGTCTTGCAGCTGCAAATGAACATATTTTACTTCCTACTGAAATGGAACAGGAATACATTTGCAGTTTAGTCTGAAAGACAGCTAAAAATCCAATTAAATTAGAAGTAGCTTTTAAGTGAATGGACAGTACCTTCTTACCCATGGTACCTAATTCACAGGCTCTCCTGTGCCTGCACCCTAAATGAGCAGATTGGCTGAAATTAAAAAAAAAAGTATGAATCTCTATTGACTACCGCCTCTTCACTTCAAAGCTTGATTTCCCCTTAGACCATCAGCTAGTCCATTCTGATTCACATCCATGTATTTTATCCTTTTCACTGTAGGAAATAGTTAGAAATACGTAAAAATTATGGTGGTAAGACTTGTATGTTCCTTGAATATAGACTTTTATTTCAATCTAAAATTAGGTTTAGTAATCTCTGCTGTGCAAGAACAAGCTATATCCCAATGATTTACGGGGGTTAGTATGTAACTGAAACAGTACTTTATACGGTTGCTGAGGTGGGACTTATTGCAGACATCCACCAAAATGAAAACGGTATTTTTTTCTAAAAAGAAAAGCATGAAACAGACTTTGCTTCCATTAGGGTTATGCTTTGTATCTCCTGTCACATCAATTTGTAACACTAAAAATAAAAGCAGGCCTCATCACCTGATTAAACATGTATGTATCATCTGCAGGAACAAGTTTTGAATGGGTTTTCTCACTCATAACGTAAATCAGTGCAATTTCTGATAATTTTGCTAGCAGTTCAAATTATTTCATCTGAAATCATACAGATAATGGTCAGTCTACTATAAAGTGGAATAAGGTCTTTCAGAACTGAGTCAGTGGTGTTTCAGTTCAAACTTCAACAAGATTCACTCCTGCTGTGACCCATGGGCAATATCCACTGTCAATTACCATATACTTCATCCTTCTTTCTTACTCACCCAACTTGCTCTAAAAGTGGATAAATACAACCTCAATCCTTACTGGCTGGCTGTCTTCCCCTGACTGTGCCCTGCTCCCTGCCCTTGGAAACAGATATTCTTTAGAACATCATTACAGCTACATCTCAATGTTACTCTGTCCTATGAAAAACAGGCTTACAGCACAAAGGTAGAACAGGTGTGGGAGCAGTACCTCAGCCAGAATGATTTGCCACCATATATTTCTTCAGAGACTAAATCAATTTGATTTTTAACAGCGCTTTAAAGATGGGATGACTCCTAAATACACAGAAGAACTGTCAATGCATAGGTGTCTAGGTGAAGGGAAGAGCAACTTGACCACTTCCCCTTGTGTTCTAAATGCTCCTACTCCAGCTCTTCCACAGAGATCCAGATCACATAGAGAGAGGGCTGCCACTCTGCCCTCAGCAGCTCTGCACTGTCAAACAGTCACAGTGCCATGCTCTGGAACACAGCTCACTGTTCTTGCTTTCTTTTACCTGGCAGGAGGTAAAAGCTGCAGTAGGCAGAAGGTAGGTCTGGTCTTAGGCACTGGTGTGGACTAGGACTGTAGTAGAGAGTCACCATGTGTGTGACTCTACAGATTTCTGTAAACTGTCCTGACATTCATTCCATGAAGGGAAAGAGATACTGCTCTCATTAGATTGCTACAACAGAAATATGAGGACCAGATTTCTCTGGGCATCTTATAGGGCACTATTCAGGACTTTTGTAGAAACACTTCCCATTGAATAGGCAATGTCAAAATATTCTTGTTTGCTGAAAGTATGTTTGCTTAGGCATAGAACCGCTGCTCAACAGGAGGACGTGCTGTTGTAATATTTTATTCAATTTACATTACTGCCTGATTAACATTGGAACATTTAGCAGTATTAGAAGAGACATTCTCAAGAGTTCTAGATTCCATCAGAGCTCCCAAGCAGAGTTTCTTTCATGCAATACTTGACAGTTAAAATTTGAATCAACAAAACTAAATTATCTTTGACTCATTTTGTGTTTCTAGAGGAAAAGTATTTGCAAATATTCCATTATAACCTTTCTACATGCTGCAGTAAAAGACGGTTCCTGTGCTTTAAAAGAATCTTTGCAAATTCAGTCTTATTTTTTAACTGATAGAATTCAAGTTACTTTGGATAGAAGGTGCTAGATAAATTAAATAGCTAAAGCAGTTTGTAAAGCAGATAGTGTCTCTTGCTAAGATTAGTTAAATAAGACTGGTTTCCACACAGAAAGCATATATAAGCATATTCGGATATGTAACAGTGCATGTGTGTGTTAAACCCCATGAAGTTTCCTCTGTTTGATAAAACATCAGTCTTTAAAAAATCTAGTTCTTGGCAATCCATCATTAAATTCCTAAAATCCTAGTCCAGAATTAACAGGTTGACATGTAAGACTTTGTTTCTGTACAGACCTGAATGAAAGAATACAATTTCAGAAGTGAGAACATATGTATGACTTAACAGAGCTGCAAGTTAAGTTTTGTATGAAACTATATTTATTGCACAAATAAAAGCATAATTTAACACTTTAGTCATTCTGATAATTTGCAAACTGACTTGGCTAAGCCTATAGAATGTATTAGTTTGTAACTTCAATTGCTATATTTAATGAAGTAAAATGCTGCTATAACAGAAAAAAAATCAGCATATATGAAGCCAATATATTTTAAAAATCCCTGTAAGTATTGGCTTCCACAACTTTTATTCCAGTATTCATCACAGGTAATAATTACTGTTATTATCTACACGAGAAATATTCTCAGATACTGAATTTCACAGGCTCTTCATCTGAATGCATCAACAAACATTTTACTTGTTTCTTAAATTTGTGTTTTATCCTGTATGAGGTGTAGCTGTAGCTTCCAAGTCAACCATAGGGTATTTTACTGTTATGATAGAAACATGTGCCCAGAAGCTGACATTCCCTCATTTAACAAGCAATGTATGGTAATTAGACAGCATTTAAGGACTTCTTTCCCTTTCCTCCAGTATTAAAATTGCATTTTCCAAGATTAAAATTTTCAGGTTCATCTATATGGAATTGTCGGTTTAGTAAATATATTTCTAGAAACTGTGTATAAAACTCTGGTATGTGTTTTTTTAGGTAGTGTCAGAAGAGCAGAAAGGAACTTTCATTCTAGCAATGACAGTAAATTTAACATTAGTATAACAAATGGTAGGGTGAAAGAAAGATTTAAAGTGCTACAAATTGGAAGCAATACGAAAGAATATACTTAATAATGCCAGGGGACCTTCTTGCACAGATTTACAGAAAGAGAACTGGGAAAGATCAGGCTGAAAGTATCCACATGTAATACAGAAGAAACTTGTATCTGTTTCACTAGAAGGATTTTAAAAGCGGAGTTAGTTTTCTTGTAAAATGTATGCTGGTTTCATTTTAATACAATATGTGGAAAATATAAAAATAACCTCCCCCCCAAGCCAGCATTATACTATCCAGTATGTCATGGACAATACTTTTTATTATTCCTTTTGTCTCAGAGTTGTAGGTCCTTTTCCCTCAAAAAAATCCTCTACAGCATTTTCTCACACTCCATGTTTTATTAAAGACACATAACAAATCCAGATGTCAAGACATCAGTGTTTTGTGAATCTCTGGTAACACATTCAGCTATCTATTTATCAGCTGTGTGGAAAGTCATATTTTTGTTCTGGAGGAAATCCAATCTTAACATTAAACACCATCTTCATTTAAACTAACATTTTTACAGGAACTGAGGAAAAATCCAGAAGTTCTATTGTTCTGATTTTTTTAGAAACACTCATTTGGACAGCATAGACTGGAATTCAGGTTCAGAAGTCAGCAGCAATGCTCATAAGAAATATTTGAATACTTTGGTGTGCAAGAATGAAGTGTTTGAGAAACGTATCTGTAGTAGTGAAAAGAGCAAGGTTGGGATACAACAGAAAAAGACTTTTAAGTGACAGCTATAGCACCCAAGCCAAGAAGAAAATAAATTAGTTTTACAGTTATAAATATAACTCCTGTGAAGCTCACCATTTTTACCGACTTGGGAGACACACTCCAAGCCCTTTCAGTATTTAGGCCAGCATTTCAGGAGCTTCTTTATGCATTTTTATGCCTCAAAGAAACACAAAACCCATGCTGGTGACAAAAACACATGATTGACTGAATAAAGCATAGATATATAAAAGTTCAGATATACTCTACAATTTTAATTATGTGCTTTTCTCCACAGTAGTTCTTAATATAGAATATCCTATTTAATTTGTGAAGTTAATCTCTAATTAAATTCAATTTCTGGTACTTTCTTTAAGTATATGTCTTGGATTAAGATAATGGAAAACACTTTGTCTCTCGAAAAAAAAATACGGCAAATGTAAGATTATATTGCGTTGCTTGTTGTTATGCCAACTTTATTATATTAAGAAAACTTTTACAACAAAATGCAACAAGTTTTTGCATTATATGAGTTTCTCATAGAACCTTTTCAAGTTGTGCAAGAAACATGAGAAATGTAAAGAACCAAGAGTTCTGAAAATACAGTTTAGTTGCCCTTTTGATTTACTTATCACTTCATTAGTGAAGTGTTTAACCTGGAGTGTTATTATTATTAAAAAAAAAACACTTTAGCTGTTTAGCTATAAAAAGATGACAAGAAAAATGTTGTTACACTATCCTATACCCAGTCTCCACAATATTAAACAGCAATTATTTATTATCAGTGTAAGTGGCACAAAGAGACATAAATTTCAAGTTTTAAGTGGTTAGTAGCATAAAATTCAAGTTCAATTATCAATTCAGTCAAATTATGTCAGTTGACAATGAAAGAGGATTTCACTGGACAATATGTAAAATATTGTCACCTCTTTAATTTGTTTCACACATATTTCTACACCATTTAGGTATATTTACCCATTAAGGGAAAAGCGATGAAAATCCAGCCTTCTCTTAATCAATGCTCTAAAACTGGGCAAAGTCTGTCCCAGTGCTGCTGGCCAAGCTAACACCTTAAGCTCTTGCAAGGTGTTACCATCACTGAATGTAATTATCTAACATTCTAACACTCTATTCAGCTCCCTGGAAGAGTGGAGCTTCCAATTTTAAGAAAACCCACCCATTTAAATGTCATTAACTATCCCATTAGTACAGTCTGTTCCTTGCTAGCTGCAGAGTACTGGGATAATCTTTTAATTGTTAACCACTACTGAATAATTTTAGCAATTACGCTTTTATACATTCTGTGATAATTAAGACAGAATACACCTCGAATCGGATCATTTTCCAACACTCGGCGACAAACAGAATGACGGTCAGTGGTAGACAAGGCGTGCGACCAGGGGTAACGCTAGCACGGCAGGGCACCGTGCCCGCCTGCAGCGCCCGCAGAAGGCGCGCACCGCCCGGCGCACCGCGCATCCCGCACCCGCCTGAAGGACCCGCTCTGCGCAGCGGGTCCGGGCGGACCGGGCCGCCTCGCACCGCGCCTACACTGCCCAGACCGAGATTAGCCATCCCCGCCGCCGCTCCCCACGGCTCCACCTGCCGGGCGCCCGCAGCGCCCTGCCGCTCGCTCCCGCCTGCCTTCCCGCGGGGCGGGCAAAGCGCCCGGCGCGCATCTTCCGCCGGGGAAGCACCGCATCCGTCCCTCCTGAGCATCCGCAACTTTCTCTCCCTCCTAAGAGGCGGCGTGCCTCCGGGGGCTGCTGCCAGGCGCCGCAAGCAGCCGCATGGCACAGGCTCCCGGCAAGGCAAACCCCTGGAGGTGCGGGAACAAAGCGGAATTACCTAAAGGGCACAGGTCTGCTGGTGGCCGCCGGGAGCCCCGCGCCGGCGGGAGAGGCGCCCTCCCTCCGCAGGACGCTGCCTGTTGCACGGGCCCCGCGGGCTCCCTGCAGGGCAGAAAACAACTTCGCTCCGCCGGCGCTTCGCCTCCGCGCCGCGAACTCGCGTGGGGAGAGCGGCTCCGGGCTGCAGCCCCGAGCGGCAGCAGAGGCGAGCGGCTCGGAGAAACCCCCTCTTTCCGACAAGGCTGAGCTGTGCTCTGCAGAGTGGGACCCCCCTTTCCCGTCCCCCGCGGCTTCCCGCTGCGCAAAACCAATTAACCCCGAGCGCTCACCCTCCCGCAAAAGGCAAGGCAGGGGGTGCGGGAGCCGACAGGAGGCAAAGTTTGATAAATGAGCATCTCCTGCAGTGACAGGTGACTACGGAGCGGAGGCACCCTCCGCGCCGGGCTGGGCACAAGTGCGGCAAAGAAGCACTCACCTGTCCGTGGGCTCCGCCGGGCGCGGAGGGGAAGGCGGGCGGGCAGAGACGAGCCCCGCGCTCCTGTGCCGTCCGTCGGCCCCACGGCACGCAGGATGCCGGGCGGAGCGCCCGCAGAGCAGCGGGGCCGCCCCGGGCAGGCACCCGTCAGTGGAGCAGGTGAAGCGGGGCGGTCGCCGCCGCCGGAAAGCAACACGTTTGGCTCTGAACTTTGCAGCTCCAGTCACAAACAAACAAATAGAGCCCAAGAAGGACCTCTCCCATCCGATCCCAGCCTTCTCGGCAGCCGCTGCCTCTCTTATTGGTGCGGAGGTTATTTAT
>JAOTQP010001652.1:34828449-34847248 GCA_026413545.1 Cichladusa arquata | reverse complement strand
GTGCATCCCTTCCCTGCAGTGTGTCGACTGCACCACAGAGTTTGGTGTTGTCAGCAGACTTGCTGAGGGTGCCCTCAGCCTACTGTCCATGTCATTGACAAAGGCATATAAGGGGTCACACCCCATGTATGTACAAGTATACACCCTGTTAAGCAGGGCACCTCAGAAGATTAATTGGTGTAAACATCGAAGAAAAGATGAAGACAACCTTTCTGATTCTCTGGGACAGGGAAACAATTGAAAGTGTAAGATATATATTACAATTTGATTATATATATTCAAGTGTATATATACATACAATATAATAAATTATACATATATATATGTAATATGACTTCTGACATTTAACTCTGCTTAAATTTTCTTAGGAAGGAATACAGTGAAGGATATGAAAACACAGACAACACCTTTGGCCCAAACTGTTTTTACCCTTGTACCAGATGTTGAGTTTTCAAGCAAATAATCATTATATGCTTGTCTGTGCTTAAACTTCATCTTACATGGCCAACAGCCTTTTGACAAGGAGGGGTGTTGAGTGAGAAATGTCTTTAATTTGGTCCAATCTGTCTGCTCTTACAGGGTTTTGGAATGTCTTCTACAAGTCATAATGGAATTGCAATGTCCCTGCTGAATGCCTTACAAAACTACTTCCACTTAGAAAAAAACCCACTCTTAGAAAAAATCATCAGCAAGGCTTCAAAGGATTATGAACTTATGAAATCCAGAAGTTGCAATGGAAACTATCTGTCACTGTAATAGTGAGAGCTTATGTTAACAAGCAAAATTTAAAGATGAAAGCTCATCTATAACAGAGGTGTCTGAAAGAGAACTTAAATATTAAAATTACTTGTCTAAAATAATACATTTCACAACTGGAATTTTGATACAATGATAGATATTAGACATTTATAAATAGAAAAGAAAATGTTTGGATTTCTACCACTTTTCAAATAGATGGTATGGTTTTCATTTTAGTTTATTTTGGTTAGTTTTCTGAAATTATTGTATCTACTGGCTTCATATAAAGGGATGAAATCACACTTTATTTTACATTCAGCACTATTGGATCTGAAACTGATACGTTTTTCAGACATGTGGTCTGTATTGCTCCAGTGTGCACAGACAGATATCTGCTAAAATGAACTGTTTGCAGAATTGTGTATAGACACCTGACCCACATATTTATATAGTGAAGTTACTAGGTTGCCACATAGAAGAACTACATTCTATAATGTTTTAATGGGGATATTCAAAACCACTTTCATTTTGAAATCCTAGTAATCCATTCCATGGTCATGGACTGCCTAGTCTTCAAATATTTCTGCATGTGCTCATTTTTATCAATTGAAATGTGGTATATAGACAATTTTTTTTTATAGCTATACGAGAATAAAAAATTATGGTTAGACTATTTATCTTCTAAATCTAAAATATATGATTTATTTATTTCTCTAAAAAATTCATTCTTAAGAAAAATGGAATTGTTATTTGGAAATTAAATTTAGGAGATGTACAACTAGATACTCTATATGCACTCATTTCACTTTGGACTTTATTGGGCTAGATAAAGATAATCATTGTAATGAAAGTTAACAGTCACCACTGGACCAGTGCTTTTTAGTTGCTCACATTTGCTGTTGGTAAAGAGTGGAAGGTCCTGAACATTAATGTGGAGAACTTATTCTTGAAAAAGGTTAATTTCTCAAAGTTAAACATCTTCTGAATTATGTTCTTTGGAGACTAAGTGTAAATAGATATGAGATTGTGACTGAAAGGGAAATTAGAAGATGCTTAGTATCCAGCCAAATAGCCACTGTACCATGATTGGAAAAAGCAGCTTCTAAAACCTCAACTTTGTTGGGCAACAATATGACGACACCAGTTAGAAAAAACACATATATATTATCACAGTGTAAAATGTAGGCAGGAAAATATATTTGATAGTAACTAGAAGCTATGAAGTATAGTGGAAGTAAGACCAGGGAACAATCTCTGTTTTAGCTAAGGACAGAGCATATATATTGGATTATATTAGGCAGGACAAAAAAGTGTATCTCCTGATATATATATACTTATACATACATACTTACATATATATATATATATATATATATATATAAATGATGCCATTAAAATTTTAAGAAAACTAAATTGCTGGTAGTAACAGAAAAAAAGAAAGTGTTCAATATCTATTTCATTTCTGTTTCTGGAAAGAACAGGAGAGTGCATTGTACTTCATAACGATGGTGAAGTATTTTCCAAGCAACTGGTTTCTAAGGAAAGTGTTAAGCAGTATTTTATGATGAATACTTGAGAGCAGCTGATTCAGATGAACTGAATTCAGAAGTAGACGTATATGGTATTCATTTTACAGTAATCTTGGAATACTCTAGAAACTCCTAGAAGCAGTGAATGTAATATTAAAGCTTAAAAAAAAATCAAAACAAAACAAAAAACCTTAAGCAATGTGACCTGTGTTGTAAAAGAGAACTTAATAGAATGGTGAGGTGGGTTTCTATACATAACAGTTCAAAAGCTTTGAGAGCAGAGCATTACTGCTAGAATTCAAAGCAGAAGGTTTTTGGAAGATAAAGTCTTGTCAAACAAACGTGAATTCTTTCTTTGAGAATGGTAAAGTTTGTCTGATAAAAGTAAGTGCTTTTGTACAGCTGCCTCAGTAGTCGTATGCTTAGAAATTAGATACGTAAGCAACACTTTCAAAATTGGGATTGTACCCTTGAAAATATTTATTCTCAAAACAATTAAAAGGTCATAAAATAGATAAGTCACTATCACACATACACACATCACCACATTGCATTTAAAAGGATTTTTCTCTTTATTTGTTATATGTAGAAATAAGTAGTGGTTAGGAGAACAGAGATTAAATTGTTCACATCTACAATATAGATAAAAATGATAAAAGAATATTGTATCACCTCTTTATGCCGAGAGAGTAAAATGAAGCGAAAAAGTATAAAACTCATAGAAAAGAGCCCTAAGTGCTTGGAAACTGGAGAAAATGTCTGATTTTCTTTCTAGTGGAGAAACACTTCATAGCCTTTCTGAATATTGCCACTAAAACTCCTTACAGTGTAAATACTGTAGGAATTTTTCATTATGAGATCAACTATAGAACAAACTGCAATAAACAATGATAAATTCTGGACCCCTTCAGGTTCTCAAAGAAACTCTGGATCTGCCTTTCAACTAGGTGCAGACGATGCTTTAACCAAATAAAACATTTAAGTTTAAGTCTGAGGCAAATACAAGGGCCTATGATACATTTGATTATTTCTGACCTTCCTGAATCTCTGTTCCATGTGATGTTTTAAATATACAATTTTAGTTCCTTTAAAATAAGTCTGTATGAGTCAGGTTTGTGGAACAACATGACAACTCACATTATTTAGTACCAAATTTGAATGTAACACATTTTTCTTGGACTGATATATCTAAAACTAGTATTTTCTCCTCATGCTCCCCTTTCACCTTCTAATAATCCCTTAACTATCTCTGAAAGATTTTAGAGGATTCTAAAACTTACACGTGTATAAAACTGGTCACAGTTATGTCCATATATTCTAATGTTAAATTAAAATAGGTACTAAATATTCTAGCATTGCATTAGAATGGATACTAAATTATTTTATAGATATGTTAAAGTTTTAAATTGAGAGGTAGTTATTACATTTTTAAATTTTAGAGCAAGGACTTGTATTGGACAATTATAATTTCCCTTTGAATAATGTGAAAGTAAAATATACAGTATTAGATCAGATCATCCTCATAAGATTCTTTTTCACTCTCATTTTCCGTCAGAACTATCATACTGGGTAGTTGCAAAGTTTCCCATAAAGGATGTTTTTTATTCTGCTGATACCTCACTCTCACTAATGAATAGTCAAGGATACCAAACAGCCACATGTAAAATCATGGTTTGCTTTGCCTTATCTATATTTCTTTCTTACTCCCATCAATGTTCTTTGTCCTGCATTTTCTAAATTTCTGTACTTTGTCTCTTTCCAATTAACCATGTTAATCAATGACAAAACTCTTCCTCTCGTGCAATTCTAGGTTTTACTATCAAAAACATTTGAAGACAAAAAATGATGATTGCATTTTTGGCATCATAAAGTGTCAAAATACATATTTTAACTCTTCTTAGCAGAAGATATTCCTGCTGCACTTTCAGTGTATAAATTAAGCAAAAATTACTAATTGGTTTTTAATATTTTCCTATATCATACCCTTTTAAAAAAGCAATAATTTTTGACTGCTGTTATTCATGATTTTGGGGTCATAGCTGGCCTAGGATAAGTATATTTGCTACCCTGCAGCCTTTTTCATTTTCTCTTAACTACTGCATTAGAGCTCACAGTTCAGACAGATGACTCCAAGGCTCCAGCAGAATTCGTGAGTAACTGTACCTAGATCTAATGAAGTACAGCTCTCAATTTATCTGTTTGCTCCATTATTTTCTTCTTGCTAATGTTCGGAAGATTTGTACATGACTTATTCCATCCTCTGGAGAAAAGTGACAAAATAAAGTCCCGGGTTTTTTGCCATGTTGTATTTTAAAATCCAGCCATACCACCAGTCCTTCCTTAACTTTCCTTTGTCTTTTATTTACACTTTCAAGAATTGTTTATGTCTTTAGTTATATGTTTTTTCATGGTCTGCTGTGGATTCCTCCTAATTTACATCTTACATTTTAACCTGCCAGAAATTATGCTTCTTTCTACGGAAGAAGGATTGAATTATACAAAAGAAAGATTGTATCTGTCAATGACAGAGGAAAATAGTATATTTATGGCTTATAACATACGGTTCAGTATATTTATTCATTGATTTATAGTACTTAAGTATTCCTAACAAAAATTCAATAACTTTCTAGACTTTCCTTAGGCTGAGGGAGGGAGGAGTATCTGGCTGGGGAACATCCTTTGTAATATGACTTTTCCGGAAGACATCAGATGAACTTTTATTTCGAATTCCACTCACTTCATTATTTCAGCTCCACTTTGGGATTTTCTATAGAAAGAAGAGTAAAATTGTGGTAAATTCATCTCTAGTTGCATTCAGAAAGTAATATTTTCTATGTAGAATCACTACGTGAAAATTTGTGGGGTACTTTAAGAGATTGTGTACAAATCTAATCCTTCCACATTTGTCCATGGATCATATGGAATGACATTTTAAAGCTTTTTTGGAAGGCTTAAAAAAAAAAAAAAAAAAAAAAAAAAAAAAAATCTGCCTGTAGCATAAAAATCTTGTGTGGTATTTGCTATTTCAATGGCAAAGAGAATTTAAGGGAAATCTGCCTATGGGGAATGACACCTGTAAGTCAGTAATGTCATGTCTTTTCCTTATTTGTGGGATAGACATAATTTCTGTTTCATCTCCTCTTCATCATTCTCTTTATAGGCCTGTGCATAAGATTTTTTCATTGACCTTTTTTCCATTTGTTGGACAGTGCTTGATATACAGAAAAATAAGGACTAAAGGACATTTTAGTAAAGTTTATAGGAAAGCAGTCATTGTGCCAGTAATTATGTTAGTTTTAGAAAATATCAATATAATATTGTCTATACTTAACGATTATGCCTTGTAGACCTCAAAAAACTGTTAGGACTTGATATATCCTTTAGAATCAAGGAACATAAAGTATTAAATAGAATATATTAAATTGAATTAATAAATTACTTCAAATATATTATTTTAGACCAATGTAATAATTTTCTGTCTTCACAGAAAAGTGCAAGAAAATGACAATATTTGTGTATGTTATTTATGTATAATTACTTGTCCTGCCTTTTGCAATTCAAAACTTGTTTATACTAATTATGTGTTCCAGCTACATACATTTTTTCTGCTGCAATGATTGTACTCATATAGTAAGATATGAGTATGAGGCATATAAGGTCTTCTAAAATGTATATTTATATATTTATATGTGTAGAAATATATAAATATATGTATATGTATATGTAGATTTAGAGTTCTTGCAATTTTTAGATTTTTTGTTCTTGCAAAGAGCTTAAAATGAAAACAAAAAATTAATTAAGATAAATCTAAACTTTTGCCTGGATCCAATGCCATTGTATTGCTACCGAAAACAATCATATTGGATAAAAGTGTGTTAACATGGAAATAAATGCTTCAGGTCTCTGAATCCAAATTATGTTTTCCTGTGTCACTGCAAAAGCCACCAGGCAAACATGTAATATTTAAATTGCAGAAGTGTCATGTGCATGGCATCCACAACACTGTTAGACTTTTCACCTATAAATGTTCAAACCAGCTGTTGAGATCAACCTAGTCAAAGGTTTTAGTGTCCTGATACTTCTGTTGATTTGCATTGTTCTACAGATCAGGCTCTGTGGTAATTCCTAAATCTAGTGCAATGAGAAATATTATCAAGAAATCATGATAGTAATGGAAATAAAAGAGCTGGCTCAGGTTTAGGACTAATTACAGTGGCTGTGGTTGTTCTACACCTGGTACTACCATCAGACCGGGAATTTATACACCAACTCTGAGCGATCTCATTTTGTGTGTCTGTCCCTGTTGCTCTGTGCTGTTCCATACGGCTGCTTTGCATCCACGGAGCGTGAAGCATCTGGGATACATCTTTAATACAATCACTGTTTTGGCAGAGTGGCAACAGATAGCTTAGAAGTTCCTCACTCAGGTACTGATAATGCCATAGCTGTATAAGAAATCCCTTACTGCTTGGTACAAAGTTGATTATTTTATTTCAGTAAGTTAATTGCTTTTATCCCCTTCTGTCCTTTCCACCTTTCCACTGTGTCGAAGTCTGAAAAAAGTCTGTCATGAACAAGAGGAACAAAAATTAAAATTGAAAAGCTTAGATATGCTCTGAGACAGTGGGAGAATTGGAGTGCTGAGTACTGTATTGCTTATTGTTCAACTAATTCTTAAATGTATTAAATACTAAAAACAATGTACTCTGGCCAATGATAATGCAGAATATAATGAAACAATCTCAGTTAGCAATTATTTTTTTGGATTGTTATCTGATTTAAATTAGATAATAATTTTCAAGCTACTCTATTCAGTATTTGGTCGTTGTTCAGTAGTATTTGGTCATTGTTCTCCTACACACTGATACTTCAACTAACTGCTTTTCCTCATATTTCATATGCTTTTTTTCCTTTACTCTTCTTTTTTTTTTTTTTTTTTTTTCAAGAAGATAATAAAGAAGTGTGAATCCTTTCAAAACCTGTCACATGTTGATTGATCCTGTCTATTTACCAATTCAAAATTCAGTTTCAACACCTCCAAGACACTGGAAAAAAAAAAGAGGTTCATATTAAATCTATATATTGATACCCAGCTCTGTTTTTTTGTAGAGACAAAGCTGTCACTAGCTGCCTGAGTGTGCTAAAGAAATGAGAATTTGAGGGAAGACCCATTTCAAGCTTAACCCAGGCCAATGAAGTTATGTGAGTTGAAAAGAGATGCAATTTAACAAATTGGCAGAGACCATTACTGTTTCTCAAATCAAGGTTATTTGTGTTCTGACTTTCAGAACATTGCATGTTGCCTCAAAGTCCTAGTGTCTGCCTCCCAGGAATTTCCCTGTGTCTGTCCAAAGATAGATTACAGAAATAAGATAATTTATCTTTATGTCAAAACAAGTGTATATGTTTAACATATTACATTTTTCATTTTAAAAGTGGCTAAAGGGCAAAGTCATATAAAAAAATCAAAATCAATAGATAAAATGGTATTGACTAAAACCTTTTTAATTTACTTTTAAATAAAATTGTAGATGAAATTTTGTAGCACGTACAAAAATATCAAAGAATCAAATCATTAAGAACATTTACAACCTTAAGGACATTTAAGAATTTGGAAATCATGCTTAGGATTTTTGGGAAAGATGTATTTGTCTTCCCAGTGAAATTTATGTTTTTCAAAGTATTTCTTTCTTTTCACAGAACTGGAACATTGCACAATCTATCACACATTAAGGATAAAAAAATGTTGACTTAAAACCAGTACTTACAGACGTTAAGACACTTTAATCTCCCTTCTCTGCTTTTTACTCCTCCTGTAGGTGGAGCTACAGATCTGCATATGAAGTCATTAGGAAAATATTTTTTATTAACATTTAATTAATACCTTGTCTTTTTGGCTCTGCTTTTTGGTGAGCCATTGTTTTTTTCTTAGTAACTAAAAGAAAAAAAGATTATTTTTAACTATTTGATTAAAACAGGAAAAAATGCAAAAACATTTTTATGATTTAAAGTTTGGAGCACATGCAGAATATTGAAGAGTTTATGCAATAACTTTTGAATAAAAAAATATAGAAAAAATATAAAACCATGCATGGATTTAAAAAATTATCAAGGTGCAGCACTTACTATATTCATTTTATTTTGAAAACAAATAACTTTTGGGTCAAATATTTGTGGACTGACTTCCAGTTCAGTTTAGATGTTTGTAACACAATTTGAAGAGCCATGTTTCTTCCACTATTTGTCTGCTTTCTGATGTTATCACTCTGGGGATTGTAAGAAAGACTTTATTAGATTATAGTTTTCTGTTTTAATAGGGGTTTTTTTAATGCTTTCTTTTAATGTGATGGGATTGGTTTGCTGGTTTTTCTTTTCTTTTTTTTTCCCCTGAGTGGCAAGTCTCAGCTTGATAACTCCTTGCACTGACAATTTAATTTCCTTCCTTCCTTACTGGAAAACATCAAAGAATCAGAAAGACATTTTTCTCTAATGTCTTTAGGCAGCAGTAGAACATTCTCAAGCACTATCTATTGAACCTGAGTTTTCTTTACTCACTTATACCTTTTTACCCTATGAATAGAGAGCCTCACAGAGATTTAGACAGTCATTATTTAAATTAAATTTCAAAAATCCTCAGAGAATCTGGTTAAGAGTACTCCAGAAAGAAGTGTGTATTGCATGTTCCATTGCAAGGAAGCTGTCTTCAATAAAGTTAAAGGGGAAAAAAACCCTAACTTTTGGGATGGAATGACTTTTTTTCTGATATGGAACTAGCAGCTAAGAATTCTGTTTCTGGATTTTTTATTGATTTCCTGCATGGTTTTGCATGAATAATGCTTCAGTTCTGTGGAGTGCAGCCCTGCTCCTTACATGCTCCTCACCTGCTTGTATTGACTGTTTGTGAAGTGCAAATTCCAATCTCTCTTACGTCTGAAAGCTGTGGAAGATATAAATTCTGCTGCTTATTGTATTTCATTTAATGTAGTGTAAAACAGTACTGCAAAACAGTATTCAAAGACAATATGATGACTCTTAAGAAGTATGCAGCAAGTATTGGATCTGAAAGTCTGAATAAATAGGAATGGATGAGATAGACAATACTAAGTGTAGCAATAGTAATGTTCAGAATCTCAACATACCTATGTCTTTTTGGTCAGGAATTTTCAGGCACCTGAAATTTCCATATAAAGGAGCAGTGCTTTCTTAAGTGGCCTAATTCCACTGAAAATAATGGGTCATATTATAATTAAAAGTACTGACACACAAACTTTGATTCCTTGAAAGAAAAATTTAGGTTTTCAGTAATTCACTAGGTTGGTGTAACAATTCATACAATAAATGGGAACTTATTTAAAACGAACAAACAAACCAAAAAGAAAAAGGTGAGCTGTTAAACAGTACTATTTTATCACTCAGGAGAGAGTTAGGAAATAAACTTGGATAAAAATGATTTATCAGGAGCTATCAGTGGTCTAATCTTAGGAAACAGTGACTTCAATCATTTAGACTGTAGAAGTTTTTTCACATGCCTCAGAAGAATGTGTGTGGATTTTAGCCAAGTTAATCCAAAGGAAATGGAATCTTTAACCTTTTAAAAGTTTATAATGGTCCTTCTTGCTTTGTAGTCACTAATACCAGGAGACACAGGAGGTAGTTATGGTCTGGCTGATGGACATATGGTGTAGCAAAACTCATTAGCTTTGTTGTCCTCAGCAGAAAGGTTTATTGCTTTGGAGTTGATCTGTGGAAAGGGAAAAGCTGTAAGAAAAGTATTGAACATTGTGTTGTGTTTTGTATGACTTGGAGCTTCTTTCACATATGATTGGGCATTTGGCTCATGATCACTAGGAGCCCCGGGCTATCCCTGCTGTTCCAAAAGAAACCCCATTACTCAGTCTGTGAGTTACATCAATGTCACAGGAAATATATAGTAGCAAAAGAGAGGAGAATAGTCCAAATTTCTGTGCAGCTCTTTTCCTTTGGAAGGACTACTAGTCTTTATACAAGGCTAACTAAAAGCCCACCAATATCTTCTCTTGCTCTGGTCAGCCCAGTGAATGCAGAAAGTTCATTCATTTTTCCATTTGAGGAACAGAGAAGCCTGTGGCACTCTGGTGCAAAATATGATTATGAAACTTTAGAAAAGCATCATAAGTAAAATAGAATTAGCCACAAATACTGAATCTGTTATACTGTTAACTGCCTTACTATCAGATTTGCATAGTATATCTGTATCGTGTTGCATGTAGTGTGCCTTGACTATCTTGGCAGAAGGCACCAAAAGATAAGCATAACTATCTGTGAGTTGGGCCATATTGTCTAATCATTGTTATAGCAGAGTTTTTGGGATCAGGACATGAGGAGTTTAAACAATAACATTTGTTGTTATTTAAGGATTATGCTGTTAGGAGGATGTAGTCATTCAGTTTTCCAGGTATAGTAGAAGCATTACCTGTGCAACTGAATTTCCCATATGGGAAGAATGAACTGTGTCTCATGAACACATTGCAGTGTTCTGAGAGAAAATGCTCAGTGCATGTCTGGAGACTGGCACTGTAGCTACATGGTTTATATTGTAATATTTCAAATTAGGATTTATGCAATGTGGCAACATTTTCACAATGTGTCTCTATCAGAATGATGTCAAACTAGAAAAGCACACCATAGGCTTGAGAAGATTTTCCTAAGTGCAAAAATGTGACTGCATGGGCTTGTGTCACTCTGTTGGTTGGTTTGGTGCGTCCATTGTCTTACCCTCACTGAAAAAGTAGAGGGATAGTGTGCCCAAGGAAAGTCATCAATAGTAAATTGAATGTTATTGACTGAGTGAGCTACCAATTCAGTGTCATCAGCAAAAAGAAGCTCCCTAATGAAGAAATCAGCCACACGTGTCTGCAGACTGAACAACTTGCATCAGTAAGAAACTGAATAAATATAGCTCTGTGAGTGGCATAAAGTGCTTCCATCTGCACAGTAGAGAGAAGGTGTAAAAAAGTCAAAAGCTCTTTGTGATGTTAAAGATATCGTTCCATTTTCTACCCATCTAACCCCCATCTTATTACTGAGACTGAAATAAAATTTTCAAGGCATTCATGGATCTCTAAAAGCTTCAAGTGTCTCCTATAATTCACATTGTCAAAATGTTTAGTTAGGTCAATGGTCAGCAAGCAGAGACAGTAATTTTAACTGATACTATTTGAAAAGGATCATGTGTGTAGTGCTCCTTGATAACTTTACATGCAAGTTTGGGGGAAGACAGATTACACAAAACAGATCTTCCACAATAATTATCACAGTTTACATTATGATTATTTGTAATAGATATTGCTGGTGTCTTTGAATTGCCATGAAACTGCCTCCTGCTTTCAGATAATAATGTGAGAAGACCACGTGGTGTTTGTGTTGCTTTTTCAAAAGTAATTTGCCACGATGTCTTTTCCAAACCTGAATTGTACAATGTCACTGAGTGTACTGGTTCAATGTCAAGACTTCGCAAAAGAAAAGATGTTTTTGACTGAAAAATTTGACAAGTTGTCTTGGCATTTTGAGCACACTAGACTACAAATTTCAGACTATGACAAATTTCTGTCATTCTCAGAACTGTGACTAAGGGTATTTTTACTCTACACTTCTACTGCTAAAGTATGGTATTAAGTTTTTGTGGTTACATCCTGTAACAGGTGAAAAGATATGTGTGCTGTCACTTTTATACCTATGCAAGAAATATATACTACAGGTACAGAAACTGCATTGAATAGGTAGATATTGACAAGTACAGATTGAATTTTGAGCTTCTTTTCTCTAGTAAATGGTATTGATTTCTCTAGATTCAATGTTACTCCAGAGTGCTTTCAGGCATTATGTTGTTTTTAATGTTAATTTAAAGTGTGTTTATTTTGTGACTAGATTCTATGTTAATGAACACCTACTTCCATCATGGCCAATATGGTCTTGGGCATCTGTCCTGTATGTAATTTGTCCTACTATCAAATCCTATTACCTGCCACTGCTGGTTTGTTGTTTGTATTTTCAATACAAACAACAGCTGACAATTCAAAATCCACAACAACCTTTGAAGACAGAGGTATAGTTTCTGAAAAACTGGCAAGTGCTTGCTCAGGGTAAATTAGAGGAATTGAAGGAGTAAATAACAGCAAGCAGTGTATTGGTTTTTTGAGTTTTAGATTGAGGAAATAGTCTGGGTTTTTTACAACTACAACTAACAAAAATGGAAATAAGGTTCATCTTTTGAAGACTCCAAAAATAAAGGAAAATGTACTTTTAATTCATAATGAAACATTTGAACAAAATAATCAGTGTATATCTGGCACAACTTAAATAAAAATATGTATCATCCATATATATTGAATGATACATTAAACAGTTTGAAACTAAGTGATTAATAATGATTTTCTGACAGGTTTTTTAAAAGCAAATGGAGAGATATTTTAAAGCTTTTCTGAGATCAGTTTGGCAAGTACAAATGCATTTATGTTTTATATCAAAGTTGTCTGGTCTCTGTCATTTTCCCGAAAAAGGTGTGAAGCAATGTATCCATCTCTGTGTACCTTCAGAAGAAGATTGAAGCAGCCTTCTAGTCCTGTTACTCTGTTGCTGGTGAGTTACTGATGAGATCTCTTCCAGGAGCAGCAGGATCACACACTATGATAATAATATACAGATAAAATATGGTAAAGAAACTTGCATTGTGCAAGTGGAAGTGTGTATAATATACATGCATTATGTATATGCAATGGATAATATGCATATGTACACCATATTTAATATTATATCCTATCATCTTTTTGTACAACATCCTTTCTATTGAAACAACAAATAAAACACTTAGGTTAACTTGGTGCTATCTCCAGCCACTGGGTTATCAGTCCTCTCTTCACTTCCTCCTTATATTTTTTATCATTTCCATTCCCCCTTCTCATTCTTTTAGATTCTTTCTGCAAACAAAACATCCTCACTGGGAATCAATCTCCCTTGCTTCTTTCTCCTTTCCTTTTCCCTTTCTCTTTTTTCCCCCCTCTTCTTCTCCTGTTTCCTCTTTTCTACTCCTCCTCTTTCTCATTTTTAGCAGTAATAATAAATTATGTGGACAAATCTCAGAGGTACTCACTGGTAATTTTTTTTTTAAACAAAATGGAAGGAAAAACACCAGGCAAAGAAAAAGCAAATGAATTTCGGAATAAACACTTGTTATAACAAGCTGTTCGTATTTACTAGGAGAGATAAGGCCGTGCATTGCTCACATATAGCTAACAAGTTAGATTTCAGTTCTGCAACACACCTGAAAGGTAAATATAATATAAAAATTGTGCATAAGATGACATTCATTGTAATGTTTTTCATATTATTATGTATTTAAATAACTGATCACGTATGTTAGTGGTTCTCAAATTGTGTTCTGTGGTCCAGAGGGAGCTTCTTGATCACTTAGGACCATTGCTCTCCTCTCCTCCTCCAATCTTAACCTGAAGATGGAGGAAATACATCAGATACATTTTCAGTAATACTTAAGCAGACAGCCAATTCTTATATTTATTCTATTGTCCAGCTCCTGGTTGAACTGAGCAGGCATATGCTGTTAGCAATGGAGAGCAAGGAAGGGAGGGACATTTTGCTAAGAAAAACTGTTTTGAGGAGTTGAGTAAACTTTCCAGCAGGGTCACTGTCTCCTCAAGAGCCACAGGAGCTGGACTTCACTTCTTCCTTTAAACTCTTTGACTTTCATTAAAGTTGCAGTTCACGGCTCTGCCGGGTGATGCCAACATGGGCGTGTGCCTCTTTCTGGGTTTCATGCTACTGCAATTTAGAAAGAATTATTTTGGAGCTCTGCAGGGGTACCTGTTCTCTTTCTCTTTCAATGGGGGCAGTTTTGTCCATCCTCTTTGCTTCTTTCCTCTCCCTTCCCATTGGGAAAGTAGAGGCAGTGACAGTGCCATGATGAAGTGCTTGGCTGTGCCAGCAGCAATCAGCTACTCAAATAGTTGCTTCTCTTCCCTAGGGAAAAGCTAGTAAAGCAGATGAAAACATCCTGTGGGCTGGACTTGATCCATGGACTACCTGTAGAACCTGCAGAACTCATTAGCATCTTCTCTATTGCCTATAGTCTGCTAGGTGTAAAGGTATAAATAATTTAATTTTAAATTTTATATTCCTTTAATGAGACAGAGTGTGTTTCATAGGGACATTACTTGCAATACAGAGAGCAGTTTTGTCAGGGTAAAATGATGTGTGTCTTGGACATAAAGTGCTTACTAGAGGGCTTAGTGGAATAAATATTTCTACTGCTAAAGAAAGCTCTAAGAAATTCTACCAGTAAAAAAAATCAAAGAATATGTCAAGTAAAATGTTAAAACAAAGCTTTATTCAAAAAATAATAAAATTTCATGACTTAATTTACAAGCTGCAAAGAAAGCAAGGGCACCATGTTTGGGTAAAGATTCTCCTTACCTATTATTTATTATTTCTGGAGACTGAAAGGCCAAATCCCAAGAATACCAGTGGAAGATACATGCAGCATTCTGGCAGAATTATACTCCAAGTCAGTAGTTAACTACCTTCTAAGGTGTTGTAAAAGATGTTAGAGGGTTAAATGTTCAGCTTGTAGCTGTAGCATTTAAACTTGAGCTTGGGAAATTTACATTCAATAAACATCCTTGCTAAGTTCTTTTCAGAAAACAAGTCTCATGCATTTGTATGTGCTTCTGTATTATTTAATATGCTACACCTTACTTAGACTTAGTCAGGGTTCTGAAAGAAAATAAAAAATACAAGTAAGATAGTTCTGAGATGTAGTCTACCAAATATTATTTTGCCCAGGTCGTGTGTAGTGCACTATCATTAGTGTTTTGTGCTGGAAATTTTGTTGTTGTTTAGGTTTTTTTGTTTAGTTGGTTTGTGTCCTTTGTTATGACCTTGGGTCTCAACCAGCTCATTAAAAATTAAATTGCTTATTATAACCTGGCTTCATTTTCCACTTTGATCAGAAAGCACAATAGGTTCCTTAAGTGGATTTACCCATAAAATATTCTGGTAATGAGAATAGAAGAGGCAAGTTAAATAACTTTAATATCCAAACAAAAGCTACAGAAATACCACCCAGAGGATAATAACAAACATTTTTTTCTAACAAAAAGATAAAACTCCTTAAAATATGAAAATTCTGTTTTCTAGCTTATTAAATTAACATTTTTAACAATTTGAAATGGGTGTAATTTCTTCTTCTTCCATGGCTAGTGCTCATCTCCCATCAGCCTGTCAATATTTTGAAATTATTTAATTTGCATTGCAATAATTTGAATTCAGAGAAGGAGATGAAACTGTTTAAAATCAGAGAAAAAAATGCTGAATGGTGTTAATTATCCATTTTTAAGAGTTTTGCAGTTTTACTGTTCACTTATTACTTGCTATGCAGGAATACTGAGATATTTTATCTCATAGGTGTGTCCTCCCACAGAGATTTGTGAATAGGTAGTGACAGAAACATAACATAAAAATATTTGTTATGTGAAAGCACAGCTCCACTTAGTCTAATCTCACTAGTCCACTGAGTCTAGTTTCTCACAGGCTGTAGGGGAAAGTATGACAGTAGGAAAAAAATAAAATTATATTTGTCCTGCATCTTAGCTAAACTTTCTCTGACCCTTTGGCACCAGTGATCTTCGTGTTGCCTATGTAAACAAAAAGGATCTTAAATCAGAATATTCTCATGTAAACACGAGTGTTTGTTTGGTTTTTTTTAATATTATTACCTTTTCTTTAGTCTTCTTTTGTTGTTTTTTTTAAATTATTCCCTTTTCATTAGTCTCCTTTTTCAAAGTTTTCAGTCATTCTGAAATGAGATCAAATGCAACTAAAGTGATCAGTTGCAAGCCATAGAGGATGAATAGTTCAGCCATGGTTCTGATTGTTGAAAACACACTGGAAATGTTTGCAGTAAGAGATGGAAAATTATTCATAATTAAGGAAATTGATCAAAAGATAATACAAAAACCTAAACCAGGCTGTAAAACATAACTTGCTAGTTCTAAATGAATAAGGATCCAAACCAAATCATTAACAATTACTTTAGAAAGAAACATGAAATAAATTTTCTTACTAGTAAGACAGCTTGTGAAAATTGTATGAATATTAAAATTAATACTAATTTTAAATAAATACAGAAAGATGAAACATTTATTTTAGGATGCCCTCATAACATTACAGCTACCAGGCAAGGGTTGGCAAGCTTAATATTTGACAAAGGTAGCTGTTTGAAGACTGGTCTACCCCACTTTGAGAAAATAAAAAGGCTTCAAAGCCCGTCTGCCCCACATGACACTTTAAATATGATACAGTAAATGGTGACTTGTCAACTCTAGCTAAAAATCTCTGAGCATGCCCACATGTGGCAGAGGGCTGAGAAGGGATGTTTTCTTGCTCTTATAATTATTTTTTCAGTCAAGAAGCAAGTAGGATTTTTCCTTCTTTATCACACTTGCATAATTACTTTCCTTTTATTTTCTTTTGTTAAGCACAAATTGAAGATGTAAATGTAAAGACTGAGTATGCAATACTTTTTGAGAAGTTTATATTGTTTCTAGATTTCTGGAAGATGTTAAGTGTGAGAATTTGCTTACTGTCATTTAAACCTTTTAAAGATTGAAACTTAAGAATTTCATAACTTTAAGGAACCTTCTTTTAGAATTTTGCAAGAAAAGTTCAAGAGAGAAGCAAAATATTTTACGTATCTGTTCTCCTATTTGTAAATCTCCTTGCTACTGTCTGGAAAACTATTGAAATGTGATTGTTTTCTTCAAAAGTATATTGCATTATAAAGGGTCTTTTCATGATATGTATATAATAATGAGTCCTTTTATTAAAAAAAAAAATAATTTTAGTTTATTTAAGTTGAAAAACAAAGCTGCTTTGTAGATGGAGTTTATTAAGACCCATCAGCCATTTGATAATATAGCACACTTTCTGAGCTCTGAAATTGTCTCTTGATGTTATTTCTTGACTGAATTATTCACTTTTGCAATCTGCTATCCATATATATATATTTAAATGAAGACATTTTCCTTGGAAAATCACAGTAGCCTAAATAGAACTCAGATTCTGTAAACATTTCCCCACATGATGTGTACACTGTATGCAGAACAATTTTTACAATAAATCTATTAGAAACTTTCACATGTGCAAATACAGAAAATGGCAAGTTTTTTTATATGTTCATATTATTTATGGTCATAATTTATTTTATAGGTTGTTTCCTGTATAGCAGTAGTTATGAACATGCCAGTATTTTTCAGTCTTGGGCAGAATAGTGTATTAAATAATTACTGTTCAGAACAATATCCTGATTCAGGTCAATGATTTGAAATAAACTTTGATCAATCATTAATAAACTGCACTTCATATATATTTTATCTAATCTAATGCTTTTGGCTGTGTTCTGTATTCATTGTGTGTAGATTGCTCATTAAGGAAAAATTATTCTGTTCTCAAATTCTCCAGTCACTGCCCTTCACAAGTGATTAGATTAAACTAGTTTTAAAATTAGGAAACGCTATCAGTAACTTAGGTAGAAGTAATAAGCAAAAGACTGTTAAAACCCAGATGATTCAAAATTAAGATGTACATGAATATATAATAAAAATGATAAGACACATATACATGTGCGTTTATACATTTACACATACAAAATTATGTATATTTACATTTAGATGTATGTTGTAGAAACAAAGTAGCCATGTTCTTTAAATATATAAACAAACGAATAAAGGGCATATACTTTTTCAATATTAAAAAAAATATGGGCTAATACCTACAATAAGACTCTCTTTCCTTGTCATGGGAAATATCTAGAACTGTCTTCATGATTTGTTCCATATATCCAATATCCTGTAATAAGTGTGCTGCTTTGTTGACTGCATTGGCTTTTCTTGTCATTGTTTAGGTTTTATAAATAAAACCAAAGGGGTTTTGATATATTGCAAAGCATTAACAGTATCTGGCAATACTTGGATTGATTGTTTCTCACACAGAATAATAGCACATGGGTTAACTTCCAGTAAAAATATAACACTTCATAATGTCTTTGTTTCATCTGACATTAAGGTATATGCTCACATGTAAGCATGTGTTCGGTCCACCCCAAATCAAAGCTCTGTGATTTACATTTAATATCTGAAAAGTTGGTTTTGCTGAGGTGCTTGTACCTTTCTAATTGTTTTCATGATTAGACCTTTGTTCTTAATTTAGCAGGAAAAAATAAGAGTTCAGAAGTATTTAGTTACTACTTAGTTCCTAGTGTTTAATAGGATTCCTGTCTGAGTTTAGAAAACTCGTATTATCTTCATTGCACCACTTATAAACTAATCAGCCATTTCACCTTCCTTCCCACCCCTCACCTTATGCAAGGCTGAAATTTGTTTATCTCTTTTCATCCAGGAAGAGGAAGTCATCTCAACTTCTCTCCTGGTAAAACAAAACTCTACTCTCAGTCAGAACAAAGCCGGATCCTGCAGGGAGGCGGC
>JAOTQP010001652.1:34762167-34810238 GCA_026413545.1 Cichladusa arquata | reverse complement strand
TTGCTGGTCTGGATATTCAGGATCATAGGCTGCAGGGAAAGGAAAAGCAGCAGGAGTAATATACTACTGTGGAAGACAAAAGAACATATCCAAGATTTGTAGAGTTCCCATGGGATGTAAAAAGCATAGAGAGAGAAAGAAACATTTCTAATTTTTTTTTTTTGTTGTTTTTTTGTTTTTTGAGAATCTTTAGTTTCTTAAAACCTCTCTTTCCCACTGTGAACAGAAAAATCTTGTTTTGTGCTGCATGAAGCACATGCCCTGCAGGACCAGAAATCTTTTGGCAGGAACAAGTTGGATAAGAAGCTTTGATGCATGATGTAACTAGCAGTTGTACTAAGTATGCTTAATTGTATAAACCTCAACTTCAACAATAAAATTCTAACTATCTAAAATATGACCTTGCAATTTCAATAATATTACCTTTCATCTTACTTACAAAAAATGCATAAAATACTTTTACATCCTGCATTTTAGAAATGTGATTAGTTTTTATGAACATAATTTTATATCTCCAACTTACTGGCTTTTTAAATCACAAGTCTTGCATTATTAATTTTACCACTTGTCAAAAAACTTAGGTAACTTTTTTCAAAAGTAGGCTTATGTCCTAGTATCTCTATAGAATAACACAAATACAAAGAAAAGTTTGAAGACAGTAGGGAAAAAAAATAAAGGAATTCTCATTAAAACAGTTAATGCTCTGATATACATTTGAATATTTAAATTTAAATTTGTGACTTGGGGGACATCGCTTGATATTGTTTCATTGATTGGTGGTTTTGGCAAGAAAATTCGTAGGACCCTGAAATAATTCTAATGGTAAAAATTTACTTTCTGCAGTTCTCTCTAAAATGTCAGCAGCCATTCTGTGAAATTTTGGAAGTGTATCAGAAATACAAGGATAATAATGAAATTCTCTATTCTGCTAGAAATATGTAAACCCATATATGAAATACCTAAAAGTCCTTTTCAGTTACTGTTTAATCCTGGAGCTGTAAGCCCATTATTGTGTATTTTCAATGATAAAATTGCCTAACCAGTGAAATTCTGTCCCTATGCGTACCTATGACTAATTAAACCTGAAACATTATGAGACTTTATTAAAATGCATTTTACTAGGAATATAATAAGTAGAAGTAGAGCTTTGGGCTTCCTGCCTGAAAAGTCCAACAGATATTTTAGAGAACATCTAATAGACTAACCCCAAGAGACAGAAGAGATGCCTTCCTATTTTAGCTAAAGGTAGGTAGGTAATTCATTTATAATCTCTCATACCTGGCTGAGGGGTTCTGAATTTACCAATCCTTTCTTACATGCCAATTCTAACTCCTGTAATTATTAAATTAGAAGACTCCCTTAGCTTTGCTCACTGAAACCATTTTACTTTACAGAGAATAATTAAAGATTTACTGGGATTCAGAAGAGAAGGAGAAAAATGGTGAATTTGCTTGCTAACCAGAGGGAAGTACAATTGCATAGAAAGGTAACCTAATTTTTATTCTTTCTTCAGTTAAGTTTTGCAGATTTTAGGTTAAGTGTTAGCTCAGTTTGGGAGAGGAAGTCGCAACTGCGCCACGAAGACATTGCCCCAGACATCTCTGACTATGAAATCTTGTGGATTTTTCTTGCACCTAGTTGCCAGGGAGCAGCAAGGGCAGGCTGCTCCAAAAGGAAGGGATACAAAACCAGCCTTTCAGGTAGCACCCCCCTCCCCTGTCCAGCCTAAATCATAACCAGCAGCGGGGACAGTAGTGGCCTCATCCAGTTCACTCTGGGCTTTGGGGGACAGATGGTGACACAGTAGCCAAGAGCTGTCAGCAGCAGTGCCTCAGATGCCTTGCTGGTATTCAAATATGACTCTAAGTCAATCATTTTAGTCCATGAACAGCAGACAGCCCAGGGCCTGCTGAGCTCTCTGGCATGGTAGTGAGCTGCACACCAGGCTCTTCCCTTGAGCAGGATGCCTCCCAAGGTTACTCTTAGAGCTTGAGAATTTCTTGCCACAGCAAATTCTTGGTGTCGCTGTCTGATTAGGAACGGCGAATAATGCAGCAACATGGCTCCTTCCGAGCAGCAAGAAGAGACAATTTATTGAAAAGTCATGGCATATATGTAGGACAGATTGCAAAAAACAAAGTAGAAAAGACTCATTGGTCTGCGAAGGCAACACCTCTTTGAAAACATGCTTTCTTAAAAATATCACGAGACACACACACGGCTCGGTGGCCAACACCAGGTGTTTATCTGTGTTGCTCTTTCTTCCTTCTCTTGTTTTGTCTCTGAGAAAAATCCCCAGCCGGGGAAAGGTCCGGGCTGAAGATGAGAGAGTCAACAGCCTGGGAAAAATCCAGATTAGATTTTTTCACCAGCCTTTAGCAGTGTCCACACTTGGTCATTGATGGCATGCTAAACCTTAAAATCTTACTAAGTGATATAAAGGATGGACTGTGCGCAAAAAATCTTTTAGACATAAATCATTGACCAAGTTGTGGCAATGTACCTGAAATCTGGGAGAAAAAATCTGTGGAGAAGTCCTGATTGGTAAAGACTACAGATTCATAAACTTTTTTTTTCTCCTATGCTTTACAATAGCAATCCATTCCAAACATATCAGTTGAGAAAGCCACGAGGGTAAGCACTAAGTAACAATAAAATCTTAACAGTGCAGTAAGGAACTACCTAACAGATGATCACAGAATCACAGAATATGTTGGGTTAGAAGGGACTCGCAAAGATCATCAAGTCAAACTCCTGATCCTGCAGAGCACCATCCCCAAGACTCACACTGTATGCCTGAGGGTCTTGTCCAAACATTCTTAAACTCAGTCTGGCTTGATGCTGTGACCATTTCCCTGGGGAGCCTGTTCCAGCGCTCAACCACCGTCTCGGTGAAGAACTCTTTTCTAATATCTAGCCTAAACCTCCCCTGACACAACTTCAGGGCATTCCCTCAGGCCCTGTCACTGCCACCACAGAGAAGGTATCAGTGCCTGCCCTTTTCTCATCCCCTCAGGTGGAAATTGTAACTGCACTGAGGTCTCCCCTCAGCCTCCTCTTCTCCAGACTGAATAGACCAAGTGAACTCAGCCACTCCTTACATGGTTTTCCTTCAAGGTCCTTCAGCATCTTTGCTGACCTTGTTTGGAGATGCTCTAGCAGTTTAATACCTTTCTTGTATTATGGTGGCCAAAACTGCACACAATATTCAAGGTGAAGCTGCACCAGTGCAGGGCAGAGAGGGACAATCCCTTCCCTCCCTTAACCACCTGGTAATGCTGTGCCTGATGACATGCCGGCAAAAGGAAGTTTTTAGGAGGAAGTGGATGGAGAAAAATTAGGTGACTTTTTACCATTTTTTCAAAAATTAGCGTGACTAACCTAATCAACATATACATTAATCCCGCTTTAAATGTACTAAAATTGCTATTAATACCTATTATTGCAGTAAATATATTTAAAAACTCACATTATACACCAGTGTTTATGAGTATATTTGCAGTCTATGGGCTCCAATATCATGCTTATACTTTTTAATTATTACTATCAGTGTAACACTTAGGCAATGTAATAGTAATAGACTTCTGGCAATGGATCTTAAACCTTTAATTAGCTATAGTGCAGGAAAAAAAAGAAGTCATAAAATTTTGAGAGATCAAGTACTAAAACAAGTCAGTTTTAGTCAAAGTAGTCCTCATTTGTGTTTGGAACACAGGATCAAACACTTAAGAAAGATCCATGGAGTCTGGTATTTTATCTGCGATGCGATCTAGCATCATACTTTAAAGAAAGCAAAAGAATCCCTTATTGAACAATTATGAAGTAGTTTGCCTTTAGGGAAGGTTTTTTTCTTATTTCAGTTGAAACTTCACTTGTTCCATAAAATATGAGGCTTATGTCTCTTCAGAAAAAGTGACTAATCTCACCTAATGCAACTATGGTTGTTATCACTATCTATGTAAGTGTCTAATCCTTTAAAAGCCTAAGCCTTTGACCTCAGTGTATCTAATTAAAGAAATTATACAGATTGCATGAGAAATGAAAGTCATAGGTCAAACAAGGCCATCTGAATGGAGTAGAGTAAATGAGGTGTATATATAGATGCATAATATTGCAAGTCCATAAATACACCGTGTAAAATTCCTCATTCTTATAGCTAAAAAATTGTCTTTTCTCTTAACTTAGAAATATTCCTTTTTCCTGCCTTCCTTGTTCTCTTTCTTTTTTCCATTCTACCAGTATTTCTACAAAGAAGGCCACATTCTGTTGCTCAGTCCACTGCACAATCCTACCGAACTAAAACTCTTTTTCCAAACACCTAAAAAGAGGGTTTGTACAACAGATTTTAAGGTGCTTTGCGAGGTCTCAAGACCAAAGCCAGTTAAAGGCTTAAAGGAAAAAGCCAACACAAGCAAGATAGTGAATTAAGATGATCCAGGTTTTTGGCAGACACAGGAACTGGAGAAAGAAGGCAGAAGCCATAAGGCATTAGCTTTTGTCTCCTGACTCTGAAAATGGCAATGAGCCAAAGCTTGAGATGCTCTGAACTGTTGTGGGTTTAATTAATCTTCCATATAGCTGAAGGCCAAAGATCTAGTCCTGAGATCCTGCTTGTATCGTGTCTGCTTGCTTAAGTTTAAAATCTCAGCAGCATGATGGAATAGAGAATACATGGTTGCTCAGGTCATAGTGTTCTTTTCTTTTTGGAATAAAGTTTTTTTAGCCTCCATGTAGTTTATAACTTTATTATAGGTTGTGAAGCTGGGAGGCAGAGGGCCCTGAAGCTCTACAATGGGGTGATTTTCTAAGGCCTTCATTAAAACAGGGGGGATGATTTTGCAGCAACACATGGTATCTGTGGCATCACACCAGAACGACATCCACAGAAGTGTCTATTGAAGTAGACATCCATCAGGAGTCTATTGAAAGCCATTACATGTAGAATGAGATCACTGAACAATTATTTCAGCTACACGGGGATATACAGCCCTGGAGGGTACAGATCTGTAAACATAGAATAAGTGTTAAAATCCAGTGATTCTCTGTGCAACCTACTTACTCTTGCTTCTTTCTTTATAGAAATGCTTTATCTTTCCCCCTGGGATTAACAAGAGTTAATACTTAGAATTTAAATTTGTCCCTACAAGGTAATTAGTATAATCTGTTATGTACAAACATCCCACTGGCAAGTCTTTGACTTTACTCTTGTCCCATGGTATCAAATCAAGTAGTCTGTCATTGTGCTTACCAAATGCATGGATGGACAAATATGGATTTTTCATTGTGGATTTTATTGGCTCTTAAATAATATCTCAATGTTCCTAAATAAAGAAACAATGGTAACAGTCGAGCCTGAATGCAGAAGGGCTGGAATGGAGGCAGGAGTCTTTTTATCTGATCTCATCTCAAAAGGACTCAGAGGTCTGGGCTTCAGCCTTAGTTTTCTAAGATTTTTAAAAGTCTTTATTTAAAATAAGTGATTAGAATTTGGAACCCAGTGAAACTGAAACAGCAAGGATTTATATATTGTATAGCATGAATAAAAAGGTCATTTGACTGTTTGGTAGACCCTCAGGAGGTAGAAGGGATTTCAAGGACCTTAAGTCATCTCTTTGTCAGTAAAAGATTTGTTTTGTGTTGACAAATATAAGCTTCTGCAATTAAAAAAAAAAAAAAAGTGCCAAGTTGAAACATAAGCAGTCGTAAATTTACTGGTAGTATTGAAATTTTAAAATTTCTTCTACAAAACAGCTCTGAACAGAGTCTAAGGATCATTAATGCTGTCATGTTCTTAAATTTTAAGTGTATCCCAAAGATTTATACTATTTAAAATCCCCATAGTTAATTTCAGGGGTGGGAGAGTAAGCAAATAGTGGCTCCTTATGCAAAATTGCTATAAGGGCAACATCCAATCTCCCAGTACTGCCAGCTTTACTTGTGTCACAAATAGTGGGAAAAATTGTAAGTCTTCAGCCTTTTCCCAAATTACCTCTCTTACTTTGGTCCAGAGAACTGATTTAGGAAGGGGTTTTTTTTCTGTAAATTTTAAAGATTTTTTTGAGAGAAGTTTCTTGCTTAAAACATTGATGGGACATTATTGATCATTGTTTCGGGGAAATTGCTGTAATTTAGCATGTATGTTTTTGTAATTCTTAATCCTGGAGTGGCTAGACTGAATGGTCTTCAAAAAATCCTTGCCATTTTTTTGGTGAAGTTTGATGACAAAGTGAGTCATTCCAGGAATGTATATATATGGGTAAGGGTGGCTGTGGGGAAAATGAAGTAGTATGGGTAGAATTTTCCTTTCCTTTTAAGCACAATATTTTGAATCTTTTTTATATTTTATCCTGTGTTAATGACTGCATAGTAAAAACTCAATATTTTCATAAAACGTACCAGAAATCTAAGTACCAGATTTGATATAACTGTAGGACAAACTCTTCATGTTATTCCTAAGCTGTGAAAAAGCTGGATCATGTAACAGCACCATGTTGAGACATCCTTGGTGATATGCCTTTACAACAGCTACAGGAAGTTCAAGTAGCTACACACATTTCCTAGCAAAAGGAGTATTGGGATGGTGACAGCTGCCACCTATAAAGTGACAGAGGTATCCTGGGTGTCTCTGTCAAGCTACAGCCTAAGGCCAGTCTTGTTGGAGATACAAGGAACTGTTAAAAGTACTGACAGGCATTTTAAGCAAGAAAGAACTGAGGAAAAGTGGAAAAAAAATCAGTGGGGAATGGTATTTATTATGATTTGTTCTTAACACAAAATAAAGCAGGAAGGCAAAACTTTTTTTTCTTTGAGTGACAGAAATGTAAACAAGAGAATTATGATTCCTTTTGAGAAATTAAGGTTGTGCTTTGTTCATGACAAAAAATTAAACTGCACATAGAGTGCTAGTAAAATATTTACTAGAAGACATTCTGTTGCCTTGACACAAAGGGGCCTTGAGGCTGAGAAACCCCTTAAAGCTATAAGCTTTTAAGTAATTATATGATTGATTTCTTCTGTGGTGTGCTGGATGAGAATATATTCTTATAACTTTGAATAAGTTTGAGATGGGATAAATTTGAGATGCTTAGAGTTGTGTTAATTCTCATTTCTCTAATCCACAGACCTATGTGCCTCTCAAGAGTGACTTTTCATAAACTATCATAGTTCAAGTAGCTCACAACAGTAGCAACTACTATTTTCCAGATATCTGTAGAATACTTTAGGCAGCTAACTCCATTTGACATGAACACCAGTTAGATGCCTGTACACTAGTTGCATGCTCATGACCTGGGGCTTCTATTTTACGGATATCTTCCTGGTTTTAAGCCATTTAATGACACTAGAAGTCAAAACTTTTGGGGACTTTATAAAAGTGACTCCTTCCTGTTTATTTTTCTCATTACTGCTGTAATTGCTGGAGGGGTGCATGGCTTACCAAAGGGTGGCTGCACAATATAGCTGTCACAATTGTGATGACCTACTAGACATATAAAATTTGTATCACTGCAGATATCCCAGCCTGCAGGAAATGTTCCTGTGTATCAGCACAGACACAGAATGAAAAGAAATGCTGACTTTTGTTCAGAAAAATGTGCAGTCTTTGAAGTCAACAAATTTTAAAATACTATTATCACTTGCATTCTGAAATGACCTCTATTGTCTTTCACTGCTATGTCTCTAAAAATAGGTACTAAGAATTCTCAAAAGGGGTATGGAGTGTGGTTTGTTGGATTACTAGTTAGTGCAGGCATTAGTGTATTTGTCAGTTGGCTGTTAGCAAAAACTTCTGGGTAGCTGCTGGCTCATTGGAATTGTAATTGCCCAAACCTTGTCACTGAGGTAAGTGACAACAGCCCAAGTAATGGAATACAGGGCTATTTTTGTATAAGTGTGTTGAAATCTAATGGGAAAAAAATAATTTATCAAGCAGTTGAATTATAGCATTCCTTGTCCAGGCTCTATTTATCTTGACATTAAGCCTGATAATAAACTGGCAACTCTGAAAATACAGTGCCTACCTATATTCTCTGTGGAATGACGGCCAATGGGGCATGAACAAAAAGAGGCAATAAGTTTCATAATTACATAACATAAATAACATCTGTGTTATCTGTTTTCCATTTTGAAAACACCACCTTTCTATAAGTTTCTATATCTCATATTTAAATTGTGCAGTATGCCAGACTGAGGGTTCTTGCTGCAGTTTGCAAATTGAAGCAGTTCTTAATCCTGAAGAAAAATAAAATCAAAGAATCTGTGTAAACAGGCATTGAATAATACCTGGATTGGCTGGTTTCTTTCTTTTTGTTTTTCAGTTACTTCAATGCAAATCCTTTAACAGCGAAAATTGGTTAAAAATATTACTTAAAATAATAATTTCTACTAAAAGGAAAAGTAAAAAGTGACACTGAGTGGTTCTTTGGTTAATCAGTACAATTGACAGCTTGACAAATGCCCCTTGTCAAATGAAGCTGCAACATATATTCTTCAAGCCCTTCACATTTCATGGCAATTTATTTCTGCTAACCCCCATTTCCCCCAGATCCCCACATCCCCATTGTGTAAAAATAATGTAGTTTTCCTCTTGCATGGTAATAATTAGTCACCATCTCAGATGAACACAGACACAGCTACTGTGTCACAAAAAATGGTCTTGTACTCCAAACAAAACAAACAGAGAATTCACTGAATTCACTGTAGCCAGAAGTTTGCACAGATCAGCAGCATTTCTTCCTGTGTAAAATATCTGTAATACTTTACTATTGTGGCAGCTGATAAAATAGCAACTGTCTGTTCTGAATTTTTTATATTTATGCACCATTGTTCTTGAAGACACGGTCTAAAAGTAGTTCCAGGCTGGCTTTCTACACATAATCCAGATTCATTCCACACAATAAATCCATTTGAAATGCAGGACAGTATCTCATGAGTACCTCACTGATAGCCTTCTAACATGAAAATGCAACAAAGCAAAACACCAATAGTAAAACTTTCACTGTCAATAAAGCTTCTGTTTATCTTTTCAGTTGGTCAACCTACTGCTTCAGTTGTTTGTAGAAAGGACAATAAACTACAGGTTTTCATGTAAAAAGTTAATAAAAATGTAAATCTAAAAAATAGGCACCTTTGGAGCTGTAGACAAAAGAGAGTGGCATTATGGCCTGTGACATGAAAAAGTTATTATAGTTATTGTTCAGTTCTGGCCAGTCTCTGTGCTCTGCAGCTGATAACCTTTACCTTTATAAGCTCAGAAATTATTTTTACTAAAGTAAAAATTAATTTGGCAGTTTACTTCACAGTAAAAATTATTACATGAAATATAGACTAGAACACAAAAATGAACCAATGTAAAATACTGATAACTCCAGAAGTTCAGGTTCCAGTCTCTGCTAAATCATAAATTTGTTTCCAGCTGATTTTAAACAAATGTTCTTGTAGGAAAGAAAGAGTCTCTGTGAATTCCTAACCTGGTTTCATTGATCAATACTGAAAAAACCAATACAAAATTGTATTTTTTTTCACAGTTTGCTATCTAAAGCTTTCACTCAGAATAAAGCCTGGATAAGTAGTAATTATAATATAAATACAGAGAGATAGGGAGAGTGGGGGAAAGAGAGGAGGACGGAGAGAGATGTCACAGCACAAACTTTCAGTCGGCATTCATTTTGAATGCTGGGGTTATTCTATTATGAAGATCAGCAGGGACTGAGAAATTATTCCAAATAATACTTGAATATCTTAAAATAACAGTAACTCAGACTAAATAATTGACTTCTTTTGTAACTTCTCAGAAAAAATTCTTATGTGCTAGTATATAAATGGTAATGTTTGGGAGGATATGTTTTGTTCATAACCCTTGTATATCTTCTTGAGCCTAAAACTCATCCCCACCTTCAAAACAGATTTGCCCATGAATGATCCTTTTATATTTTAATCATGTCATTGAAAGGATTTTATGGCATCTCCAAAACTGTATTAGTAATAGACTCCAACAATATTAGGAATAGAGTAAAAAGTAATGAACCTCCCACCCTTTCCCGTATCAATAAATGGATTTCTAGGAGCAGTAATCAAGCCTGAAAGTAATTATGACAACTTCACTTGCATGAATAATGATTATTATATCCTTTGAATCATGCTTGTGCACCTTGTCTTCTCTTGTGCTTCAAAACTAATTTCTTCTAAATTCAAAATAAAAATGTCTGGGAAAAAAAAATAAAAGAAAAAAAGGAGAAAAAAGAGGTTTTTGGGGGAAAAAACCCCACAGAAACATTTTGTTTTTCCCCCTGCAAAACTTCCCCTCAAATGTTTTTTCTTTTGATTCTTACGCAAAGTAAAACCTAAGCTTTTTGTACCCTTTATACCCCGCTCAAACCATAATCTATTCTTCAGTAACCTATTGGATAAGACTTCTACCTCAAATCTGAAAAGATCCCCAGTTTAGAGGATTTGGAACAAAGACCAAAAATTTGATTTCCTGCCAAATTTCAATCAAATCCTTTGATTTCAGGTGCCAAAACATGATGCTGTTGTGCTATTCTTTTTACACAGCAATTTCACCCAGGAGCTGTAAAATTTACCTGATCAAACATGTACAACACACATAAACATTTGTGGAAATCTTAATTTCTCATGAAAACCAGACATCAATAACCAATCCAAGTTTGAAAGTGCACAGTTAGGCACGGCATCTAAAATGCTATTTATACACACTGACTGTAGAGTAAATTCTAACTGGGATATTTGAGTAAGTTATCCTGTTCTGTCAGTATTGGCTGACATGGCTGGATCAGGAGTCCTGTCTGACAAGATGTTTTGCCTGTCCTCCTTTAATGCCTTCATATATTTCTACTTCTCAGAACCATCTCCGGTTGTTTCAGTTACAGAAAAGAAGTGGGCACTCAGTGATACATTTGTGAAACAAAGAAAGAAAAAAAATCGATGGAAATAGTAAATAAAAAAGGATAAAAAACTTGGAAGTTTTATCCAAAGGAATATGCGTAAATTTTGTCCACCTGTTTATCCTTGTGCGATGTATCATTGTGCAAATGATCATAATGCTCTTTCTTTTCCTTTGTTCCTATTTTGCTATATTCTTTGGACGCTCTTCTTCCTGTGTAGCTGTTTTAATCAGTCTCAAAACTCCCAAGTGCAGGCTGAGAGTCAGTTACTCATGTGTCCCAGTCCTGGCCAAGACAGAGGTATTCTCCAGGCACAGAGGTGCATTCCTGTAGTCCCAGCTACTGGGGAGGCAGAGTGTGCTGGATCAGCTCAGCCCAGGAGTTCTGGGCTACAGTGCTCTGTGCCACGCAGGCACAGACAGACCTGATTTTATTCACTACCACCTCACCTCACGTGCCAGGGGTGCTAGTAAAGGAGTCTCTCATTGTAGGTCAGGGGAGAAAGTGTGGTGGGCGAAACAGTCCAGTATTGTTTTACTTTCTGTGTAAATCACTTCTCTGTCTCATAACTTTTGCTATTAATAGGGTTGCTGTGACTGCTCGTTTCCTTAACTCGTTGTGGCTTCCATTAGATTGCTATCTCGACCTGTGATTTTCACTTAGATGCCTCAAATTCTCAACTCCACCCCTGGAGTGGGATCGTAGGGAGGAAAGAGGGAAAGTGCATGAGCGGAATCTGGTTTGTGAAAGTCTCAGTGGGGGCTTTGTATTGAGAAATACGGCTGCTCATCACAATGCTATTGCAACAGAGAATTTTTCTTAGTGGCTCTTGCCTTTTAAAAGAAATTCTGAAAATATTTTTTCAGAATCTGTTTACTAAGTATTTTTGAACCTGAAATATTAATTGTATCTCAAATCTGAATGAAAATGTGAAATGAAACATTCAGTAATTGATGTTTGTCATGCTGAACTTCCTAGAGTTGTAAGGCAGAAACTACAAGACAGCGTCTCTTGCTCCAGTAGCACTGTGGAAATTAGTGCTTACATTTCTTGAGAAAATAAAGCACTTTCATAGAAAGTACCATTAGGTACTAAAAAAAAGAGGATATTATGGAGGGAAGAATACGTGGCAAGGAGTCACAGACAAATTAGCAGAAGACTGCAATCCCTTCAGGGCTTCAAGGGTCCGTAAATCACAATTCTTCCTGCGTCTCTTGCTGAGGTTGCCAGTAATGTACAATACATGAGAGTCCTCATAAAGAACCAAGATACTTGTTTCCCTCAGAAAATATGTATGTAAACAGGGCTTTTGTAGGAAGATCAAACACTGGAATAGATAAGGTTGGACAGACACATGAAATGAAGAGTCTTCTATAAGATATCATCTCCATTAAAAAAATGGTTGAAAAGATGCTGACTCTAGGAGAAAATTAAGTGAAAACAAAATGCTGACATATAGTTCTTCACGGGAGACAATTCTGTCTCTCTATTTTTATTCTTAAGGTCAATCCTTTAAATACCTTCTGTATTTAGTGAGATTTAATATTACAAGGATTTATAGCCAGGGCTGCAAATCTTGGATTATTGAGTGCCTTCATACTAGTAATTTCACTGTTGTCATAAGAACTGCTCATGGTAGAGTCTATGAACCTATACAGATTTTGAGCAAGAATTACAGGGCTTTTAACAGATTTATAAAATGTTTCCTGTTCGACACAATGGCATAACAGAATTAATTATGTTTCAAGATTATATGGTTATTTTTAAAGAAATATGCAAAATTCACATATGCCATCCACCAAACTTTCATGAACAAGTTATTTCCAGCAACGATCTTTTAAAATTGATGGGGAGAGTGTTTTCAAGTAATCCAGCAGGAAACATTGTTTTCATTTAAACCCTAAGAAAGAAATAGATATTCAGAAAATTGAAGCCATTTCACAGAAATATGCCGCAACTTCCTAGAAGGAAGA
The DNA here is from genome assembly GCA_026413545.1 of Cichladusa arquata. Lineage (NCBI taxonomy): Eukaryota > Metazoa > Chordata > Aves > Passeriformes > Muscicapidae > Cichladusa > Cichladusa arquata. Next base: position 34,797,364 of record JAOTQP010001652.1, on the reverse strand, counting down.
ATAAAAGCTGTCAGAATCCAGCCCTGTGTGTCTTTGCTTTTGTGTGTGGTTTCCGTTTTGTTGTTGTTGTTGTTGTTGTTGTTTTTTGTATGTTTGTTTTCCCTGTGACCTTACAAAAGAAGAGGCAGTTGGGTTTAAACAAAATTACCAGGTATAGAGCACAAGTAATTTATAATAAAGTTCTCTAGGTACACAGAAAATGAAGAATTCTAGTAAAGAATTTACTGTGCAAAAAGGTAGTATTAGTGTCACAGAAAGATTAGACAGTTAACAGTTTTTAGCAGCAAAGTGCTACCTTTATAAAGTTCTTCTCAGTTTCATTAATCTAGTCCATGATAGAGAGGATTTTGAGCAGCATGGGAGCTGCATGAAGAATATGTGGACTATTACTGTTCTGCCATTACTGCTGATGCACTGTTGGGTTATCACGCCATGCCTCTTTCATCTTTTTATGATCTCTACATGCCCTATAGCTATTGCTACATTATATTTAATCATCTTTAACAGCTTGAATGTCAAAAAGTTAAATAGTTTTAAGTATCTTTTTTTTTTTACTGTAACGATATGCAACTTAACAGCACCTGTGCTGAGCTCGTTAAGAGCTATTGACAGACTTTGTGCCATCCTGTGCCAGTGTCCCCACCATTTTTATGATCATGTGATACATTTCTGCACTATTAAACTTATGGAAGCTGGTTTTATTACAACCATGATCTTCCTTTGACACCCTTCTGCCGTCTAATTTTCCTCTTAGTAATTGCATGTCTTAGTCACTGTTATTCCATATGCTCTCTATAGCTGAAGAGAGAACAAATAATGGCACGATCTTATTATTGTAAAAGCTGGTGCCTAAGATTTTTCAGAATAATTGATCTATTATTATATGTATATTAAGAGTTTTATTCAGAATTTCTCCTTCAAACATTACAGTTTCAGGCCTGTCTATTTCTGTTAATTTCAATATCATGTATAAATTATGATCACTGATGATCAAGAAAGATGAGTTAAATTTGCAATAGATGTTGCTAGGTTGATATGAAGAACAAAAATCTAAGTTATGTAGCAACTAGATTCACAAAGTATAGCATAGGAGTAATTGGGGACAAGACAGTTCTTTAAGTTAAGGAAATCTATGAGTTTCTTTCTATGAAGCAATAGCTAAAGCTAAAGCTGAATAAGTTGAAAATTCTGCTACTATTATTTCCAGGTGTAAGAAATGTAAGACATTTAACCTTAGAAAGAAATAAGTTTCTGAAATAATTGTTTTGCATGGTTGCAGGAACGGGGATCTTGATTCTGGACAAATTTCTATTGCTTCTAATACCTTTTTTCATCTCTCTCACTATCATGGAAGAAAAACTTTGCTTCCTTGTCACAGTAAACTAAAGGCACTTACACCTTTCCATTTTAAAGGATTAGTCTCAACTGCTTCCATCATAATATTTCTAACTTTTGTTTAGGTCAATGTAATAGGCTGTGAAAATATCTTTGTGACCTTTCCCACTATAAAATGTTTTCAAATCCGGTTGTGCAGTCAGTCAGGCTCAGCAGCACAGGGCAATGAAAGATTTGCTGTGTTAGTCAGACAGGTAAAGAGACTACTTGTGTACAAACTCTGGAACTGTCCCTCTAGCCTACGTGCCAAACACTGGATGCTTCACATCTCCTCTTCCACTGCTTCATGTCCATTCTAGTTCTGAACAGAAGAGGGTGTGAGGGTACAAACCTGTGGCTGTTGGATGAGCTGCTAATGGTAGAAAGTCTGAAACTTCTGCCGGATATGCTGTCCTCCTGGAGCATTTATAACGGTGGAAGTGAAATGGCTATTAATAACAGCACCTGGACTACTGCATCCACTTCTGGGCTCTCCAGAAAAAAAAAAAAAAGAGACATATCAGACAAAATCCAGTGAAGTCCCACTAAAAAACCTCCTGGAGTATCTAATCTCTGAGGAAAGGCTGCGAGAATTAGGACTGTTCATCACGGAGAAGAGAAGGCTTGGAGGAATCATCAACATGTGTAAGTACCTGAAGGGAAGGTTTAGAGAGAACAGAGCTAGGCTCTTTTCAGTGGTGCTCAGTGACAGGAACAGAGGCAATGACACAGGCTGAAACACAGAAGGAACTTCAAGAAACACTTTTTATTGTAAGGATGACAGAGCACTGGCACTGGGTTGAGAGACTGGGAGCATCTAGATATGGCTCTGGGTAGCTAGCTCTGGATGGTTTGGGAAAGGAGTTTGGATCAGATGAGCTCCAGAACTACCTCCCAGACTTAACTTGTTCTGCAAGTCTATGAAAAAAGGTTCTCATTCAGGCAGCAATGTTTTTAGAAAGAGAGAAAACCACCAGTTTGGACAAGAGAAATGATTAATCACTATCTGCACTATAATTTTACCTAGACCTTTTAAATCTTCAATCCATTCTCATTTCCCAATTACCATTATTTTTTACTTCTATTTTTAGTGATTTAAGTATAAGTTCAAAGTAAATCAATGTGTCTTAAAAGCACAGAATGCAGAGAAAAGATATTATTTTAAGACCTACAGTTTATTGTATGTTTTGTGATAACTATCCAGAATTTAAACATTGAGATTCAAACAGATTAAAAGAGTATTTTAAGGAAAGCGATCCTTAATTTTACTATTCTGATTGAAATATTTCTTTGATTTTTCAATTTGAATTTTAGAGGATTTGATTTTTCCTCCAGAAACTCTCAGAAACAGGCAAAGACATTTCCTGCCCCAAATCAACTCCATCTGAAGGCTTCTGCCCAAGCTAAATTTTCCTTCCTTAAATTTACGGAAGACATTATAATGTCCTAAATGAGACACAACCAGATTAATAAACTCATGCTTAGACCAAGTTTCATGATGAGATTAAAAGAAATACTATTCTCAACATGAGCAAATAATTATGTTGCCATTGAAAGAAAGGGTAGTTACTAGACATCCTTTGAATACATCAATACAGAATTGATCCTTTTATTTTCAGTCTGTCTCCAGAGCAAATAGTAATAATATTCTCTATAAACACTTACAGATAGCTACTTCTGCCTGCTTGAATTAAATCAAAGAGCATGCAATACTTTCTCATTCATTAGAGACCTTCCAGAAGTTCTTCAGGCAATTTAATTTCTAAATCAACATAATCTCTCTATACCTTTTCCTACCTAGTTCCAGAAATCATCAGAGTTGCCCTTCAATATGTTTAGGTGTTTTGATTGCTGCATTATTTCTTTGACTAGTAGCTCTTTCTGCAATAGTGTTTTTACTGCTACAGCTGTTTATGTGAGTAGACACTTCCATTAAGAAAATATACCCATGTCAACAAAACGTATGTATTTTTGATAGCTTCTTTAGTTTAAAGGGTTTTGTTTGTCTCAAGCTTAAACAAATAAATGCTGCTCTATGGGGCATGGTAAGCATGTAACATAATGTAAGGTAAAATAATTAGGCATAACATAATGTAATATAAAAAACGTTTTTAGTGATGTGCCTTGAATGATTGTCCTTCTGTTAGGGGTACTAACCCAGACTGTGGTTAAAACCTAGACTGTGACCAAAGAGAATCTAGATTTTTTTTCTGTTTTCCATTCTCCTCTTTCAAATACACATTTTTTTCTGGAAAAATCACTAGTACCTTTTCTGTAAATGTCTACTTTTGGTTCTTAATACCTACCACTTTGCTGACAATTTGTTTTTGATAACATGTTCTTTAAAAGGAAACATGTAATTTCTGAAATAACCATTGAGTCTTTCTCAAAATCAAAGGATTTCATTCATTATTAAGCAGAAGTACTTCACACAAAGTGTCCATCTATGCCAGCTTAATGAATTTTTAATTTAAATGAAAATTATTTAGAAATAATTATGACCAGTCTATGATTATCAATTGATCTTATTATGACTACTGAAATTAAGGTATGTTCATAATTGAATTGACTAAATGAATTGTTGCATGTGACATTAGAGATGAATGGCAAAAATCCCCCCATTTCTGATAATGGAAGAGGTATTGTAATAGCCCAGAGCTAGTGCAGATTAATGACTCTATGCACCTTCTAACAATATAAATAAAAAATTTGTTCCAAAATACCTAGTTACTATTATCCACCTACAATTTCATCATTACTTGAAAAACCTTATCTTATTTGAAATATCTTCCATTCTCTGAAGCATGTGATCTAGTGATGATTAATGGAAATATATTGATCATGGAGTGCTGGGTTTTGCAGCATTGCTCTGTACACTGAACTTTCAATTGACTGTAAACAGAATGTTTTCCAAAGTAATTCAAAGCTGGTTCATTTGTGAATCCATGTGAATCATAGATTTATTTCACTTTTAATCTGAAAGATGGGATCTGAAGCAGCATAAAAGTGATTTTGACAGCACAAGTATTCACCTGGTGATGCTTCTTTAGGCCATATATCTGAGAATTTATATTATCCGTCTACAAATGCATTTTAAACTCAATTAAAATACTTTTCTTGAGCCACAGGCAGAGGACAGTTATCTAAGAGCAAACAGGAAGTAGGTAGCACTAAGGAAATCACACAGAATAGATTTCCTATAGACAAAGAACAGAATTCTCTGTGAAGTATTTAGAAACATTTTTAACTCTTCTGCTGACTTGTGCTTACAAGAGAAATACCATTATAGCTAGGCATGTATAATTACATATACAAATGCTTCTCATAGAGTTAGAGTTGGGTGACATCTTGGTGAAGACTGGGTTCATAGAGTGCTGGAAATAGTCTGCTATAGCAGATCAAGCTTCAGAAGAAGTTTGACTGGACCAAACTCAGTCTGCCCATAAAACTTTCGAATTGGAATATTTCCAACATAATTTGTTAAAGACAAAGAATTTCAAGTATGAAATTAGTGAAGTAGCTAAAGAGGAATTTGTCTTCTTGAGTTGAGAGGTTGTATCATGCCAATAGAATAAAAAAGACAAATATTACATCATTGTTATTTTGTTATCTGTAAGTATCAGATTTATTTATTAAAACCACCTAGATACAGAAATCTGCATAAAATGCATACTGTGATTTTTTTATGCTGTAACCTCCAGGCTTCCATTGCATGTATTGCTCATGTTTCTGTACCCTATTCAAGGTAACAATGCAGCAAATTTCAAATCCATGCTTTTGCAAAAGTTAAGTCTTTCCTTATTCTTAGACCATTAACCAGGATAAATGCTACTCCCAGGCTTCATTGTCCAATGTGAAGGAAGAGTGAGGGCCATGATTCATCCACAGATGCAGGAAGCAATAATGAAGACATTTGTTCAAAGACTGAACTGAGTCATATGCTCATCCATATTTATGATGACAGAAGATAAAATTTTTATATTTATAAGTGAGGTCAGACATACATGTTTGGAGAGCACACACACTGAGATTATCCTGGGTATTGAAGAAATTACTGACCGTATTATAAACCTGAGGCCTATGACTGTTAAAAAAAATGTCTGCATTCTTTTAAAGAGATCTTAAAATCCTTATCCTTTAAACATGATAAACATGGGAGCATGATCAGAATTATATTTCTCTGGAGGCTTCTATTGGCAGAATCATGAGACACCACTCTGTGCATATGGTACGGTTACAGATCCCACACAGAAATAACTGGCTAAAGCCAGATAATTCATACACAGAAAAGCCTTGAAAAAGAAAAAATGGGCAAAACAATTATATTAAGTTTTTAGCACCACTTCATACTGTCAACACTGAATATAGAGAGCTTGTTTTCTTTCACAGGTATTGCTTCCTTCCCCACCACTTTCTAATTCTGATTGAAAAGGTGCTTCTTACAATTTGGGGTTCTAGAATGTCTTGCCAGCCCTCCATGGTTTTTTAGTCTGATACTGCAGCAAATCAGTTTGATCTGTCATAAATTGGCCTTTAACTTTTCCTCTGAAGATAATGATGTTGGATGACAGCGTTGCATAATTCTTAGAAGTCTTTTTAAGAGCATTATAAAAGCATAGAATCCAATTTATCTAAACAGATTCTACACACTCCTGTACTATGAAATGTTTTTTCATCAACCATTAAGATGAGGTTTTGAGCTGCATTGGAATTTATCTCTGAGTGTGTTTAAGAATATGAAAAATTAATCACAAGCAAGTTTTACTAAGTACAACAGCTGTCAAATAAAATACCTGGTTAGTTGCACACAGTAGATTTATGGTATGGAAGTAAAGGATAAATTTTAAAAAATCTAGTAAATCACTAAGATCTAATGTAGGATCATACTTCTTTACTCATTTTAGGATGAGTTTTTATAGATGCTTTTTTTCTGGAAGAAAAATGGCTGCAAATGTGGAAGCCATTACTGTTTTTTCCTATATCAAGATTTGTGCAAAAGTTTAAAGTTAGGCAGATAACTTGACCCCTGAGAATTCAGTGTCTCCAGTATCTCTAGGATTTAATCAGTCATTGGTATGAAGAATAGCTTGAAGGTAGAATCATGTTCTGATACATCTTGGTATTGGTGACAGAAAATAAGCAGAATTACATAACTTCACTTGCTTTGCTGTTGGCATGCTGCAATGTGTCCCTAGCTTTCAAATACAGTACTTCTTTTATATTTCTTCCTCTACTTGCACCCATTGTTCTCTCCTCATTTGCAAAACATTTTCTATTTCATGAGCCACTGAAGGACTCAGGGAGAAGGAGCATGCCCTTTTGTTCATAATGTATCATTGCCATTCAGTATTGAGAGCTGTTAATTATTCTGAAATTGTTACCTCGTCTTTAGTCACCCTACTTGAACTAATTTCCATGGAAGCCACTGAGAAAGCTGAGTATAAACTAAGCAAGAAACTCAGCCATTAAGGTTTGAAATGAGCATAGTGTATTTATTCTTAGCTTTAGCACTTCAGAATATATAAAGAAGCTGTTTGTCTCTGTAGTGACAGATATGACCTAGTGAGTTGGAAAGACTTCACCAGGAGACTCAGGGCTGTGACTTTAACAACTGGAATTAATGTGCTCTGCAATGTCTGAGTTTTCAAAATTCTTTTAAACTTCTTCTAGAGGCTTAATAAAGTGTTTTTATTGTGTCTACATTTCTGGAATATTGTATATATCTTGTTCAGGTATAAACCTTTCATACATATGTAATGCATATGTAAAATAAGTAAATAGTATCACTCTTGCCTTTTACAAATACATAAAAGCAACACAAAATAGTGTATTTTATTATCCATACCATGCTGCATACTTCTCACCTTATCTTTTCCAGGATGTATGTGATATAATTTTTTTACTACTCACAAAATGAGCTTACCTTTAGGCAGCAGTCTGAAAAAAATTAAGCTTCCACCTCAGGCATGATTGGGAATGTATACACATTTCTGAAATCTGCCTGGGCCACTGAAGAACTGGCCATATGTTTCAGACTTGGATTGACGTCTAATAGATCCTTGGAAGGTAAGTCTGTTCCTGTTCTGGCTCATGTTTGTGTTTCTGTGAATAGATGTGCTTTCAGGTTTTGATATTTTTCCAAAAGAAAGAGCAAACCTTTTTTAAGTGTAGGAAACACAACCTTTCACAATGCTTTAGTTTTTGCAGGCACATAAAGGAGATAAAATCTTGGCCCTGGCTCTCAATGTGAATCTCCAGTACCACAGAGGGCCCTTACTAAGCTTAAGGTATATTGACCCAGTTATTAATTTAGTGATGAATTATTTATTTTTTTTTTGCATGTGTGCCATAACTATGTTAACATCATGATGCATTCTATAGCCTCACATGGAATTAAGATGTTGATTTTTTTTTTAATTTCTGTTCAGAGGAAAAGAAATCTGGTAAAAGCATGCAGCACCCAGAGATGAAATAGACCTGGCACACTCACATTCATTAGGCTACCTGCTAGCAAACAGGAGCATTCAAAAAATTCAAAGCAGCATTGAAACGGTGCATACTATACAAATCTTGTTATCTTTATTTACTCAGTAGGGAGAAAACGTCTTCTAGGACTGTGTGAAGTGAGAGCTCATGGTCGTGAGCATTTCTAGTACTAAACTCTCATTTGAGGTATTGTAATAGCTGCCAAAACCTGAAATAATCTACGTGTTTTCTTCTAAAGGGAGTATTATGATTTACATGTGTTATATTTTGCAAGTGCCAACAGAACGATAAAGAATATTTTTTTCCCAGCTCTTTTCTTAACCCATACTGCATCTCAGATGTGAGCTGTAAGAAATTTTTGTTCTAAATATATGTTGGAGTCTATTAGAGGTATGGATGTTGTCCTATTTGGCAACAAATATCAGGAAGCCTTATGCTGGAAAATGGAGGTCTTGGTAATACAAATCATACTATAAATACTAAAAAAATGTACTATAAAATTGCTACTTTCTAAGAAATTATTGATAGTACATTGTTGTCATCTTTAAATATTTAGTTTAATAAAATAATGAGCCAAAAGCAAGTCAATGCTTGAGTGCTACTTTGGGGGAATAATTGCAGTGTTTGTTTATGGGTGAAGAAACAGGGCCACTGTGAACTGTTTTACAGGATGTTTAAAATTAAATTTGGAAGAAAAACACCTTTCTAGATTTAGATTTTTGGGAAGTCCATTCTTTGCAAATCCATCAGTTTTTGACAAGTAATTATGATAACTGCAATGGCATCATGAAGAGAATAAAAAAGTGCATATTATTCTTTATAAATATCACAAATATTTCTAATCATCTACTTAGTATATCTGCCTGATAAAGCAGAGTTAAATCTGGAGACTGTCAAAATAGATAGAGGCAGAATTAGTCCACATTAAGGAAACACAGCGAAGAGCTATCAGTTAAAGAATGGTCCAGCTTGGTTCTACATAAGCTAGTAAAATTAGATTTTGCAGATTATGTAAGAGAAAATATCAGAATAATCAAAACCACACCTATACTGTTCAGTAAGTGTTCAGGCACTTATGACATTAAAAGAAACATTAAATTCCTCAGGCTTGAACCTAGGAGTGTTGAACCATGGACAGACTTCAATCCTACACAGGTGAAAGGAGGAATAGGTTGCCAATAATTACAGTAGATTCACCCACTCCCACTGAGTGTGTTTGACTTGGCTTCTTACCTTATGTCTGATATGTCACAGCTGGGTCTCTGGCGAGTCTCATGTTCCAGCTGGGCAGGAGCAAACACCAGGCTGACTAGGGAGTAGAAGCCCACAGCCTTCTCTGTCTCTCAGAAGAGCTTATTCCCTACAGCCAGATGGTTTAACACAACAAACACTGCAGTCAGGGATCAGTTGCACGTTGGAGGCAGTGGTCATATTGACTGTCTTTCTGCTGAGATTGGGGTCTGCTTGGATGAGTTTGCCTTCCAGTATGTTTTGTTTTCTTGCTGGTTTTGTGCTAGGTATTAAGCAGTGGAATGTGTCAGAATAGAGAATGTGCTTAATTGTGCTGGTGCTTTTCTTATACTGTCAGAAAATATGCTCCAGGTAGAACATAATCTTTTAAATGTCTACATTGCAGCTCAAATGGGTGTGAGCTCTGCACATGCTTATTTTCCTCATACTGTTTCTGACTCCCAGCTGAGAATGGTGCACAGCAGGACTGATGCTGTTCTGCTCCATGGTGGTAAGAGTCATCCTTTATTTGGTTACAGGGGTGTACAGCAGTTACAAGCAGTGTCACTGCTTTACTAAGGTGAGGGAAGTTAAGGTTAGAGACAACACAGAGGAGCAATATATTATTATACGACATATATTATATGACAATATATTATAGAATAAGGGCTAATCTGTAGCTAAGGTGAATAGGCATTTGCTGTTCATTTCTGACCTAGCTGGATCTTTGAGATGAACTTTAAAGCAATTCCTGTTTTTTTCTTGAGGATTTTTCTTGAGATTCTATAACAAAACAAACCCTTTTAAAATAATGATTAGCAAATAATTGAATCTAAAAAGAGTGGAAAAGTGTGGATTGGTATTTCTGCTACTGTGAAAGAATGCATTAAATGCAACTTTAAATTACACTATAATTAAAAATTTAGAATGACATGAACATGCAATTTTTGAACAAAACTTTTTAGTAGTGAAAAAAACCTGTATGTATGCTTGAAGCATTTAGGAGATTTATATTTCCCTCCTCTGCCTTTGATGTAGAATCCAGGCATATCTACAACCTACACATTTTCTGGAGTGCATTTTCTGACTCTGATTAATAGGGCAGTCATATTAAGGAAATGTGAATGAAGCTTAGATTCAGTGAGTTAGGAATCACAGACTCATAGAATCATCAAGGTTGAAAAAGACCTCTAAGATCACTGAATCCAACTATTAACCTAACACTTCCATCTTCGAATTAAACTATGTGCCCAAGTGCTACATCTACACATCCTTTAAATATCTTCAGCTATGGTGATTTCCCACTTCCCTGGTCATCCTATTCTGCTGTTTAACAACCATTTTGTTGTATCTGAGAAACCTGGGGTTTTTGAGCTTTCTATGCTTTCTGGCAGTGACCCCCTGGAGAAGGGGGTGAACACATGGTGAAGGGTTTTCAATTTAAGGTTTTTATAATATAGTAATAGGTATGAGACAAGATGGAGGATTTTGGGTGGTGTCTCTTTCGATGTTCATCTTCCTTCTTCTTCATGGGTTTCAGGTAGTAGTTTCTGGTTAGTCAGTCAGTGCCACACTGAGGGTCATGGGAATTTAGTTATTGGGTTAAAAGGATAAATAATATAGGTATTAATTCTCTATTGGACTGTTTAGCTTTAAGAGACCTTGTAGCAGCTGGACCTTTCTCTATTTTCCTTGCTTCTAGCTGGTGTCTAGAAACGCTGCTGAATGCTCTGTACTTTTTGGTAAGATTTAATAAACAACTAAGCCCAAACATGAGAGAATTTGTTTCCTTTGTGTATTTTTTAATCCTGACTCTGAGTGAAGGCAGAAGAGACTGAGAGAAATCACTAATTAAGTGGTGCAAAACTCCCACCACTGTTACACCCTTTTGGTGAAGAAATTTTTCCCAAAAACAGACCTGGATATCTGAACTCCTAGATCAACTTGAGGCCACTTTTCTTGTCCTATAACTTGTCACTTAGGAAAAAATCCTGACCCCTACCTTGCTACAACCTTACATTAATATGTAGTAGAAGTAAAGCAGGGTAAACTGTAGCAGAGAAACTGCTAAATCTCTGCTCAGAGCAAATACCTGTGTTGAACAGAGGTGCATGCAACACTATCATGTCAACTGAGCCACCCAGTACTCTCTGACAAGAAAGGCACCAAAACATCTGAGATGGATAGTACTGGTTCTGAAAAAAAAAGCGATTCTTATTGCAAATTCTGAAATGACAGACAAGGAGAAAACTCTTTTGTTATGTGGCTGTACAAAGGCTTCCCTAGGGACTGAAGTCAGTCTTACGTCCCATGTGTCCTACAGAACTTCAAATCCAAACAGGAATTTGCTTCTTTTAGGTCTTAAAAAGATTACTTAACACTTTTTATTCTTCTCATTATAAATGAAAAATTGAAGTTAAGTGTTGAACTGATATTAAAAAAATTAAAGTTCCTCTTTAATCAAATGTACTGACCACATATATCCCTTAAATCTAACTTCAGTGTTCTGGAGAGGGAAGTGTCTAGCCCAGCAGCAATACATAATACATTAAAAAGCCCAGTATAATATAGGAGAATGTAGAGAAATTAAGAAGAGATAAAAGTGAAGAAAGATACATCCTGCCAGACAGAAGTAATATATATGGTGAGGAGAAAAAAAAAGTAAAAAATTAGAAATTCAGAGTTAGATAATAGAATAGGAGAATAATTAATCCCAGTAAAAGGGAGTTAGCGTAAAATCTAAGTTCCACTGAGGAACTGGCTGAACTCCTAATGCGGAAAAGCAATTTCTGGATAACAGAGGATATAGAAAACATGACAGACTGTGTTAAAGAAGGTGAGATTAAGGAGATTTCTTTTTATGTCTGGGGTGTGTTTGTGATATGGAGTATAGCTGCACTCACATACATCACATATGGCCTAAAGACGTCTTGCCTTTGTTGTTTTGTGTGATTTTTTTGTTGTTGTTGTTGTTTTTTGTTTTTCTTTTTTGTTTGGGGTTTTTTTTGTTTTTTTTTCTGTTTTGTTTTTGTTTTTTTTTTTTTTAATTTAGAGACTGGTGTTAGATGAATCATCTGCTAATAGCTGCTAATTTAGTCTGTGTAACTGGAGCATATTGGCGCTTTTTTAAAAAAAAAATTATCTTTTTAAATATCTGTATTCCGTCCTTTAACAAAAACTTAGGAATTTTGTGTTCACTCTTTATTTGTGGAGCTTTATAATTTTATATTGAATAGAAAAAAGGTCTGAAAATATGTTTAAATTTATTAAAATAATTTTGAATCAGTCTAATGCTGTATTGAAATTGTCAGATATCTTTAAAAGTATAACTCTGAGGGACCTTACAAGTGTAGGGCAGACTATATGAAAAAAAATTGTATGAAGTTCAGGACCAATCATAAATGATCATGATTTATTGCAACACATCAAAACCAGATAACCACTGAAATCCATAATTCATTGTAATAGTATCATAGACAAGCCTGAAAAAAGTCATCATGTTTATACTTGGGTAGTTCAGATGAGTAATTTATTGGTTCTAAAAAATAATGTACTGTAAAAATACTCACAGGGCTCTGGACTCTGTCAACAATAAAAGGCTGTATTATGTATACAGGCCCAGGCACTGAAAGTGTCCTTCAAGTAGCCTCCATGAATGTATTAAGGATAAACAGTATCCTGATATGCTAAGCAATCTTACTTGCCATAAACTTTTAAAGTGCTAACTTTTTAGTAAAAATGCTATAGAATATCATCATTTATCAGTGTTCTGAGCTAGATCATTTTGTACCCCCTGCCTAATAGAGGCTACAAGTAATCTCCCAAAGTTTTACTCTCATAAAGGGAAGTTCACGTCCCCCCTAAAATACTTGTAAATGTTTATTGATCACATTTTAAATTTGTAGGCTGTTCACAGAATTTTATTAATAATAAATGATCAAAAGTCAAGTTTCTAACAAAAAGCAGCTAAGCTCTTAAAACTCAAGCCATTCTGAAGTGGGCATAATTTATCTTTATTTTACATATCTAAGTAATAGGCAGAAATGGCACAATGGACAGAGTATGGACAGCGGCTTTTGTTCTGCAAATGAGAAACTGACTGTAGGAAAAACAAGCTGATACTTATAAATGTAAGAAAACCGAAGGAAAACAAGAGAAGAACAGCATTTCAGGAAATGGAATAAATTTCAGTGAAAAAATAGCCCTTCTGACTTAATAGCCCTGCATACTATTATGACAAGAGAATGCTTAAAAATTATTTCTGCTTGATTCTCCAGCTGAAATCGAAATGACCTTTTGCTGTAAGACTACTTGAAACATTGAATAAAAGTTGGAAGTTCTACCCATAAAATCCCAATTAATGTTACATTTGAAAAATGACATATTTTAGTCCATATTTGATTTGTCTAATATAATTTTTATATTATGCTCATTAGTGTGGTTTATAAGCAGATTTGATTGTCATTTGGCTATTTTTTAAAAATGTTTTTTCCTTCTTAAATTTCATACACTGTTATCCTGAACAGGTAGTGGTCTGTCTCTTCTTTTCCCGCATAACTCTTCCTGAGTTACCCACACCTTCTTCCAAAGAACATAAACTCTGCTTTCTTCCCCCAGGCTCCAGCCAAAGCTCTCTGTTCTGCCTTCCTGAGTGGATTGTCCCTTCTGCACATGGGAATGGCTTGATTCTGCAACCTATAACATTTCCTTCCTGAATGGGGCCCAGCCTCCCTGGGCTCCTTTGCCCTTCAGGACTGCCTCCCAAGGGATTCTGTCAACCAGTGTCCTAAACAGGACAAGATCTGTCCCCTGGCAGTCCAGGGCAACAGTTCTGCTGAGCCCCTTCTCCAAAGATCAAAGGCTGTATCACTCCATGCCCTACATGGCCTCCAACACCAACATCTCCCTTTTCTGCTGACAAACAGCAGGTCCAGTGGGCACCTTCCATAGTTGGTTTCCCCACCATCAGTGTTAGGCAGTTCTCTTCCACATGCTTCAGAAACTTTCTAGACTCTTTCCTCTCTGCCACACTATATTTCCAGCAGACATCTGGTAAGCTGAAGTCTCCCATGAGAACAAGGCCTAGAGGTTCCAGCTGCTTATAGAAAATTTCATCTCCCTCTTTGTCCTGTCTCAGTGGTCTGTAACAAACTCCCACCATGATGCTTGCCTTGTTAGACTTCCCTGATCCCTACCCATATGTGCTCAAACCTATCATCACCATCAATAAGATCTCAATGTACCACCATTATTTTGTGAAGGGAAAATATTTCAGTAAAGAGGTAAATTATACATTTTTTATTACAGAGACCAGAAAAAAATTATCTTTTAAATGAATTTAAAAAATTAATTGCTTGTAATATGGACAAATATAACTGCTAATTATGCTGGAGTATTTTTTTAGCATTTCATAATGTTTTAATCCTCAAGAAAACCTGCACATACACCCCTAAATATTGCCTTTTGTAATTTGAATGGTAGAAGGTGTGGGGATCACAGAAACAATACTCCCAAATGAGAGCTAGACACTAAGACTGTTAGTTTTAAGACTATGTCTTAATAAACCATAAAGGTTTTGCTAAATGTGATTTGTTAGAATGTTTTGCATGCTTATTATTATACTCTGAATTAAAATTCAAAACATATTTTAGAGCACAATTGCTTAGAAATTATCACAATGAAGTAATAGCTAATAAATGACAAGATTTTTCCAACAAATTATTGATTTTGAATTTTTCTCATGAAATAAATTATGCTTGATATGGCTTTTATGATGCTCGAATGAGACTACACTTCTTACAGCAAGTAAACTGTGGTAAAGAGGAAAAAACAGGAAAAGTGCATGTGGGAAGTAAAGTGGTTCATTATTACTATTTATCTTCCCTAAGTTCCATGTGTTACACAGAATGTCATAAAACTGCACTGAGGAATTCTTGGTAGGAGTTTAAAAAGCAGTTGTCAATAGCACGTCTGCAGCTTTCTAACAAGATTATGGACAAACTTCAAAATTTGCAAGGCTGGGAAACAGACTGCACAGGAACTGAAGACAACAGTTTCAGTGGCTTATTTAGCATTTTTTCATCATTATTGTGTTAAGAGTTGTAAATCCCAGCTCCCGTTTCTAGCATTCATCTTCCTGTGCATTCAGCAGCTCACAAAGGCTGAGAGATGCATGAGAAAGAATTGGTGCACACTTGTTTGTTAGCAGTGTTCCAAGTCATAATAAGTGACACCATTTAGAAAGAATCTGATACACAGCTTTTCAGACAGGATAAAAGTAGATATGGATACCATTGGCACTTGGAGATAAGGTGGTGCAGCAAGAAAACGAAGCTCTTTATATGCTGTTAATTGTTTGCATCGCAAAAATAGCAAACCTAGTGAAATGTTCTTCTGGGGAGATCTCCAGTAATTCTACCTTAGAGCCATATTTCTAAGGCTTCTGTTTTTGTTTTGGTTTGATTTGGTTTGTTTTTTTAAACTCATATCAAAAGAGCATATTGTATTGCTTATTCAATGTAAATTTTAATTTTTTAATGTCAAATACATATATTTATATTAAATCGTTCATATGAGATTCATGATTAGACAAAAGTTTTGTTTGTTAATGCATTTTAAGTATCATTTTTAGTGTCAGGAGTGCAAAATTTTAATATGAAGGTAAAAATTATGAGGCAATCATAAAGAAAAGTTAAAAAAGCATTTTAGAGGCATGGTGTTTAAAAAAACCAATGGTGAACGGTATAAAATTCTCATATGCCACAACTCAGAATGTGAATCAGACCTAGGGCCAGACACTGTCAGCCCTGAGGTACAGAATATTTCCTTCAGCACACAGGCTCCAAATACTAGTAAGTTAGAATTTTGCATTCATAATGGACCTTAGAATAACACTTAACTGTCTTTTTACAGACAGCCCTTTGTAATCACAAGTAATTATCATAATTAATGTCAACTTGGGATAACTCAAGTGGAGTTTCTTTCATTACTTTTTCTTTTTTAACTTTGCTCCCACATGTTATAAGACTTGCTTTAAGGATTAAGAAAAATGAGTCAAAATAAAAATATGCTCTATACAGATAGAGTGCTTTAGCTGGTTAAACTCAATTAATAAACTTAAAGCTACTGTTTTATTTATTAATAACAATAAACAGCTATAGTTAGGGTAAGAGATTTATTGTATTAGATGTGTTGTGGAAATGGAGATAAATTCTTTAAGAGTTTATAATCTTATCTGAAATAACTCAGTGAGAAAAAGTAAGACAGAGATAGTGAGCCAAGGGGAAAACATGCAAGCAGCCCAGTTAAAAGACCCAACCTAATGGAGACAGTTCGTCCAATATTTGTTTGCTTTTCTGAACAGATAGTACTGACTAAATAAAGATGCTGCTCACATTATCAGTGATAAGGAGCTCAGTGTCTTAGATATCAGGAAAAAGGGGGGCCTGAAAAGACATCTACCATTTTCAGCTCCATGCATGTATAAACTGCACAAACTAAGAACAAGCTGCATGAGGTTACTGAGAGGCCTCATTTGAAATGTTCCAGTCCTACTGTTTATCTGCCTCTGACAAAACTGGAAATATTCAAATTGTAAAGTCTTCAACAGAAGAAAATAAAAACTGTTTTGTACCCTACTTTATATATACATACCTTGCATATTTTTACATTTCAATATGCTGTCTCTGAAAAACAAATTTGCCCCTTTGCCTTCTGGTAGAGTGTGCATTGGCAGAGGTTTATCTTTTGTATTACCATTAAGAGTATGATAGGCCCTAGATACAAGTGTTTGGCATTCATTGACTGCTGAAAATGGAAAAAAAATGTTGATACAGAAAATATATTACATTTAATTGGAGAGTTTCTTTCCTTCTGTAGTGGGATGTTCTGCCTAAGTGGGAGTAAAACATCTCCAACTCTACCCTATTTGCAAAAGTTACCAATGATTGGTGAAGAGGGGATGTATTGCTTTTTGGTGTTGAAGAATGCAAAATTGTTAAATCCCAAGGCAGACAGTTATATAAGTTCAAATTATTCAGATTGTTTCTGGTATGGCAAGAGCCTTTCCATAGGGTGAACTTCACCTCTTCGCTCATTAAGTGGTTCTGATGGTACTCTCTGGGAAAACAACCCATGTACTGGTCATGGGAGCAGATTGTCCAAAAGCCCTCAACTGCACCTGCTCATTTCTAGTGGCTTGGTTATATATATGGGGGGGGAGTGAAGGACAGGTGAACTTTTGACAACTGCTTTCCTTATAACACATTTGAGGCAGGAATCCAGAATGTGATATCCACCTAAGTAACAATGGCTAATTGGCTTTAAACCTGGCAAGTATCCAAGGGTCCCTCCTGGGGTGATATGACCAATGGGACCAATGGAAGCTCATGCTAATCGTCAAAGCTGAAAAGAAATTGTAATTCAAGTAGCTCTGGGTGAGATACACTGACAGATGTCCCCCACATCCATGGTGCTGGACATAGAGTGGAGGCCTTGATTAGTGGGAGTGTGTTTCTGTATGGATCATATGTGTAAACATCTGTGCATGTTATAAATGAGAAACTTCAGCTGCACCATTTTTGGAAAGCACTTCTCAGTCAGTGGGGTGGATCTGTTCTTGCACCTGCCTTGCTCCTAAATTCCCATCTGACAAAGTCTGAAGTGTTACACATTTAGAAAATGAGATGACAATGTGAGAAGAATAATTATACCAACTTACTGGTGAGAGTATAAACAAAATGAAAGAATTAAACTAAGTACAAAAAATAGCAGCAATATTACTGTAATAGAAGAGATTTTGACATTCTGTATTCTGATCTTTGGATAAGTTAGTATTACTATTTGTCTAAAGACTAAAAAAGCCACTGGAATAAAATCTTTATTATGGTAAAGATGTAAGTAGGGGTTTTAAATGAAAAGAAAGGCAATTAACTCACACTTCAATTAAGTTAGAGAAACAGTCATTAGTTTTAGCTTGGCTGAAAATACCACAGAATTGATGCTATTTTTCCTGCTTTTAAAATTACCATTAAGTCAGGGGAAAACAGTATTTGCCTTCAACTGGCCTACACTTACAACTTCCATGATATTGTGCAGTGCATCACAAACTAGATTTCTCATAAGTGTGAAGAAATACATGGTATTAATAATTTGACGTAATGTATAACCATAAAATACAAACTGTGCTGCAGAGGAAAGGTTTGTGACATAAGTAATTGTGATTAGAATAAACAATGTAGAAAGTCTGACATGACTACCAAATGTAGCATGGAAGAGTGTGTACAAGAAAAAACATTTCAGTAAATGGAAGAGACACTAAATACCAAGGAAAAATAAGCTTTGCATAAAGAGTTATGATAATAATGGAGACAGAAGAAACATTGTGTGTTTCCAAAGTCTCATGCATTTCTGCCAAATCAGATGCTGGACGTAAGCATCAATCAGCACAGAGTCTGTCACATAGCTATGATAAGAAGGTTCTTTTGGCTTTCTTTTCATTTTCTTGCACTATGTGAGAGTGTTTTAAAAAGGAAAGGAAAATAGAGATCTTTAAACACTCCAACATTAAGGGCTAGATCTCTTGTTGTCCTATCCTTTATGCCCGATACACATTCAGGATTTCTGTTGCTTTAATACTTTTGCATTTATTTTTAAAGTACTGCTTGCAATTTCCATTGGCATTAGTATAGCTTTGAGGAGCTAGGCAAAACTACCAAATTGTCTTTGATATGCTGGTCCATTGCCTACTTTTTAGTTTCACTAAAGTTTGGTGTAGCTTCTGACAGTATATTCCAGCACTTCTCCAGCTGATGCAGTCTTAAAAAATTAATATTGTGTGGATACACGCAGGTGGGTGATGCATTAAGACTGGGGTTTTTAAATTTTCTTTCAGCAACCTTTCTCATGTTGGTCAAATCTCTACTTTCTGTCCATTTCTTTTGAGACAGCTTTGTGAAACTGTCACTGTTGCATATGACCCAAAATATCTGCAATAAGCTGAATAGTTACCAAGAAAAGATCCCTGGAGAGAAAAAACCTTTTTACTTGTCAAAAATGAGTCAAATGCCAATTGCTCATCTTCTTTCTAAGATTCTGGAAATGGAGACATCTTCATTAATTTCCTTCCTATATTCTTATATTTTCTGAGTATAAAGGGGAAAAAAAATCAAAAGGTATTCAATGAAAAATACGCCTGTGGTTACAAAAAATGCTATTGTTTTAGTAAAATTATAAAATAAAAATGCAGAAATACAGAGACTGTAATATGTTCTCTATAACCACTGAATAATTCATTAAACAGGATTATAAGAATCTATTTTTTAAAAAGATATATAATTTATTTTATGTAAGATATTGTACTCTCTGAAAATAATTACACAATTGTAAAAATTATAAACATTTAAAAATTAATTTAAATGTATTTTCGCAGAATATTTATGTAGATACATGAAGATGACTAATAGGAAAAAAAGCTATTATGATGATGTCAAAAAGAATTATCAGAAATTGTCTTTTTTTCCTCAGTACATAAGACAATAGTAAGTAGAATAACAGAAGTAAGTGGGTGGCTTAGGAAAAAGAAATTTATGGAAAAATATAGGCACCAAGTATTGTTATTATATGCACATGTTGAAAATACTGAGATACCTGAATGCCTTTAGTTTACATAATATCAATTCTGCAGAATCCTGATGCACATTCCTATTAAACTGACAGCAAAGTTATCAAATATGAATGTTCTTGTGACCCAAATGAATATTTTTTGCTTTTCAGTGTGTTTTCCCTGCTAAAAATAAGTGAAAATAAAACAAGACAAATAATTGAGCCCCAGCCACAAGCTGCTCTAAGATGAGAAAGTTTAGGTATAATGTGGAAACACATTTGGCCACTTCAGCATTGACTGACAGGATGTGTGTCTGAAAAAGAGCCATGAGCAGCATGGATTACTGCTTCTGCTGTAATACAGTTCTGCTGAAGACATTCAGGAAAGCCACCATGGGCTACCTGCTGCTATGTAATTTTGTTTTATTTTGGCACACAGAAGTGAGAAGATTTCCATGGGACCAAAAAGAGACCCTGTAGCTGACTGTGACTGACAGCACAAAACATTGAAACAATAATCCACTGAGATCATTTATGTAAAAAAAGGAACCCAGAGATATTCAGCCCCTGAGGCTTGTCTTGTAAGAGGCTATTATTATTTGTATTGATTTTAGTATGCAAGTTGCCTTCTTCCTTCTCTCTCCTGGCCCACAGTGCAAACTATAAATAATAAACTAAAGAAATCTTGCCCTGAAACTATCACTACCTTTGCAGCACAATAATTTGTGCACTTCCAGTTATAAACCCAGAAAAATCATGGGGAAAATGGGCAGGATGAATGAAGCCCTACCTCCACAAACAATGAAAATTGTTTCCAGTATTTCAGCTGCCACCAAGACCTCCTTATTCAATACTTACATTATGCTACTTAAATACAACATGAAAATGTCCTATTTTGATGCTAGTTCTGCTTTGAATACTGACACCTTGACTAGATACTTTTCTGTGTCCTTTCATGTGTCAGGAAATATATTACTAAATCCCAACATTGCCAAGACTACTATGCATCTTGGAAATCAAGACAATTACTTGTTCTTGTACTTTTCAAGGACACAGGAATTAGCATTAGTACACATGATGTTTCCACCGTATTTGTCTGCTTCTAATAGTATTGGAATAGAATTATAAGAATGATGGGAATTTTCATAGCTGAAATACTGGCTTCTTTCGACTCCATTTGAATGTTGTCATTAGCTTTAAGGATGGCAGGATTTCACTTTGGCAGTATTAGGCATCTAATCTGTGTGTATCTTACCTTCCTGTATATTTCCCTGTCCTTTTCATTCCGGTCTTAATGTGTGAAGTGATATGTCTACCACAAAATAATTGAGAATTTCAGATTTTTGAGTAGAGTATAATTTCATCAAAAGATAAGAGCTTCCTGGTAAACATCTCTGCCGAAATACAGAGATATATAATATAGGGCAAAGATTAAGGCCCTTTGCAGTGGGTTTGACCCCAGTCAGAACTAAGCACCCATCAGCTGCTTGCTCACTTCCCCCATTTCATAGCTGGATGACACATTACAGAGCATGGAATAGCTCTTTGGTAAATACAGCTCAGCTCTCCCAGCTCTGTCCCCACCAAACCTCTTCCCCACCACTAGCCTGCTCTCTCTGTGGGCAGGGTGAGAAACAGGCAGCCTTGATGCTGTGTGAGCATCAATATTAACCCTGCAATGGCTAAGAATTTGGGGTATTGTCAAGACTCTTATAATCACAAATTTAAAAGTGCCATGTGGGCTGCTGTGAAAAAAATGAGCTATATCCTAGCCAGACCCGGTTGGCTTGGCAAGTATTAAACTTGTACTTATAAAAAGCAAAATTCTTACTGTATTTACGTGAATCACACAGTAGCATTTTAACCAACACAACGTCCAGTCCATCTCAACCTAAGTTTAAAGAGCTTTGTGAATGAAAAGCCTGCACACATTTTATTCCAGTATTCTTACTGTGAGTTCTCAAAACTAGTGGAAGTCAATCTGAGAACCGCAATAGATTTAGTCCCTTTCTGTTTTGAGCAGGACAGTGTAGTGTCCTGATATGTCTTAAAAGTTGATCCTTTACTGATGGCAAGAGATGAGAGACAGTGGATATATTAAACATTTATATCCCTTATAAAAATGCAAGTATTGAATGTAATTTTGTTTTTGTTTTTGTTTTTGTTTTTTTTTTGTTTTTTTTTTTTGTCAGAAAGCTTAGGCTTTTTTAATGTCAAACTTTCTACCTTTGCAGTCTGGTACATACAGATGTGATCTGCTTTCTCATTTCAGTCAGGAACCTGTAATAACTAACATTCAATGTGAGCATGTGATAAATCCTGGAGATACTGCTGAAAGCATTCAGTGATTTCTGTGATACTAGTGTAGCATCTGTGTGATGCTAGAGATGTGGAAATAAACTGAATAACCAAATAATCAGAAACGGTTTTGAAACGGGCTGGCGAGATGGATCCAGCTAGATGTTACTCTAGGGATCAAATTCATCCTTTTCAGTGTCAGATTGGTGATATTATAATTCAGGTGAAATAGTAAAGTAACAACATGTTGCCACAATAGGGACCTGTCTGAAAATGAATGTATTTTATTCCTTTCTCAGTTCCAATTGGCTGGTTCACATAGTCTCTTATTTTCCTGCTGTAATTCAGCAAAACCCTCTGAGGTCTACAACCAAGACTTATTTCACAGTTATTTTCTATACAACCCTCACCTGACTGGATATGTTTTAATCACTTTTATTTCCACAAAACTGAGTTAGGCATTACTATAATGCAATAAGTCATTTTACCTACAGGCTATCTCAGGATTTTTTTTTTACAAATCTTTAGGACCATGGAAGAATAAAGATGTATTGAGCTACAAGGTACTATCATAACTGGTTGCAGTACATTTGAAATGGGATGGAGGAAGATTTAATCATCCTGTGACGCTAATGGAGTAAAGCATTCTGTCCACTAGAAAGTGATATAATCTTTCATTGAGTTCCTAAGTGCCTGTTTATGGTTCTTTTGAAGATGCAGTAATGCTGATAGTATATTTCTATGCATTACAGATGCTAGAGAAATGCAAAATGCTGCTGCAAACATGCGAGACATGTCAGATGCCATAAGACAAATATGGTTCCACAGGTGATAAATATTAACTGTTTAAAACAGTCCATAATCTGTGAAGTGTCAAGTACTCATACTAATATGAATGAAAAGAGATATGCATGTATTCTATATTTTATTTGTCAAAACAGAAATTGCATTATGTTTTTTTTTTTTTCTTTCCATTTTAATACCATTATCAGTGTGTGCTGCTGATGATTCTTTTTTAGAATGGGAGCTGCCTGGGTCAAGCTGTGCACAAAATTATGGAAGTGGGCATTAACAGCTTTTAGGCAACTAACCTGATTTTGCTGTGCCCTGGTATTATTTGATTTGCAGTAGAAGCAAAACCAACTTCAGTAAATAGTTGTTTATGAAACATGCACAGCAAACTGATGTTCAAGGAATACAGGATTTGAGTGCTTATTTTCTGATAACCTGAAGACAAAAGAAAAGTACCTGAAGCACAGTACATGTGAGATTACATAATGCCAGAAGTTTGGAAGTGATTCACTTGATTTGTTAGAACATTCCATGTCTAATGTCACAAGAATACCTATAATACAGTATTTTAAAAAACGATCAGCAAACAACCAACAGTTCTCCACTCTCCCACTCAAAATAAAACATAACCCAAACAAAACAAAGACAAGAAACCAACCAGAAAACCAGATCAAAATTTAAATGCTTAAATATGACCTAAATAGAACTTAGAACACCTGATTGTTTTCTTGGAGATTGTTCAACATGCAAACTCTCTCTCTAAATCCCTGTTTACTTTTTCTAATCCAGAGCCGTTGCTTTGTTTCAAGGTTGCAGAACTCACTGCAGAAGTCACTTTACAATGTTTGTACATTTGTCCAGAAGCTTAAAGTTTTATTTCTGGGCATACTGAGACATACCTCATAGTCTCTTGAGATGAACAGGTCAGCATAGGTATATCATGTCTAATAAAATATACATTCACATATCTTTATACCTAAGCAAATATTAACTGAATAACTTAATCAATAGAAACCATTAATTGAATAACAGGAGAGTATTTAACCCAAAACTCTCTACTTCTAAATAATTTAACCTGAAAAGTAGATTACTCTGCTGTGAGGTGTGTAATTCCTCATCAGACATGATAGCTCTAGCTATCATGTTTGGAAGTGATGAATGCTGTTTGAGGCCATACTATCCCCACAATCTTTTTGTGATCACATTTTGAATGAAATGAGTGATTTTTCTTGCTTTCTTTGTGGAGGAAAATGCCCCACAAGGAGCATAAAAAACATTTTTACCACTAGATGAAATCACTTAATTGCCAAAGGGGAGTAGGCTTTCACATGAACTTAGAATGCTTCCTCCTGGCTTCCTTGGATTAATCGTTTGGGATTAATGAATTTTCTCAAAGAAAATTCTTAATGAATTTTCTGCTACAGAGGCCACTATACACTCCAGCACTCTTATGAATTAATTTCAGAAAGGTTGTTGCCCACTACATATTAAGCAGAAGCAATGAAACAGACTTTTATCATATGGTCTGGTCAATAACCCAGTGTTAAACCAAAATACTCTCTCAGAAAAATAGCTGAGCCAAATCACTTACTAAGTTGCTAAAATAATTCTGTTAACGAGTTATTAATTTGGATATTGTCTGTGAAATACAGTGGTGTTATAACAATTGTGTTAATGAAGAGCAGAACTGTCAACTAAAAATACAATGCAGACTTTTGGCAATGAGTTCAGAATAGAACATCAGAGGAGGGAAATTATTTGCATTCTATTTAACACCTAATACACTAAGCAACTTGGCCATTTTGTGGATGTGCTACAACTGGAAGGGGGCAAGACACAAAATCCACTCCATAACTTATTTGTCATGCAATGTTGATTCTGCTCTAGCTCAGTACTGATGTCAAGGAGAAGGCACATGAAATGACTTTTACAGGTGTACATTCTCAGTAGAGAGCTGTTTCCAGATATATGGAAATAGTGCTGTACTGCTGCTGTATTTTTGAAGTAGCAGTATGCTAGGTGACCCTCCTGATTAGCTGGATTCCTGTACCAGAGAGTGTGTGGCATATTATGTATCTTATTCTGTTATTTCAGATGACAAAGCCTAATTTGATTGTAAGTACCCCTGGGATTTATGGGGAAGTCAAAGCTCAATTTTTAAAAAGCTTAATATGGTTACTGTAAAACTTAATTGTACTGTCTGGGTCTTTTAGTGGTAAATTCTAATTAATCTAACGTGTGGAAAGGAAATGGAAGACTATTTTTTTCTAAAAAATTACTTCCTTCTGTTCCTGTCTATTTCTTAATCGGAATATAACCTAATGAGGCAATATTAGTTTAAATCTTAGCCTGAGCATTCTTTTCAAGTGGTTAATGTAACAACTAATTTTATTCTTGTAACTATTTTATGTGCTCTGTAACATGGATAAGACTATTGATTTAGTCAATAAACACTTATTCATGTCTAAACCAACCCTAACTGGGTGTACATAAAATTAAGTGTAATACGATAATTATTTGATTGCCTATAAAAAGAGCTAAACACATGAACTAAAGTTGCTGTACTCCTGTGGGAAGGTACTATCTGCACAATTGTCTCTGTCTGAAGTGTCTGGCGTTTGCTAAAACTGGGAAGTGATAAGGTATGAAAAATTAATTGGTCTGTTGTAGTAGTTCATTTGGGGTCTTAGATACTCCTGCAAACAAGCAAAATCGCTTCCTGTCTAGTGAGCATAATTTAACTACACAATAGCTGCATGATTTCCCTCCGTCTCCAGACAGCATTCTGACTTTCAAACTTAGACAAGCAAATGCATTTGGGATGGAGTGTTCATTTTTCACCTGTATTGTCTATGGTGAATCAGCATGGAAATTGCTTAATGGAATTAGCGTGATTGTCTTAAACTCATTTGGGAAATGTAGTCCATTCACCTTCCCTCTACTAAACTCATGATCAGGCTTAAATGAGTTTTCAAGAGTGGGCACTGCAGAACTAGCTAGAAGACAATAAGCTGCTATCCAGAATATTGTTAATCAGAAATACAGTGACGTGTTTATGCTACTTGCAGAAACTCCAGATATGTAGTCATCTCCAAGATGACTGAGAACTTTGCCAAAAAAATAAGAATTTCCAGTTGTTCCTGTCCCTGCTTCCTATTAGAGGTTAAAAAGGTGGAAAGATGAAAGACGTAACTACTTTGAAACTATCTTTTCAATATGGGAGGTAGAGAACAAAAATATTGTCTCTGTCTTTTCTCTGAAGTGGAAGGAATGAAGCCATGTTTTTCCATACAGACTTTAATCTCTTGTGCTGGACTGCACATGACACTATTTGAAACAGAAATAATAGAATCCAGTAAGAGATCTGCTATGC
Organism: Cichladusa arquata; assembly: GCA_026413545.1. NCBI lineage: Eukaryota > Metazoa > Chordata > Aves > Passeriformes > Muscicapidae > Cichladusa > Cichladusa arquata. The sequence goes on along the minus strand of JAOTQP010001652.1, from coordinate 34,771,209 downwards.
TAAAATCCAGGGTTTGGGCAAGCTGTTTCTCTGACTCTGAATGAGATTCAGTGTGTGTGCAGGGGTAGATGATAGCAAGGTGGAGAGTGCTGTGTAGGATTGACTGTTTTGAGGATTTGGATGATAGGAATGTGGAAACTTCACTTTCACTTTGGAAATCTGTGCAGTTTTTACAGCATTTGGGGCCAGTCCTGCTTTTGCCACTATATCTGGTCATGCACTGAATGGCACCTGTGCCCACCCCTGCGTGTGATCCCTTCTGCAGCAGCCTCCTCACTCTCCACAGGGTTTGGCTGCCTGTGAAGACCCAGAATGGATATGATGTAGCTTCGTAATCTTGGCTCAGAACTCCAAGGAAATGGCTAAGTTAAGGGGAGCTCTGTGGAGTAGAGGTATGCAAGATAAGAAGGACAAAACTGTGAATAGAGTAGGATTGTTAGGACTGGATGATTAGAAGCTCAAAGTTCCACACGGAAGAACATCAGCATGAAATGTTATCAAACCCAGAGGAAAAAGCAGGGTCGGTGTAAAAGGATCTGTTTCAGGGGCAGTGGAAACTGGCCCTTCCCCTCCAGGCTGGTGCCTGTCTGGCCAGTGGAGACTGGGTGTCTTATCATACCAAAGTGCATGTTAGTCCCTAGTCTTGTTAAATCCTAGATATCTCTGTGTGCATCAGCCAATAAATAACTGCATTATATTTTAAACTATCTTGCTGGCAGATGCTCTTTGTGCAGGGTTAGAAACACCTGAAAAATGACCCAAAGAGGGAGGAGGGTAACACACCTAGGCAAAATATTCCTCCTCCTTTCAAAGAAGTGATTAATGTACATGACAAGAAAGTTCTGTATTTAGAGCAAAACATTTGCTGCAACCTCAGATTATTGCTTTTCCCTGTGATGGTTTCATTTCCCCCCAGTGTTGGAAGTGAAGCTATTGGAATGACTGATGTATGTAATCTGTGACTGGAGAGTTCTGCTGTATATACATGCACTTACATATGGTCACTTAACAACTGAAGCACCAAAAATACCTGCAATACATCAAAAAAATACTGAACACTGGCTAATATAGGCCTATAACAGGAAAGAAGGAAGATCAGAGATGAAATCAAAATTTTGGCTTTTAGTGATCTTGCTGCTTCTAGGAATTGCAATACTTTATGTCAGGTATGTATCACTCTAGAAGAATCGATGATGTATCATTAGAGGAGACTGCCTTTTATATTTGTCCTGAATTGCTAAGTTCTCCAGAAATTCGTTTAAATATTTTTTCCCCTGCCAAATTAAAACATGCACAAAACAAATATGACGAAATATTGAAGAAATATGAAGAAATGCTAACCAGATTTTCTAACATAAACTCAAAGAGATAACTTCTGATAACAATCCTTAGTCCATTACAGTGACAGTGTGCAAGTATAACCCACCTGAAATTTATGTCATGGTATACAGAGCATCTTTTCACCATTTGTGGGAACATATTACTTTTTGATGTATCTTACAACCACACAGAAGAGTATTACTCAAAAGTCACGCACAATCTCACTGCCAAAGAAGCTTTTATATTTTTTAACTCAAAATACTCAAAAGAGGGAAATTTTCTTATCTTTTTTAATTGGATCATATTTAGTTATTTCAACTAGTCAGCTAGAAATACACAAGCTCACTATTATGGAGGTAAATTCAGATTATACATTTTAGGAGAGCTATTCTAATTTTAGCAATTTTACATAGGTAGCTACCCCAGTGCCCTTGGGCTAAAATTTTATCTTAAATTCTGGAAGGCAAGGTAGGTAAAATGTCTTGCAAAAATGTGTACTGAAGTATTTCTACTTTCTGAGCTAAGGCAATTTAAAATTATTTAAATTGTCCATTAAAAATGCTTTGTTTTGAATTTGGCCTTGTAACAGAGCTTTACCCAGTGTTCATATCAGTTATTGGTGATCCTGCACCTTCTCAGAGTAATGCAAATATTCCAACAGTGCAAATGACCTAATTTCTTAGTTTCTGCCTAGAAATTAAATGTAAATTGTGGGTGTAGAGAGCTAAAAATATATCTTACATTAAGTGCTGAACAGAAAATACTGGATTTATTCAGTTTCCTTATCTTGAGATAATTTGGAAGACAAGTTATTTGTACTACATCTGAGGAGAGCAAATATTTGTGGGTCGTTTAAGGTATTTTTGTAAACTGGATTATCAATTTAAACTAAAACTTAAAAGAAAATAAAATTCCTAAAATGTCCACCTTCATACCTGCCCCGAGTGCAGTTGTATCTCAACGGAAGTAGACTGTGATTTTAACGCTGCTGCATTTTCGTAATTATTTGAGTTTTATCAGTAACAACAGAAGAGTGTGGGACTTTTAAATAATGTTTATTGAGATGTTCATATTTTATTACAGTGCTTTCCATCCTGCTTCAATGGAGCACTGTTTTAATAACTGCATAAATAGACATCCCCAGCATTAGTCAAATATTCTGTTGCCAAGCAACATTTAGTCCACATTTTGAAGTATTCTTTTATTTGACATACATAATTCCCTAAGTTTTATATTAACTCTGGTGTGAATTTTGATTTTTTATGTTTTCAATGCAAGTGGTTATCGCCACTTTCATTGAAGATGCTGAAATGACAATATATTTGCTGAAAGCAGAAACAAGAATGTTTCACTCTGTGTCATATCAAAGCTCCTTTCAGCTTTTCCACTTTTATGAATCTTAACTTACAGGTATTTCATGGGGTAAGATTTCCTAAAAGTATCTTAATATTTGAGACCTGACAGAAATTTAGGCATTATGCTTACTGGCTTTAAATGTGCAAAAGAAATGCTTGGACTAATAAACAGTGTTTCATAGAAATAAAGCCAGCAGCAAATATGTGCTTTATAGTACTGAATGATCAAATTTTATGAAAAAGAAGACAAAACTCTCCCTCATATCAAAATAGAAGTGTGAAAATAGGGGCACAAAATTCTGCAGATCCTATATAACATTTGGAGAAGTTGCAGTGTACCTCCTTTAAACTCTCCTGTGTCGGACCCTTTTGACTACAGAGCAAACACATTAGTTTTGAATAATAACATTGTTTGATAAAAGAAGCACACTTCTGGAATCCCAAGAGGAGCAAGAGAACGCTGAATACTGTCTTGGATATCTAACAGGCAAGAAAAACGATTGGATGATCTCAGTGGTGAGTCCGAGTAACTGATCTCATAGCTGACCTCTGATCTCACAGCAGCCCTTGCTCTGAGCAGGAGGCTGAGCTGCGTGCCTCCAGAGGCACCTGCCCACCAGAGCAACCCTCTGATGTTCTCACGTGGAACTGGGGGCTCAGCTTCCTCCGCATGCCCATCACTTACCAACTTCAGATTTCCTACGGGGTCAGTCAATAGCATGAAATGCTCTGCAGCATTGCGCTCAGGTTTTGTTTTCGCTACCTGGGCTAAATTACTACCATCAGCAGACTAACACTGCAATTCATCATCTTCCCCAGATAATTTATGAATATGCTGAACAGCATGTGTCCCTGCACAATTCAAGTGGGATTCCACTGATGATTCTCTACCAAAACCCCCTGTTTATTTGGCATAGTGCATTGTAAGTGAAAATAAGCCAAAAGTCTACACTAAAAACCTGTCGAAAGACAGTGAACTGAGAGGAGCAAATACATTTTTCTCTGAAATGTCACCAATTCTTCATCTCAGTTTCTAAGAAAGTGAATTTGATTTTTAGAAAGGTGTTGCTTTTTTTTTCCCCCTGAGCTGAAGTATTACACTAAAAATCTGAAATTTATCTCAAATGGAACTTGAGATAATTTTGAAATTAATTTTGAAAACAATTCGTCCTTCATCTATGCGATTTTATACTTCCATGGTTCAACAAAATTTTAAAGCTTGAGTTACAGTGTAAGAATATTCAAATCCATGGAACTTTCAATTTTAAAAGCATAGTGAATGGTTTCATTGAACTAAAGTTGTTGCGAAATTAAAATATTGGGGGATTTTTTAGAAGTCCTTCAATATCTGCCAGGGAAACTGGCTATCTACACAATTAAAGCTAAACAAATCCTTTCTGTTGAAATAATGAGACTATTCTGTCCAGCCAGAAACAGAAATTCAAATAATACTTAATGTCCAAAATTATTTTTTCCCCCTTCTTTTTGTATGCAGGGTTAATTGGGTTCATGACATTATCTGAAGGCTGGAGACAAATATACTCAGTTTATGTTTTGTAAAGATGGGAAATCTTTCTGGATATATTTGTGGGGATAAGTATGTTATATACAAAGAAAAGACTAGTAAAAGGAACAATACTAAAATCAGGCTATGTGTAATGAAGACGGAGAGTTAAAATATTCCACTGTTACTGTTGGATTAGACCAGGTAAAGGCTGAGGAAACGGGTTTACCTGCCTAGCAACAGAGACTACAGCCTAAATCACATGAAAGACTCTGTAAAAGCTGCTTTGCTTACATTTGACTTTGAAAGTAGGCAGAAATGCTATGTTTTGGAGATCAGCATGAGCTACCAAAAACATTCTGGAAGAGCTATTTTTCCATCTCCATACTCTCAACTTATGTGCTTCCAGTATCTGCAATAAAGAAATTTTATATTGATTATTGTAAAGTGTAGAATTATAAGGGTAAGTATTGACTGCAGAGAATGTGGTAGATTTGTAGGACTTGGTAAATCAAAAGCATAATTAAAAGAATCTTGAGAGAAATTCCTTCAGGAGAAAATTTAAAATGCAATAGGAATCAAAAAAGGGATTTTCTAGACAAAAAAGAGAAAATGCTGACATTAGGATTTTTTGGAATATGGGTCTACTAATATAGTTTCCTACGTATACTGTGCTCCACAAAAAAAAAAACCCCTCTAAGTATCCATTTACACGCTTAACACTTTATTAAAGGACTTCAGATAGTTTAATATTTGAATATAAGTTTGCATATTTTCAGTGCATATGTATTCTGCACTATTTAGTACATTTAGTGAATAATCTGTGCTGAAAGTAAACACACAGAGGTGAACATAAATCTGTGACTAATCTGGTGGCTCTTTATTTGGTAGTGGTTTATTTTTTCAAAATAAGATCAAGAGAGAAGTTCAATAAACCCCAGATTAATTTTACAAGCTGAACTAGAACAAAACTGAAAATGTAAATACAAATAGTTCTTAGATGGGTTTACTCCTTTTTCAGTACCTGGGGTCATCACTTAGAAAAAGAATTCTGGCAACAAATGCATTTAAGTTTTTTGACTGTCTCCTGACAGTGCCAGGGAGCAGTGAGGGCTGGCTGCTCCATAAGAAGGATAAACTGGGAGTCAAGGTTGGCCCAGACTCTGACAGAGAATGGTGCACAAGGCCCATAGGACATCCAGGGAGCCCAGCCAGGAGGAAAAGAGCCTGAGGCCAAAGACAGGGAAGGACCAAAGGCTTGTGACAGGACCATCCAACCTATCCAAACCTATGGGATTATATCTTCTGGCTTGTTCTGTATGAATCTACTGATAATTCCTAATATTCTTTCTAATTTTCTTGCTTACTGCTAAGTGCTTAGATGACATTTTGAAAGAACTGTTCAGGGTGATTCATAATATGTTTTTCACAGTCACAAAGGCTACTTTAGAGTCAATTCTGCAGTACTTTCCTGTGTGGAGTGCTCTTTTTCCTGATGTTGTTCATCTTGCCTTTCATCTGTAATTCTAAGCTTTTGATGTATATATAAATGTTTAGGTTCCCATTTTGATATGGCATGGGATATTTTAACAGGTCATTATTTTAAGTTTTCTAAAGACAGTTTCATAGGAGAATCATAATTACTAAATTTCTGTTGAATTGAGAAATTCCGAATTTTAAGTTCAGATGATGAAAATACCATCTATGTGTCTTACATACAGAGTAATTTTGGTACTCGAGTATATTGAACTATTTAGGGAACTTATCATAATACTGTCACACTATAAATCTACCTTCATGTTCCCAGCTATGGTTCTTTGTTTAGAGAAACTATTGCTTGCTGATGGCACATTTAGGAGTTAATTTTGAGTGATTCTTGATTTGAGTTTGTTTGGATTGAAACTCTGACAGTTAATTTTGTCTTTGTAGATATTTCAGATGGGTAATGATATAGCCATTATGTGAGACATTAATATGCAAATTATATTGTGCATATTGACAGAGGGTGTTGACAGATGCTGCAGAGTTTATGCAGGACATCTACCATGTCTTGGAAAAGATAATTCTTGTCAAGAGATACAAGATGTTGTGAACATGACAGATACTCCAAAAATGCCATGGTAGAAGATGACAGGAGTTTTCTTGCTTGTGGATTTGTTTTCAACTGACCATGCCTTCATGACAAGGAATGCCGCTAAGCTATAGAGGAGTAATAAAGGAAAAAAAATTAATGAAGAGTGTTAGTATAAGAGTCTTGTGATATTATTCTTTCATTACTTGCTTTCCTGAATCACATCATCTCACTCAGAAAGTTTCCAAGATACATGCAACACAGAAGTCAACATGCGCAAACAGACATACTAATTAACCTGTCTTAATTACTTCATGCTTTAGTAATAAAATGTGGGTCTTTGATTGCCTGGCATATCACGACAGAATTGGCTGCAAGAGTCACCACTGTGAAATATTTTAAGATTTTAAAAGAAGTAAAATATTGCACACCTATAAGTCATATATATATTTATATATATTTATATATACTTATATATATGACAGCCTTTTAGCTTTCTGGTACTGAAGACAAGCTTAATTAAGTTAAGTTTGCAGAGTGAGGAGCATCTGCTGTAGGTCATAGCAAAAGACCCACAGCAATATTTTTATATTGATTACATGGAAGAGGATAGGGGCTGTTTCTCTTAATGTCAGGTGAAAATAAGAGATGTGTTTTTCACAAAAACCATGTCAAACCCACTCTCTGTAGTTTATATGAAGTCTTAAATATATCAAATTTCTTCCATAATGATAGTAGGTTGTTATGAAAAGCATCTTCTTGTTATTTATGCATTTTGGCAGGTAACTTTTATTTGTTTGTATGCAAAGAGTATGGGGAAGGTAAGAGCTGATAAAGTGTGAGCAGATTTTGTCTTTATCTATCCACATTAAAAAATGCTGAATCTCAATATACTTGAGTTTTTCTGGCAACATGGAAGAGCAATATTAATACAAGTAGAAAAATTTACAGCTCACAGAAACTACAACTGGACTGAAGCTCAGCAACAGACCAGTCCCAGCTGATAGACTTTCTTCTCTCTTCCCTCTTTTCACAGTATCTGAAATTGCCATGCCCATCTGCTATTACCATTACCATTACCATTCTTTCTCTATCAGTCTTGATCACAATTAACAAAATAATTGGGTACATTATACAATGAAAAAAAAGCAATATAAAATTATTAGTTAATTAATTAAAATTGATCCCAACTATATTAATTGTATACTAGATCTTCTATAAAAACTGTCTTTTCTCCAGCCTATGTTTCTAGACTTTTTCAGATTTTAAGTTATGTGAGATTGTAATATGTCTTCCCTGTATATTTATACAATAATGTTTATTTGATTGAATAATCTGTGCATGATACCAAGATAAAGACTTTGAGGATTATTAAAAAATATTACCTCCCCCAGGGAAAATATAGCTATATATAAATCTGCCTGTTTTTTAGGGTAAAAGCACTTAGAAATGTATAAGCTTTTGAAAAATCTAGTTCAGTTTCTTGACACATGTGTAAGATTATCCTATATTCTACATTTTCCTTCTATGCTGGGTAAAGTAAAGCATAGCTAAATCACAATAAAATAGTTTATAGGTATATGCACAAATATCCCATTGTAGCTGACGAGGTTACTCCTGTAACAGATAATGCTTAAACAGCACCAGTAGCACAAGCAGCAGACCTGTAACAAATGACAATAAATGTACTGCAGAAATGAAATGGATATTTTTTTATCTGAAAGAAGAGGAAATCGAAATATGAAATCCCATTTTGACAGTGGTTTGGCCTTTAGCAAAATATAAGCATTATTGTTACTGATGATGTTTTATGTATTACCTTTCCACACAATAACTTTTACTGCAGAAACCTTAACATAAATGAGAAAAACAAATATATGTATATATGGCCAAAAACTAAATCCTTATTTGAATTCTAATAGGTATGGATAGTTAGAAGGTGGGATAGTTAGAAAATGGTTGAGGGACATTTAAAAACACTTAAATATTACAGTTTTAAAATTTCCTTTGTGGTACCACTCGCAGAGATTAAATTGCTCAATTCTGTTGTCTGGGGTCATTATGGAGAATGTATCTCTGCATATCTTGAGAAGACATTTTGGGCTTACATAAGCATGCCTGTGTAGAAGGTGATTTTACAAGTTGTGTGGTGACACTGCAGCATGACAAAAAGGCCTTTTTGAGGCTTATGCAGAGAAATTAGAATTTTTTGTAAAATAGAACTATAATAATATTTCATTATTCCTTTTGGTGTAACACCAAGCTTGGAGGAAGTGTACAATTCTTCAAATGCAAGCAAAATGTGAAAACAAACATAGAATGACACAAAGGAATAAACACATGACCAAAAGATCAAAACAGGATGATAAATGTTTCACTCAGCCAAGTGTGCTTTCCCCTTATTTATTTGAAAGGTTTCCTGTTGACAGCCTCTTTGTTTTCTGTTCAATTTCACAGAATCACACAGAATCACAGAATATTCTGAGTTGGAAGGGACCCACGATGTGCATTGAGTATAACTCTTAAGTGAATGGTTCATAAAGGGTGACATTGACGTTATTAGCACCACGCTCTAAACATCTCAGCTAATACAACTTGCTACTCACAGCCACATAGTCCACACCAAATGGAAAAAAAAAAGAAAAAGAAATAAAAAAAGAAAAAAGAAAAAGAAAAAAGAAAACGAAAACGAAAACGAAAACGAAAAAAGAAAACGAAAAAGAAAAAGAAAGAAAAAGAAAAAGAAAAAGAAAAAGAAAAAGAAAAAGAAAAAGAAAAAGAAAAAGAAAAAG
>JAOTQP010001652.1:34716428-34756781 GCA_026413545.1 Cichladusa arquata | reverse complement strand
GGAGGGGGTTTACATTCTCCATTTCAAAGAGAAGCTTCTGCCTTTATTGGCAGATACCTGTCCTTCAAACCAGGACACTAAACCAAGGTTTTTTGATACTTTCTGGAAAACTATTCAAGAAAAGCTTAGCTGTGTGGATTGAGATATTTGCCAGTCATCCAGCCTATCCTCTTGACCCCTTCATTCTCTGAGCATAAAGACTTCTGTTATGGTTTAGGAATGGTACTCTCCACTTTTGTGTTCCCACTGAAACCATGCACTGATCTCTCACTCCCACCTTCCTCTTTCTTTTGCAGAGAGCTGGACAGGAGAATTGGAGGCAGGAAAGGTAAGGATCATGGGTGGAGATAAGAACAGTTTAATGGAAAAAGCAATGAGATAAGAGAACAAACAGCAGCAGCAACAGTAGTAATCACAGACAGTACAAGAAAGAGGTGAATTAGATGAAAATCAGTTGGAAACAGCAACACCCGATGGCCCCAACCATGATGCTGAGCCAAACTGGAAGGGACCCAGAAGGGATCCCTTCTCCCCGCCCCTGACAATAATGTGAGGTGGTATAGAAAAATCTCCAAGTAACAGCCATGACACCTCCTGACTACTTCAAGAATTAACCCTGCCCTAGCTGGAACAAGGACAATATCCTGAATAGGACCATATGGCATTACTTTTGGAATCATCAGGAAGAAAAGTTTCTACATATTTGTCACATGGCTAAATATGATTAAATTATAGAATCCAGTGAAATCAGTGTTTTCAAGAAAGACAATGTCTTTTCAAGATACAAATTTCCTGAGAATATGCATACTTAAACACAGAAATCCCATGTATTTCCAGCTCCTAGGTAGATGAACAGATAGGTTTCACGATTCTTACTATCTCAGTTTTCCCATTTCCCCATCAAAATCTCTGAAACAGTAGATTGTTTGAAACAGGCTAGAGTGCCTTGGGATAAATTCATTTAAACAACTAAGAAAAACAAAATCTTGTAAGCTTACAAGAAGAAAGAGTTTAAGAATTTCATAGCAAATATAGAGTGTGTTATGGAAGTGCAAAGTGATATTTTGAGTTTAAATTATTGTACTGCATTAGGTCAGTTTCATTATGTCCCTAAACAAATTAACTTAAGAAGAAACAGAATGATGGCATGTGGAATAAAACCAGTCATTCCACACCTCTTGCTCATCATTGTACGCATTATTTGGAAGGCAAATTTAGTATGTTAGAAGGATGCAACAATTGTCAGAACACATAATAAATCACCTTTATTAAATTAAAAATGTTTTCCTTTTCATGATAATATACTCCTTCTCTTTCAAATATTTCCTTTTTCTTCCCTCAGGTTATTTCATTTCACTCAATATTAAATTTAAATTTCTTAGTGCTTGCTGGATCATGCAGAATAATCTGCTCCAAACCAAAGATCTATTGAGGATCCCTTATGTTATATGTACTGTCCATTAAAATTATCATTTACCCCTATGCTTAAAAGAAACACATCCATCACAATAATTTTGCATTGGGCAATGTGTCACAAAAATGCCAAAAAAAAAGCATCTTTGAAAAGAGACTATGAAAAGAAGATTGTAAAACAAAACTGCAACAACTTTTTGCATACTAGATACATTCTCTTTCAGTTTCTGAGTACTTGAGAATGCTAAATTAAACTTACCATACCACCTGCGCAGACATACATCAATCTGTGTCAAGAACTTTCAGTTTTCTTCTCATCTGCTGGTGTATATGTTTCCCTCTGCCCTGCAAAGGCAGAGAGGTATCAGCATTCTGCATAAGGATGTCACTCATTTTGGTTTTATTATTTTCTTCCTTACAACACTGTTTATAGGAATTTTATGGAGATTTGTAATATGCTGTAATAGGATGAGGAATTCTAATATTGTGAGGAACTAACATACTTATGAGGCAAATGTTTTAGTTTATGCTTTGCAGAATTACTGGCTTTGGATTTTCTGTGCGTATAGCTGAGCCTTAGTCAGAAATATTTGCATTGTTTGTGTTTTCATAAATAAAACCAAATGGAATTTTTTCTCTCAACAAAAAAAAATATTTGAGTTATATTTTAGGTATGTAAAGATGTCCATTTTAAAATTTTATTTTATAAATTTTTTTTTTAAATTTAGAGTCTTACTTTTATTTTTTTTAATAATGTAACTCATTTAAAATATTGTCTTCCAGTTTAAACTCCTGTTTATATTAAAAATATTCTCTAGGGTAGAGGAAAAAAAAATCAAAAACCAGAGCTTCAGGCTTCCTTCTTTTTCTTTTTCAAAAAAAGGGTCTAATGCAAAAATGGCTCAAGAAGCACAGAGATTGTGCATTTAGGTTTAATCTGATCAAAGTATAAAGACTGCCAGCAACTGGCAGACCATGAGTAGTAGCAATATTTTTTCTTTGTTTTCATCAGTTAGGAAAAACAGAAGCGACCTCGTCAGGAACCCTATTTTCTGAAATGAGTAATCTTACTTGAGTAAATTAAAGTTAGCTGAACATAAGGAAAATATCTATTTCAAAAGTGGGCTAGATAAAGGATGAAACATATTTTCAGTTCTTTATTTTCCTTGACTTCCTCCTAATTAGGAAAAAGACCCAAACAATTTAAGTTTGAGTAGGGAAAATATCTACTTTGTATGACTCTAAATGTTAAAACCATTAATTGAATGAACCTCTCAAGCTCAGTGATTTTTGTTGTATAGAGCTGTCAGAGTGATATTTAAAATGAGTGAATATGGTCAGTGTATTAAAAAAAAATCAGACATTTTAAGTAGCAGTGTAGCAAGAATAAAGGCCAATCTTTTAGATATAATTGTACTTGAAAGAATGCCAATTAAGTTAAGAATTGCAACTACAGTTCTTATTGTGTATTTCTAGATCTGAAAAAATAAGTAGATGGTGGTGGTGGGGAAACTGAATTATTTGAAAATGACCCCAGGGAATGAAATGTGCAGATATTGTACACTAGAAGAAACTAATTGTGATGCTTTCTTTTCGTGTTTCTTGAGAGGAATGTGTGTGGGTGGAAGAAAAAGGTGCTTTCATGTAACCTTTGTCCTTCCTGGATTATGTGAAGAGTTGTGAGATGTTGCAGCTCTGCATCAAGTGGCTCTATAACTCCATTCCAGACCTTGGAATATGCTTTCCTACATGGAGGGACTGAACGAGATGTTACAGTGCTTGTACAATGTAGGTGCCTTAGCTCAGGCAATCTCCAATTTTTTTTCTTCTTCAAATCCTCTTGGAGCCCATGTGTCCTCTTACATAGAAATATGCAAGCAATCAACCAAAGACAAATAGGGGTGATTATGATGAAAGAAATGTTGTTTTTAAAGAGGAGACCGGTGTGCCAGCTACTGATGCATAGGCTTAAACAGCTATGCAGCCCTGTCAGAGGCTGGTGCAGTATGGAGGATAAACCTTTCTCTTATCCACAAACGTATTCCTTGTCCTGGTAAATACATCTGTAACACTGACAACACCTAATAGTCTGCCAGAGATTTCAAAATTAACATTTCAGAATAATTAGTCTTGTTGATAATCCACAATTCTTTCCACTGAAATGCTGAGAACTTAATTGATAGCTTGTGGTTTCCATGCTCTGTACTCCATAACATAATTCATCTCTCGACCCCTTGGAACACGTCTCCTAGTCGGCATTCTTATTAGGAATGACTAAATATCACCAGTGCTTCATACCCATTTATGCTACTACCAGGTGACCTGCTTAACGCAGTTGTAAATAAGAAAGGCTCATAGCTATAAAACTGCAGGGCAAATCCTCAAGGACAACATTACTTTTGACAAACTGGCAAAATACTTTAAAACCTTGAGAAACTGTGTTTGGAAATCCATAAAAATGGAGTTTTCAGCTTTAGTGTTTTATATTCTAAAAATATATTTTACCTTTTTACAGCATGGATTCTTTTTCCTTTGTATTCCTCCTTACTCTTTAAAGTGACATTTAGCTAATGTAGCAAGAAGTCACAGCTGTTGTGAAGGGCTGCGAGACTGCAGCCCACAATGTTTTAAACATATAAAAGTGAAGACTGAGGATAAGGAGTGTTCTGATGGGTCACCAGGTATTGTTCTTGGAATGTTCCAGAGAATCGTTTCCTTGATGACTAAAGATTTTTTCCCCTTATTTCTAGCATATTTTTCTTAGTTAGTGCTTACACATTTATTTTCATGCCAACAATATGCTTTGTCTTCTATAGCTTTTTCCTCCTAAGTGGTTACCCAATGATGTATTTAAAAAGCAGTCATAGCCCCTCTTAGTCTGACTTTTGCTGAAAAGATGTGAAAAAAAGTAAATGAAACACAGTCTTCTGGCCTCATAAGGTTTTACATTCCTTTGATGAAGAATGTTAACTATCCTTTTTTCCATATCTTGCTATTTTTCTTAAATATATACAAATTATTTATCCTTTTTAAAAGCAGTTAGAAGATATATATAGATAAAGAGTTGTCTGCTTTTGTAAAGATTTCTTTATTGATGCAACTATGCAATAGCCACTGGGATAAATACAAAGAACATTTTCAGGGGCAGCTATGAGAACACATACATACACTGCACATGAAAAACAATTGCCACTGAAGTGGAATTTTAAAAAATTTCTAAGTTGCAAACATGCAATAAAAATTTTGCACAGTTAGTAGATAAAATATGCAGCTGCTTCTGCAGTTCTAATTATCATTATTTAACAGGACCCATATTTCACCCTACCCGAATTGTTTGGTTCTGAAGCTATAAGAAAAAAAAAAGAATATGTATAATAGCATATTTTGCTATTATATAATATAAATTCTACATGATACAAGAAATATGTGTTCTTGAAAGATTTTTTAAATAGTTTAGGGCCAAAAATGCATTGGTACCATCTTGCTCTCCTCCATATTGTGTTAAAAGTACACAGAAGGTTGCATATTATTTTTAATAATGTCTCTCTTGTAGCAATAATTTAATGTTAGATTTTTAACCTATTGTGAATTATAACTTATTTTTCAAATCAGAGTTCAGAACTAAAGGCAATAGGAGACTCTCAGCTATAGAGCTATCAAAGGGTGAGAGCAGTACAATATAATGGGGTAAGAGCAGTACAATATAATGTTTATCTCTGACTTTGAGAGATGTTTCAGTGTCTTATGTTAGTGAACTTTTGCTGGAGTCTCTCCAGTAACTCCATCTTTCTCTTGTACTTGTGAATCCAGGACTGGATACAGGATTCTAGACAGGACACAGTAGCTCAGGTGTGAAGATAAAAACATATTTGTATGTGACAAGCAATTTTATTACAGGATTTGTATGTAATTTTTATAACTTTTAAGTTGTGTCACATACAGTTTATCTGATTACCAGTAAGGAAGTACTTTTACATGCAGAACTAACACAGTAGCAAACAGGGTATTCATCAATTTTAGGTAGTCTATCAAAATATACATATGAAGCTAGGATGATAAATGTAGGAATTTTGGAAAGGCATTAATAGTTTATGGATAGAATCATACTTTCTAGTCTGGTGCACAAAGTTCTTTTGGATTGTTTTTTTGTTGAGCTGTTAAACTAGAATCAAAGTTTAAAGCTTCGTATAAGGAGAAGCTTCATCATCTATTTGTCTTCTGCAGGTGGGTGAGATGGCTTAGACTAAAGATGAAGTCAGGTCATGTGCTTCAGGCCATAATAAAGAGAGAAGCATAGCTTAAGGACAGGAGCAAGTGAGGATATAAATTATGTATATGCCAAACACAGAAAAAAGTATTTGTACATCTGGATCACTGACTTAATAGTGGAAATTACAGTGTAAGTAAAAGCTGTGTTTGAATAGCTACTAACAATGTTTCCAATTGGAGCAATTAATTATTCAAACTCATTATAAATTTCTTTGGACACATATACTTAAAGATTTGCCTTGTCGAAAAGAAATACAATTAGCCACTTATCATTTTATATAGGAATGTAAGACATGAAAATCTTCAGAGTTTCAGTGAAATTAGTTTTGTTAATTTAAAACATTCCCTAATGAAAATGGTGTTTAAAGACCTGACTAGTTTGACAGGAAACTTGTCTTGCTTTTTGAAATCATGCTTTGAAAACTCCTATTTTTTTCTTTGAAAAAATAATTAATTTTGTTTACAGTGTTATTAATTTGTGTTTGCAGTAGAGGAAAGTGTGAGGATAGCAGTTTAAGTTCACAGCAGATGTAAATTCTGCTTGCTTTAGGAGTCTTGGTGAAAGCTATGAATCAGGTACCTCTGCAACATGCATCTTCAGAGCCAACAGATCCTGAGCCAGCCCTTTACACAGCTCTCTCAGTAATGGTAACTTTTTTCCTAATTCTTAGAAATAATCTGTAATGCAGGCTCTGCATTTATTTTCAAAGCAGAATTGTGGGGGAATTGAGAACTGGAGTTTAATACTTCCCTTTCCACACTGTTGTAGGATACACTGGTCTGCTATCAGTACCAAATGGATTCAATAGGGTTTTCAACAATTTTGATGGTGACTTCATTGCAGATTCACGATAGCAACATTCACTCCATAAACAATTCATGCGCACACACAGAGGCAGAGATGTGTGCGTCTATATCTATGTGTGTAAGGATACCAAAAGTTCCCCTTGGGTCCAAAGAAATATTCACATCAGACCCCTTAGTATCTCTCAGCAGACATGGGCTGCACCTCGAGCAGAGAGTGTTTGTGTGTGTGGGTATGAGCCTAGGCTTCCTCATCAGTGATGACCTTCCAAGCATTGTAAACTTGAGAGTTTTCAAGCTCTGAGAAGTGTCCCACTCAGAGGGAGGTGTTGGCACAGCCCACTGCAGTCCAGGAGAGCTCAAAGTTCCTCACTTAGGCCTGCTCTTTACTAGGTGTCAAGATGATTACCTTTTGTCATAACTTTCATTCTCAAGTCAATAATTCCTGAAATTGCTCAATTTTCTGTAACAGTGGTACCATTTCACTCCACTAAGGTTATTTTTTTCAGAGGGTCTGATGACAGCAGTACCTTTTCACTTGGGTGATGATTCAGTGAAATTATTTACCAAGGCTAACATGGTTAGTCACTTATCCTTTGTCCCCCACCTTGGTCAGGCAGCTGATGCTCACGTTACAGCCAGAATTGTTCCCACCCTTACTATGCAAGAGCTCCTGGTGTGGTCCAGACACTTCACCCCTCAGTTGGTTGGGTCAAGGATTATCAGGAGCTCTTGAGATCACAGAGCAGGCACAAGAAGAGATGCCCCACCACAACTTGTTAAACTGCATTTAAATAACAATAAATAATGTATTAGTTAAGAATCTGTATTGAAGGGAATATATTTATGTACCTTTACCAAAAATTTCTCTCAATATAACTCAGGTTTTTTATTTGCAAGTAAGGAAAGTACCTATTTCAGTAAGTAGTCTTTGAGTGACAAGAAAGAAAAGAAGCTGGGTTATCTGACTGACAATATTATCTATGTCACAGGCATGTACCTGGGGGAGAGAAATCCTGTCAATTGAATAAATTGCTTCGGCAATTCTTTGACCTGGAATATTCTTCAAACCCACCATTAGGACCATCAGAGGCATATGTGCAAGACCTTTTCATTTTTTCAGGGTTCTCAGTGCAGTGATGGCCCTTCCTGGCTGGGGTCAGGGCCTGCTCCATGGCATAGGAAGCCAGTTCAGCCCAGCCAGGTGTCCCAGTCTCTGCCCCAGCTGTGTCCCAGGACCGTCTGCCCCTACCAGGGGTACAGAAAGCACAATGCAGAAAGCAGACTACAAAGTACTGCAAAGTATTCATAATGAATCCAGTTTTAATTAGGCTTCGTGAGCAGCATCAAAGTGCCCAGTGCCCTGGATTGGTGCTGTGAGAGTACTTGGGCAAGATTAGGTTGTGATTTCCTGCAGTTTGGGTGGAGAAGGGGCTCCTGTGCTTCAGCCAGACCTGCTCCTCTTCCCCTCTGAGCCCCCACACAGCTCACTGTACCACTGGTGGGGTTGGGCAGTTATTGTCAGCCCATCCTGCTGGGACTAAAACATCTAGCAAAAAAAAAATCCCAAAAGAATAAATAAAATCCAGATTCATTGGGCAGCAAAGAGAGAAATGAGGGCGTCCTGGAAGAAGAAGTGGATATATTTAGAACAAATAAACTCCTCCTGAGGGAAAGAGTCCTGGAAGCTGCCAGGCGTATGTAGAGCCAACATTCACTGACTACCCCTTGTACTTGGCTTTCTCTCCTGCTCTGGGGGAGAAAGGTCTCATTCTGGGATCTTGGTGCTAGAATAGGCCTCACACAGCAAACTGACATTTTTACTGAAGCAAATACTGGGGCATTTATCACATTTGAAAAATGGAAATTCTTACAGACTTTAGATATATTTGGGGAGAGGTGCCTGTTATGAACTTCAAATCCAGTTTAAAGCAGTTACACGCTAATGTATTGGAGCTTCATTAATTATGTGATCTAAACATATGATCCTAAAGCTCATATTTTCTGTGAATTTAAAGTTTAGGTCTTGAGGCAACTGGCGATTTCTCCTAGAATATTTTGTATTTCTAGTAACCATTTTGCCTTGGTAACAGAATCCTCAGGAAACCTGGGAAATGTTTTCCATGTATCTGGAAAATATTTCTATGTGTCCTTAGATATGTAGTTGATTTTCCTGTACATAATTCTTGCATTTATAAAATAAGAAGACTTTTGTATCTTTTATATCCAAAAGGTATGTCTATTTTTTAGATATAATCCCATCTGGAAGGAATCGAATATACAAAATAAAAAGGAAGTTAACAACCATAATCCAGAAAAATGTGCAAGAAATTGGAATGAAAATAAATTCTGTAAAATTATCATTTTGAATGTGAATCAAAATTTTAGATAATGAAGTATTCACTGGTAAAAGCATAGGGGATCCAAATTTTGTTGTTTATACCTATATGTTATAAACTCCAATAGTTTTGTCCACTGAAGCTCTCTTCCTCCTGTCAATGTATAAACTGCAGACCTATTCTTCACACAGAAATCAATGAAATTGTGAAATACTTGACAAATTCTGCCCTCATATAGAAATAGTTTTCAAAAGCCTAACCTGCAAAAATAGAAATAAATTTTAGCCAGAGCTGGGAAAGGTCCTGCACATTCTGATTATCTGTAATGATCTGTGACTTCAGGACTTTAAAATAAGGAGTCAGATCATACCAGAAAATTGAACTGGGACTTTCATTAAATATATGATATCTATTGATTTGTATCACCTTCCATTCCAAGTCAATTATAGATACTTTTTCATTAAGAAAAAGACATAAAATATGCCTTATATAAATGTCTTAATCATCTGCCTTGGTTCTTAATTTTGTTCAAGATGATCTAAATCATTAATCAAAATTAATGTTGTACAGTACAGTTTGCACTTTAAAATAAACATATTTTTATCATTAAGGAGGACAAGTAGTACATCTACCCCCTCTTTTTCTCTTTTAAATGCTCTGCTGTTTGAGCCTCATTTATGGGATGAACACTGAAGGAGTAAAACCCAAATCAATATATAGAGCAGTTATTTAACTCAACACAAATGATGTAATTCTACCCAAACTAACGTTTCTAAATGGTGTTTCAAGAGCTCTTCAGCCAAATGGAATACTGATTCTTCCACTCATGAAATTCTTAGGTTGTAATAAATTGCCTGTATTTGAAAACAAGGTGAATTGCTCAAAAAGCTGATTTATAAAGCATTTCATGAACATTTATAAACTGTAGAGATAATTTCAAATTTCATTCCCTTACATTTTTTTAACAGAAGTCAGCGTGCAGGACCAACTTATAACTAGTTTATTATATCCCTGCACTTGTGCTATGTCTTAATAAAAAGCCCCATTTTATAAAGCACATAAAACTTTTAATCAGCATTGTTTTGTCATGTTAAAGGAGCATAAGAGTAAAAATGTAGAGTATTTTGTAGAATAATGATAGTTGCCAATTAATTGCAGTAATTCAGGGAAATGAATAAGGTACAAGTTGATACCAATAAAAAAATTATTCTGAGACATTCTTCACAATTGATTATAATTTGTGATTAAATTTCAGGATGAGGTAAATACATTTCTACAAAATCTAAAACTTATATCTTGAACTGGAATCTATTTGTGAGTAGAGTCAACAGGAGCAAATATGTCTAAAATAATATTTAAGAGATAGCAAAAACCAGACAATTGCTGAATATGCTGAAAATGTATTCCTGAAACAAAGGTATCTGCATGCATAAAACACTCTGTGTGGGAGAAATAAAGATAGTTTCATCTTTCAGAACAATCTTGTGGAATCAGGATGTTAATGACTATCTATACACCCTTCTCCCTAATCCAGTCATTTACCTTAAAAAGCCCAGAGGGGCAGTTGAGGGGCAAAAGAGATCACCAGAGGAAGGGGTCGATATTAGACAGTTTTTGTTTGTATGATTTTAACTCTGTGTAATTTAAAGCATCAATGTTAATATTGTAGCAAGGGAACTAATAAGAATTCTTCATTCAGAATACAAGAACTTGCATACACAGTGTGCTGCTTACATTGATAGCAAGGCTGCATGCAAGGCAGTGGTAATTCAAGCAGCCTATTCTGTAGTTTCGATGCAAGAGGTTGGTGAGGCATTTCCAGGTCTTACATTTCCAGTTAGCACAAAGCAGGGATAGCAGCACTCCATTGATCCCACTCTGTCAGTTTGGCAAGTGGGGCTGGAACATGCAGCCCAGGAAAAAGATGTGTTTAGTCTCTGGGTGGAAGTTTGGAAGGAGAAGTCCAATCTCTACTCCCAGGTTTTATGTTAGGTATTTGATTTTCCTGGAAGCCAGTAGGGAAGATCATAGTTTGCAAGGCTTTTGCAGGCATTTTTCAGAGTTCTACTTTTCTAAAATTGAAATGTTTGCATTAACTGTTCTACTAAGTATTTTAATGCAACAAGCATGTTTGGAAATCATCCACGGAGCTTACTTTTTATCTTTTGAGAAAAGTAGTTATTTACAGCTTTTAGTCCATTTCTGTTAATTCATTCAGTCTTAACCACATATGTCCTTGACCATCTGTAATGCAGCAGTAGCTGCCAGTAAAATCATGGCATGTTTTGTTTAAAAAATATCAGAAACTTTTTAAAGGACCAGTAGACCAAGCACAATCTATTAAAGATTTACACTTAAAATGCCCTTCTACATTTGAAGTCTATATAAACATTTATATTTGATGTGAAGAGGAAAGTAATGTTCTTAGATAAATATTTTTGAATTAGAGTATTATATTAAAATGTGACTTTTTTTGCTCTCAGTAACCAATATTTTTATACTGAAGGCATAATTTACCGATTAGACTGAAGAAAAAAAAGGCAGTGTCCTGAATAACATCAGTCTCACAGTTAAACATCAGTATCAAAGCAGGGCATTTGAAGACAAAAAAGGAAAAGGTAATGACATTATCCTTGAATCTTCATAACTTTCCTAAAGGTGAATGTGTTAAATAAGAACTGCTGAAGTGTTGTTGGCACTGTTTTATGCATCCCATCTGTTAGTCATAATATTACATGAGCTAATTAATGTGTTACCTTGTGTGTAAAACAACATGTACTCTGTTGATTGTAGAGTCAATCCTAAAGTAGTTCTCAATGGAGTTTGAATGTTTTGTGTCAGAAAGTTAGGGATTTTTCCTGATGTAAAATTCTGTTTTCATTAAACTTTTCAAGATTTAAAATTCTACACTTCTTTTGGAAACTTGTGCAGAAATTGTCTTTATATCATCCCTTTTTGCTTTCTAGAGTGTTTTGTCTTAAAATTTTAAAGAATTCTGTAATGCAATTTTATCTTTAATTTTTTGTGTAGTGGATTTGATCTAGCTGATGGTGTAGTTCTAGTGACATGTCATAGTGTAAATTGTCAAAAATTGTATTATGGCATAACAGTAGCAATGATGACAATAGAAATGGTGCACAACTAATTAAATTTAATAAAGTCTGTACATTTTTGTTTATTCTTTTTTTAATTATCATGAAGGACAGCTGCTACCTAGTACCAAAAAAAATCTTCTAGGAAACAGTTGTTATTTGTGTTTGCAGTGGTGTGGTTGACACTCCGGAAAAAATGGAGAAATGGGTCCTTGGGAACCTGACCAGGTTTAATAAGGTCAAGTGCAAGGTGCTTCATCTGGGCTGCGACAACACAGGCTGGAGGATGCTGGAGATGGAGACCAGCCCTGCTGAGAAGAATTTGGGTTGATTCTGCCCCACTTTTCTATTCCCAGCTGGGGTGCTGCATCCAGCTCTGTGGTACTGAGCACAGGAAGAATATCGACCTGTTCCAGAAGAGGGCCACGAAGGTGATTAGAGGAATGGAGCACGTCTGCTGTGAAGGAAGGCTAAGAGAATTGGGATTGTTTAGCCTGAAGAAGAGAAGGCTTCAGGGAGCATGCTGCCCAGACATGATGTGGCTATCCAAACCTAGAAGTATTCAAGGACAAGCTGGATGAGGCTTTGAGCATCCTGGTCTAATGGAAGGTGTTCCTGACCACGACAGGGAGGTTGGAACTAGATGCTCATAGAAACCATTCTACCTTTCTATGATGACTCTATGAATCAACTGAACCAGCTCTAAGTTCCTCTAATTATCTTGGAATAAGTTTGAGGTAAATATCATATGTTGCTTGTAGCAATGAAGAAAAGTCTGTTTGGTTCCTAAGGCAGCAAGATTGTTCATCATTGGTGTAAAATTGTATTTATGTCAGATGTGCTGCTCAGATGAAATATCATTTTATTTTGCAGACAGGAAAGAAATACGAAAGCAAGGAAGTTACAAACATGATGCTCTTTCTACCAAATCTTACCTTCTTGGGTAACAGTTACTCCCAATGCACTTCACATTTTTTTAAACAATCACTTTGCTAGACACATAAACCTGTGCAGCCAAGCCTTTTTGGAAAGCCATTAATTTCACCTTTCTTCTTGTATGGATCTAGTGAATAAAATAATTTTTGATTCATCAGCTGTTTATATGAAACTGTTGTTTCCATATTAAAATATATCAATTCCATATCCAACTGTAAAAATTGAAACTGTAAAATATCCCAGCATGTCATTTTTTCAGCTAGCTGTGTGCATGTGCATGGATAGTATAGTTTAATTACTTGAGATCTGACTCATTATTGCCTGCTTTCTTACGGGCTTACTTTAATTTTTTTATGTAGTATCAAATGAGGATTTTGTCATTTGATAGAACCAAGTCTGAACTTCCTATTGCTATTTTGAAAACTATTGATATTTCTGACTGTTGCTAATACATCTTGCTATTGCCATTTGTATACAAAAAAGTAAGCAAATTCAGAATTTTTCTGATGTTCCAGTTCAACTCCACCTGACAACTAAGTACAACACAGCTACTCTGCCATGGGAATGGAAGAGAGAATGGAAAGGGTTAAAACACAAAAAACTTACAAGGTGAGGTAAAGACAGTTTAATAGGTGAAGCAAAAACTGCTTGTGCAAACATAGCAATATAAGGAGTTAATTCACTATTTTCACACAGGTGTTTAGTCATCTCTATGAAAATGATAACTTGAGAAGAAAAATGCCACATCTCTAAGTGTTATATGTCATGTCATGTCATGTCTTGTCATGTCATGTCATGTTGTGTCATGTCGTGTCATCTTATATTGTGTTGTATTCTGTCATATCATATTGTTTCCTTCCCATGTCTTCTCCTTTTTTCCCTCTGCATTTATTACTGAGCATGATGTCATGTGGTCTGGGACATCCCTTTGGTCAGTGGGGGTCAGCTGTCCCAGCTGTGCCCGGTTCCAATTTCTTGTGCATGCCCATCCTCCTTGCTGATGGGGTGGTGCAAGAAGCAGAAAAGTCCTTGACTCTGTGTGCATACTGCTCAGCAATAATTAAACTTCCCTGCTTTATCAACACTCTTTTCAGCACAAATCCAAACCACAGTCCCATGCTAGTTACTGTGAACAAAACTTGCTCTGTGCCAGCCAAAACTAGTACATTCAGATAAAAACATTAGATATTTCTGCCTTTGTTGTAAGAAATACCAAGATCATGTTTGCAGATATAGACTTTTCTAGAGACAGGATTTGATGCCATTCTAGATATTGAGTGAAATGGAAGTATTGGCCCACGATTCTACTATCTATATATGATGAATATGTTTATAAATTTGCAGAGTTGGTGAGAACATGTCTATACTGTTTAGATGGTACAGTGTTTAACCATCTGTGTAATAATGCCTTAAAGCCTCAGTCTGTGTCTGCCAGTGATTCTGTCTTCTAAATTGACATCCTCCATCATTTCTGTAATGGCTTTATCTGTTGCTTTTTTGACTGAAAAAATGGGAAAATAGATAAACACACTTGAAATTTGCTAGCCATCTTCTAATGAATTTAGAAATTTATATGAAGTATTTTTGCATTCTAAATTTACAGATGAGTAAATCAGATTAATCCAAAGGAAGAAGATTGGTGACTTCTGGAATTTTTTTAAATGTTTTTTTGTTTGTTTGGTTGGTTTTTTTTGGTTTTTTTTTTGTTTGGTTGGTTTTGGTTTTGGTTTTGATTTTTTTTTGACTTTTTTTTTTGTTTGTTTGTTTGGGTTTTTTGGTTTGTTTGTTTGTTTGTTTTTTAGTGATGGAATTTATTTTTTGTCTTCTACAAATCTTTCTTGTTTTAGAATTAGGACTATAATAGCATTTATTTTCTCTTAAGCTCTGTGATAGTGGAAAAAAATAGACTGCTTTATAGTTTTCAATATAATAAAAATATTTTTTGCTTGCATTACTAGAAAGATCTATTATTAATGATATTGGGGTTCTTATTTTGATGACTTTCCTATTTCTTATGTGTTCAGTGCAATGTCTTTACAAAAACTTCTTTGTTAACTTCCTCTCATCCTACTCATATTAATATATTTTGGTTTGAGATTTGTGTCAATCTATTGATAAATAGGCTTAGTTGTTTTTAAACAATCCTTTTTTACATATCTTAACACGAGCTAATTCCTTTGGTTCAACAACAACTAATAAATGTATATAATTTGATTAGGCTGAAATCCAGTGTATACACATTCACAATCTTCAACTGTGTATAATATCTGTGAGTGTATATTGAAGAAAGAATTAACATTTAAGTCAGAACCCTCTGACAATGCTATAGGTTCACAGCTTCTATCATCTTCTCTTTGCATGCTGGCTCTAATTCCAACCAGCACAATCATATTGTTTAATTAGAGAAAAAAACTGACTTTTGTTATTACCTGTTGATAGGACCATCAGAACATATAAAAAATTATATAATTAGAGGTAACAACTGAAAAGGATTTGAACTTGGGTCTTAGTTGAATTAAGTGTTTTATGTAGGAGACTTCAATGCAGTTCTTTGGCCCGTATACAGCACCAAAGAGAAGGCTGTGTGCTCAAAGGAAAGGTAGGTGCTTGATTATATTGGCCTGAGAAATGAGGATTATAAAGGATTTTATTTTATGAAAGCCTTCCATTAGGTGTCTGAATGAGTACATGTATATATTGGTTTATATTATTTTATCTTCTATCTGAAATTGGCTTGGATTCCAGACATGGTAAATACTTCTGCTGCTGAGTAGATCTATGAGCTGTTGAATGCTGTTCGTCACCACTGGCACCTGTGAGAGACAAGAATTCATCAGGTCCTCTGCAAGATTAGACAACAGAAAAAGGATACAGGAATATTATCAGGAATCATCTTGCTGAATCTACAAGACTTTGCAAACTTTTAACAGGAGAAATTTGATCAGTCTTATCAGAGCAAATGCAGTGTCATTGCTGCTTTTTGGCCCCAAGTCCAGAATTTGTTCCTATCTGTATCTTTTCACTCTTTCATCTTCTTCCAGTTTCCTCTTCTCAGAGTTTTGAGTAATTTAAAATTGGACGGGCTTTGGGTTTACTAAGCTGAACGGGCTAAGTTAATACTTTGTGAAATGTTTTATGTTGGCTGAATGCTGATCTAACTTTTGCCAAAGCTCTCTGGTTTTCTGAAGTTGTCAGTAAAGGTTTTGTTGTTTTGACCTCTTGAGAATATCTTGTCAATGTTTTTCCTGTGTGTCTAACTCAGAGTACATAACAAACAGTGATCACTTTTAAGAGCCTTGTAGAGCAAGTTTTGGGGTCTTACAACTCCCCACACACCCCACACTCACTGTGAGACCAGGTTTCCTTATGGGTTCAACCTCAGGTTTCCCAGAGCAGAGTCTCAAACATTTCGATCCTTTAAAATAATTATAGTTCAACAAAAACGAACATCTTGATCTGGGTGCCTCTGAGAACAGACCACAAGCAAAGTGAAACGTGAGCTTTTCTACCTTTACAGTCTGAGGGGGTGAAAACCTGAGTTTTATACTCTTACAGTCTAAGGTGGTGCAAATTTGAGAGGCTCCTGCTGTGTGTTGACCACCTGGCTGGGTCCCCAGGCCCTTGGCTATGCACAGAGCTGGTACCAGTTCATGGCCTTTTGCCTCCATCTCCCATCACCCACAGCATAATCTCCATTCCTGGCTGCAGCTGATCACTGAGCTACTGGCGCTGTGTGTATTCCCCTACAATGTAAAGTTATTTAATCCATGTATAGCATTACACCTCTTCACTAATGTTGCCCCTTTTTTGACTACTACAAATAACTTTTCATTTTCAGTACATATTCATTTCTGGAATAAGAAACTTAGCTTTCATATTTGATTAAGTATTTATTGAGAGATGGCCTGTGAATTAAAGAATATATTACTTTTTAATAAAATCAGATTAGAGGAAAGTAGTAAGCCAAATATTATAAAGGAAGCCATCATAAAATAATGTAGGGGGTTTTTTTATTATTTTAAAAGGCAATCTTCAGGGTTATCAGATAAATTTGTTCAATTTATCAGCCCTTCACTTCTGAGTCTACAAGAACAGAAAATGCAACAGCACGAAATTTCGTTTAATGTTACACTTTTAAATTTCATGTAGTAGAGACATCAGGATGCACTAAGGAGCACATACCCAAGGGTGTCTAGTCTTCAAAGTTTACAAATCTAAGTCTAATTTTCACTTTAGAGGATGCACATGAAGGTCTTCAGTCAATATAATGAGTTTCATTCTGTTTCTGTATCCAGTATTTGATAGCCCTCTCTAGTAACACAGTCACATATCTCATTTGCATGAAGTTTCTTTTAAATGTCAGCATTGAGATATGACCATAAGTATTCACTTTGATTAACATGTTAGAGATTTTTTCTTGACCTTAAATGAAGCTGCTGCTTGAAAATGCAATCAGAACTTTAAAATGGGTGGAGATTGAGGTGGGAAAATGCTATGCAGACATCAGAGTATGATGTATACAGGCTCAGTACCAAAACACTTTATTTCTCAACATACTCTCTTATAGAACTGGGATTCAGAGTTTTCATTCAAATTCAACTGAAGTGGTATTTGGATACACTTTTATCTATCCTTTTAAGAATTCACAGTTTGGGTCTAATGATGCGAATGCATGTTTCATAGGCACATGATTTAGTATCTGAGGTTTTTAGTTCAAATTATCTTCACTGACTTTTTGGGTTAGTGGAGCAGTAGGAGGTCTGCATATATATTTAAAGATTTGCAAAATTCATTTTAACACATTTTATTGTATTAAAGGTGGTTGTGATGGGTAGATTACTGTAAAGGTAGCACCTTTTTGAGGTGTTTCATTTGCTTCTTAAAACATATTCCACATGCAATTAAAGTGTAGACATGATGCACCAAACTTTATACTAAATATCAAGTGTATTGCCATAAATTGCATATCCTTGCAATGAGTTTTCAAGTAGAAAACGGGAAGGGTGAGCATATCCTAACTATCCTAATGAGACCTTACTCTGATAACTAATACCAGATAAAAATAAAATAAAAATAGAAAGTGGAATTTAGGCAATTGAATATAAGGTGTAATTCAGTTTCAAATTTATTATTTGATAGGAGTCTGAAGTTCTCTTTTCACAAGAAGCAAGAATAATTCAGTTCTGAAATGGCATTGCTGAGCTGAGTATTTTAGTACAAATTATGCCCAAGTTCCATGAGCACGTGTGTGGGGAAGTCAGGGTTATATGAGAAAGAGAAGCTTTCTCTACACTTGAGTAGGAATAAATTCTGTTCCCAAGAAAAAATTTCATAGCTGTTTAGGTTTATTAGTCAATTCTGGACATCAAGTTGGTAGAGGGAAAAATATCATTGGATACATGTTATGTACATGAAGCCAACATATCTCTTTCAAGTGTGTCATTAGTAGCAGACAGACAGTTCCATACTCATAACAAAGATGTTGGCAAGTTCTGTCTGACCACATAACTTGACTCATAAGTTGCATCCATACCCTAAGAACTAAGTTTAGGGTCATAGATTCTGCAGGAGTATCCAATGCTCAAAGCTTACATTTTTTACAAGCTCGCTTTGTGTTGCTGCATACTTTGATGAACTTTTATATCCTAAATCACACAAACTTTGTTATGCCTATCTTAGAATCAGTAACACCACATCAGATACAATACTGCATTTCTGAATCTATCTAGTTTTTGGGGAAAAAATAAAAAAAAAAAAAAAGAAAATAAAGCCTTTGGCAATCATATGACTTGCTAGGAATAATTTGGGTATAGTTGCCTCATCATTGTAAATTTCCCATGTAAACAATAGCTATGGCTATCCATGCAGTTTCAGAAGCAGTTAAAAATCTGTGCACATTAAGTTAGAAGTTGAAATAGTTTAACAAAGGAGGAATAATGAAATCTGATAGGTCAAAGTGCCATTATATCAATGAAGTTTTCCTATAGCAGATTTATAGCATCACAAAAAAGCTCCAGGGCAAGGTTCTGTTCACTTCACTATTCAGAAATATATCTGTCTTGTACTGTTTATTTGGACTATCTTTTAAAACCTAACTCTGTGTCCACTGTATACTTATTTGGTTTAAGTTTGACTTCTGAATATAGCTGAGCAATGATTCTGAATATTTGACATTAAATATATCTGATTTTTTAATCTTAGGCTATCACAACATGGTGAACAAAAAAACATTCAGTCGAGCTCAGGATAAATAAAACTTATTTTATACTATTTTCTAATGAGCAATATGGTGGAGTTCAACTATTTCTGTTTCACTACTACCAAGACCAGAACAAAGAAAGTGAAATGATTTATCTGACGTGGCACAGCATTAGGGCAGATCATCCTAGCCCAAGCCTACTTCTCTAGACAATGGCCAAGGTACCATTTATAATCACTGCCTCAAATTATGACTTTTCTTGAAAGTACAACACTCCACATTTATTGGGGATGTGTCTCTTACCTTGCATTATTCTTGGTTTATGTTTCTTAAGGACTCTTTAAAAGTTTAATTCTATGAGATTTTTACCACAATTCAGACATTTAGTGCTGTTCAAGCATCTGATATTGTATCATCTGTGACAAACTAGTCCAGTAGTCAGGATGTGATGTGTGGATGTGAACTGGAAGGGGCAAAAATTCAACTAAGTCTGCTGGGATACAGGCACACAACTCCTATTAACATTAATGAGAATCAGACAGCTGAATTTCAGTGTGTTGTGCTGAATGTGCTCCCTGACGTGTTTGAAGGAATGGCATTTTCATACCAAATACTTGCAAATGTGCTGGTGCAGCTCCATAAAACCTAATCCTACGAAAGAATTCCCCTATCTTTCATACTCTATAGCAAAGATGACCTCCTGAAACTGTTGGCTGAATAACTGCAGGATGCTGGACATAATTTTTATTGATGATGAAGTTATAATTTGTGTAGGTTCGGTTGAATGGCCATGGGTTTAAAGCATTATATTTTCGGTTAATCATCACATTGTCACCTAAAAATTAGTTGATTCATTTTTGGGTGTTTTTTCCCCCCTTCTGGCTCTATCCATAATCTTGACAGAGCCACAAGTCTCTACGGATTCTGACCAAGTTGCCAATTGTTCAGATGTTCCATCATAAAAGTTTAGCAAGCTCTGTTGAAGATAGCAATGGTAAAGTTACAGTTTTTAGTTCAGTAGTGATTTGTGGACAAGTATTAGGCAGTGGAGAGAATGAGTCTAATTTAGGACCTGTTGGAGAGTAAAGTTTATTGAGGATGATACAATGCATAATTCTCTTTTCTTCCACTAGGTACTTTTCAAACATATTTGAATGGTTGTAAGGAACAGTGAGAATCATGATGTTACAAACCCCCTGCCAGGGGCAGGGACATTTACCCCTAGTCCAAATTGCTTAAAGCCCCATCCAATCTGGTCCTGAACACTTCCAGGGTTAGGGCATCCACAACTTCTCTGTTCCACTACCCTACAGTAAAAAATTTCTTCCTAGTATCTAATCTAAATCTATCAAGTTTCAACATAAAGCCATTCCCCCTTGTCCTGTCACCACATGTCCTTGTGAACAATCCCTTGCCAGCTCTCTTGCAGTCTCTCTTTAGGTACTAGAGGTTTGCTGTGTAGTGTATTACAAGAAATAATAAATAGCTAGTAACAGTACTACCATGCTTTTAGTCTGTATTCTGTGAGAGACAATTCTGGGAATAGAATAATTTCATGCTCATTATAGGGTCTCAAATAAAAGTGTATATTGTGTGTATTTCTAACCAATTAGAAATCAAACAAAATTTTTAGGAATTATACAAGACTATATAAGACTAGAAAATGTTATCTATTGCCCACTAAAAAGTAAGTACAGGGGATAATTACTAAAACTTCTAAATTGTAGCTCAGAGAAAGAAATATTTATGATTTTCTGTAGCTCTCCTGTCAGTTTCTGCCTTCTGCTCTTGTCCTTTAGAGTATTCCAACTGTTATCTTCATAGCATATAGCCAACTCTCTACCTTTTATTTGTTTTAACTATACCATCATCATGATGTTTTAATATTGGAAATCAAAAGCAATTCAGAACAAATAATTTGATGAATTTTGCCGTTCTCTCTTTGAAGTGATAAATTTCTCAAATTTATTCATTATTCAAAGTGATTCAGTAATTCCTTTAGCAAATAATTCTTAGTGAGTCGCTTTAATTGTGAATTATGAATATTACAATCAGTTTTGCTCTAACTTTGGTGTAGTAGCACATGTATTTGACTAACTTAAGCATCTCACTTTGAATTTCCAACTGTGTTTGATTATAATAGGTGTTAGCAATGTATGCCAGGCAATCAAAATCCAGATATAATATGATTCATGGTATCTAACTAACCCAGCATGAAGGCAAACCAAAAATTTGATAATCAGATGTTCAGTTTAAAATTTACTCTCTGCAAATACTCAAGCAATCAACCTAAACCTCAGTGAACCCTGGACAACTGAATGCTTTCAGAAAGTGATAATGAAAAGATAAACTAAATGTAAAAACAAGAAGTCAAGGACACCTCTTTCAACTATTTTGAGGCTTAAGTTGCTAACTGCCTTTGTTTTTTTCCTACAAAAGAAGGAATTTATCAAAGCATCAGAAATAAGGGACAGAGATAACTGAACATCAGTAAGGATATTGCTGTTCCTAGGATGAGTAGGGAGACATTCATTCTAATGTAAATATCCAATTTTTATAATTTCAAACCTCAAATTATGAAAAGGATGAATGGAGATGACTTGTACAATCTATGTATTTAGAGTCACATTTTTAATGTGGCTACATTCAATTTTAATGTGGCTACATTGTGTGAACAATACATGTACACACAAATTACAGCTTGGTAGAAATGGAGTTAGACAAGACACAAAGTAATGCAATGTAAAATAGTTGCAAAGTAATTAGTACGAAACCCTGCTGTATAATCTATAAGTATATTCAGAGATCTGAAAATGTCTGTATGTCTATTATCTAACATTTATTGCAAAACACAGAGGAACCAGTAACCCAGTGCAAATTATAATCCTAACTGAGCCATAGACGATGCAAAGCTTTGACAAGATGTTTGACCTCCTGCTTCCCTAGCCAGACCAGCTGTGAAATTGATAAAAGCAATTGTGTAAAAATAGACTCAAACAAAAGACAGGTCTGCCACTGGCTTAGGCAACAAATATGAATGAACAAATGGCAAACACACCAGGGTCATCACATCTGGTTATGCTTAATATTTGAATAACAGAACCTAGATCTGAGTAGCTGATTCATCATATATTCCTGAGTAAAGGAGATTGAAAAATGGAAGATAACACTGAAATGTAATGATCTTCCACCCAGGAGATGCAGTACAATTTCAGTATTTGTTAACATACAACACAGGATAGTTTAGTATAAGTCAGCTGGATTTTTCCTGCTCACAATTATCTCTCTGTAAGGGATAGTGATAATTTGACAATTGTGCACTCTTAAAAGGAAAATATTAGCAACATATTTTTCCTAATTGTAAATAATATTATAAAAATAATTATAAATGCATTATATATATAATACAATACATATTATATATATTTAGATTTTATTATAAATATTATAAATATTATAACTATTATAAAACGAAAGAATTGTAAAATTTACGATTTTTAACTTTCATGTTTCTCAGAGCTTGAACAACGTGAATTTCTTAACAATAGTTAAGTCCAATAGATTTCCTATCATTATCTGGAGCCTCTAAATTCAGATCTCATACCAAAGATTAGTATATTGCTACTCAACACTTAAACACTCGTATTTTAGAGGCTGATTACTGTATCTGACATATGTATTTATCTAATGTGACTATTTAATCTGAAGAGACATTTTCCAGCTACTTTTTAGAATATATATAGCTTCATAATTTAAATGAGCCATGTGATTGCACTAAATAGCTTAATCATTCATTAAAACTAGATAAAACCAATGTGTTGTGTGTAGTTAGTGATAACTAATTTATTTTTCACCATTGTTTAGAAGTTCTAAATCTATTGAGGATGCATTAGTTGATGTCCTGTTATTGTCTAAGGAATAAAAAAACACAGTAGACACTAATATTTTTCTCATTCACACACTATTACTTCTGCTTTATGAACAACAAGTAATATTTATGATGTAGGTAGGAAATATATCATTCAATGTTATTTAAAATAGGAAAAAATATAAATTCCATAAAGTAGTCGGAAAAAAGTTTCATCTTTGCTCTAAATTGATAGTGGTATTTGTTACACAAAATCTCTTCTTGTGATTCTTGCTATTAAAGGTGCCTTCACTTTTGACTCCACAAGAGATTGGAAGATTTCTGTGCCATATTCTAATGTGTACTCAAAGATTTGACACTAAAAAGCAAAATATTTTTCTTTCTTTCAGATATTTCTAAATAATTAATTACTAGTATATCCATTGAATTAATCTGACTTCTTGCTGCTGTAGAAGGAAACTGAAAAAAACCAGTACTTGTACCATTTACTGCTGTCTACTATGGTGACTATTTCATCACGAAAACTTTTTATGTGCTCACAAATGCAGTCAAATATGTCTTTATATACTTCAAAAATAAGAAACTCTTGCACGTATACCTGAGTTTAGAAATGCTACTTATTATTCTGCCTGTCCAAAATTATTCAACACAAGTTGCAGCTGACTGTCTCAAATTGTTCATATTTAATTTCAGCTGTTGTACTAAATGACTTTTCTGGACTGCTGTAGTACAGTGACACAGACCAAATCTAGTACCATATAGCACCTTACTAGGTTTAAAGCAAAATCCATTAACACTTCCTTTTTTTCTAGTATCTGAATTCAAACATCCTGTGTTGATTTGAGTCCAGAAATCATGATGTTCTGCACTGAAATGAAATCAAATGAAAAAATAAATTATCAGAGATCTTTTCCACAGAACGTAATTATTATTTATGCTTCTTGAAGTGGTTAGGTGGAGAGAGGCCGTTTTTATCTAATTTGTATTCAAAATGTAAGAAATCCTTACAAAATCTTAGGAGTAGTATTAACTTATATTTCAAATAATTATCTTTACCTCTTTCACAGCTTCAGCAAAGGACCGAAAAGATATTGGGACAATCCAGTTTAAAGCTTGAAGGTGGGAAAACTTTGTAGAAAGGGAACTGTTTTTTCTCCCAAATCTATACATGTGATTTTAGATTTCTGATAATGTTCAGAAAAGCTTTATAATAGAGTTTCTTGATAAATTTTTTCTAATGCCAGGAGAATTACCTTTAAATGTGCTCTTTTTGATGGGTAATCCTCAAGTCTCCAGACATAATTTTTAAACAGGACCTTTCAAAGCCTAAGCTGCCATAAGTGCCAAATACCCCTCCAGAAATAGAAACGGCTGTTCTCAGTCCAGTGCATCAGTAGACAGGTATTTCTATTCCTTTTAACCAGCTCGTTCACAACTTACAGTTGTAAGGGGGCTGTACAAGATGGAGGAATAAAATTTGGCAATAAAGCATTCAAGTCCAAAGATTATTGTTAATCATTTTTCTTTGTATGAAGATGGTTCAAACCCAAAATCTTTGGCTCAGGTCCTACGGTAACTGGAAGAAATTCTGGTATTCATCTGATATTGTGTCTAAAGTTTTAGTTTGAACTCACCTCTTCTGCAGTGCCTACCTACATAAGAATAATAACAAGGAATTTTTTTTTTTTTTTTTTTTTTTTTTAATGACATTTTCCTCTCTTCAGCTTGTTGATTTTCAAAATTGCTTCAGTCATTATGCCTGGACATGCATGTGAGTCCAGTTATTTGGGAAATAATATCTGTCTGGACGGAACTGAAAGGCTCAACAACACTTCTGCTTGGTGACTTAGGAAGGCAGTTCTCTCAGACAAAATGTCAGTAAAGTAGGAACGAATCTATCATTACTGCTGGAACGCAGTATTCAATTCACACTATTGTGTGAAGGGTAATTATGAGTTTAGTTGGTACTAGTTCTTTCACTGTAAGAAATTATTTTCACACTGCAGCTCTCATCATTTCAACAAATATCTTAATCATTTTTCAGGTCTTTCTATTTGTAAAACTTAGCAAAGAATGAAGAATATGTTTTTATCAAAAGCATTGCAAAAACCTGCCTAAAAACTTCAGTCTAATAAATAAGAACGGACTATGTAACTTCACACCCTGGGTTTTTGCGCTATTTCATCACAAAAACTTCTAACACATTTGTATAATTTAAAGTATTTCTCTCCATTCAGAGACAAAAGCCTTCCTTGAATCCTCTCCAAAAGGATTTATCAAGAGTCTTAGTGTATCCTTCCATGTTAGAGAGGAATTATACTTAAGTGTTAAAATACATAGGCACGCTCTTTGTGTGCTTGCCAGGAAACCAGGGTGATGTGCTTATCTCCTTGAATGTTTACTTCTGTTTTCAAGCTTCTCTTGCACTGGTTTGCAGCTGCCATAGTCAACATGCTAACATTTTGAAACTTTTTTGAACTTTTTTGGATAAAACTTTGAATTTCTTGTCATTTGCTTTTCTTGAAGTTTTCAGTGAAGGAACAGACCTGTTTCTAAAGCTCTCTTTAAGGTCTCAGATATCTCTAGTAAACCTGGCAAATCTAAAATTCTAACTGTAATGCTTACCAATTATTTTTAAAATCGTGAGAAACAAAAAGTAGTATAGATTTTTTTTGGTTTTATTTCCTTGCTCATTCAGTTCATTTGAGACTCACTGGTGCATATATGCAGTTCTTATTACTATTACAGTGGTGGCCAGGAGTGTTCATCACCTGAAGAAGAAATAATTTTCTGTGGAACTCTGTCTTGAAAATCCTTGCATTTTGCACTTTGCTACAAGCATGTACACACTTCAATATGTGCTGTGAGAACTACTTCTCTACTTTTAAGCCTGTTACTTGGAAAAAAACTATCACAAAGATGAATGCTTAGAGGAAGAATGTGAATCAATAGAAGAGCTAGAGCTGGTTGTGACAGCGCATTTTCCTAATATTTGGGAGAATGGCAGTATGTGTGTGAATGAACTTTGGATAACAGGTTTCAGACAAGTAATGACTTCTGGATTGCATGGCAATCAAAAGAACATGTTAGAGGCAGTGTGGTTTTGCCCTCCTTTTTGCTCTGATCTTTTGGTAACTTGTAGCACAGCAGTACCTGCAGTGACAAAGAGTTAATTCACAAGTGTAAAATTCATATGGTAGAAATTAATGTGATATTGTGTGTGCCCATTTATGCAGCAAAATGTGCATAATTTCAGTATACCTCCAGGTTTTTATAAGTACTTTTTCCACCATAGCAGACATAGGTAAATTCAAAAAGTGAAAGTGAAAATGCTAATTTTAACCAATTTCCAATTTGCTATTGGAATATCACTATTTTCTATATAACAAATAACTCAGAACTGACCTTGTTTATAATTATATTAACCATTTAATGTACATTTATGCGCACAGACACTTACCTATGACATTTTGTGGAGTAGCAGGGAACTCTTATTAATTTGCATTAGCAATCTGAGTAATACATAGCCATAAACTTTTGAGGCAATAAGAAAAAAACTACCAGTTCCAAATAAATTCAAATTACAAATATTTGAGTTATATTTGGCTTAATTTATGTGATATTTGAAGGTCACTCACACATGAAAGAATGTATTCAGTTATGTGCAAGGATACACAATGAATAAATATGCAAGGAAAAGAGTTTTGTTTGAGTTAAAAGTAAAACTAGCCATCAGAAGAATAAGCTTTTTGAACCTGTGAGTCTGGGAGACAGTTTGTTACATTAAATAATGCTCAATTAAACTTTACAGTGAATAATTCCTGAGGTGGCTCCAGAGATGTGTCAGATTTAGACTGACATTTTTCTCAATAAAATATTAGTCAATAATGGTAAATATTGAGCAGAATAAAATAAGTCCAGCATTTTTTTCATTTTTTTTACATGTGTGGAAACAGAAAGCTTGATTTGCATTTCAGATGTTCCATCAGCTCCATGATAGACAAAGAATGGATATTGGAATAGGGAGATAATTTCTTTTATCCATTTATGAAAATTATTTGGGGTTTAGAAACCAATTCTTTAAAGTATAATCTAAAAATTTTCTTATGGATAATTCTGGATTAAGATATGTTATAATACATTTGTGGTTTCATAGATCGATATTTGTTTACAGTGCTTCAAAGAGAGTAATTGCTTTTTTAGAATTTATTTTGTGATGCACCACTCTGATAAGATGTTCTGGTTTGTTTTTAATTTTTTTTTCTTTTTCTCAATTTTCCTTACATCATTTGTTTTTTATGGCTGAAGGTTTGCACTGCACTTTTGCCAAAGCCTCATGTGGAAAGTAAACTCATATAGTAATCTTCATGCATATTAAGATTTGGAATCCATGACTTTTTTCTTTTTCCTTTGATTGGAGGATGCAATTAGTATGCATTTTTTGTTGAATATAATTTTCTTCTTGATAGCAATTTCATAAACTTATTAAGAAACATTTGAATGGAACATTGCTCTCCAATCTGCTTAGCATCATATGTGATTTAAGTGCAGGCCTTAACTTTGTTGTTATCCAATGTATTAAATACACATTGAATACTCCAAAACCAAGGCTAAAGTTTGTGGAAGTCTAGCTGATTAATCAATCCAGTTTGGGAAACATTAACTAATAATGTTTTTTATCATGCATGATTTGAACTCTGTATTAAAGCTGTCTTCTATTAGTGGATTAGTCTTGCTTTTAATGGAGAAATTCACAGTCATATGAGTATTATACTAACAGTAAAGATACAAAGGTAGCAATAATATTTAACTTGCACATAGCAGGTCTAACTGATATTTTTCAAGCATTCAATATACCATTATCTCCAAGAAAATTTCTTGAAAAAGTGACTGGTGACCTCACAGTGAGTTAAAATCCTCAGGAAGAATGACAATTCCTAACAAGTCCTGAATGACAAGTCCTAATCAGGGACTCAGCTGGAACCACAGTACAGATCTTGAATCCACAATTTTCTCCACAGAAAAAAATATTGTTGTGAGATTATTAAGCACTCCTCCTAATGCCTGTATTTACTGTACAGCATAAATGGAGAAAGAAGTAAAACACTATTTAATACATCTGGAAAAATAAATCACAGAATATTCTGGGTTGGAAGAGACTGACAAAGATCATTGAGGGGATCAATCCCACAACCTTGGTATTATTAGCACAGTGCTCTGATGTTGAATGTAGCAATTTAAAACATATAAAAGGGGACTTGATTTTATGTTTGTTTTCCTTAGGAAACCTAGCTGCAACCTAGAATTATTTTTATATTGACCTCCATTCTCCATCACTTTAAATCATTACTTGTAAGAAATTATTAGCAGAGGAAATGTTGTTGCATAATGTCTGGCACCCTCTGCTGTACATAAATATTCCAAGTATAAATATTATATTATTGCTGATGCAATGATATAGTTAAATATAACTATAATTAAAGTACAAAGAGGGAAAAACATGGAAGTAAAGTATTATATCACTAGGTAAATTAGCAAAGTGATCTTTGTTTGACAGTTGTGCATGTGTGTCTGGTAAGTATTCCTTAATATCAGTGCCCTCTTTCACTTGGAGTGATTTTTTATATTCCTTTCCAATAAAGAATAGTATGGTACTACCCAATTTGAATAATTCCTCATTCTCATGCTCTTTTTTTACCTCTATGGTGTACCTCTCAATTTGCTCCCTTAGTTCCAAAACACAAAAATAAGATGATGTGCAGAGTTTTACATACCTTCCTAGTATACTCCTAGAAAGAAAATCATTTAATGGGAACAAGACACATAAAGGCACTAAACACACATGCTAGTTTAATCACCTCTTTTGGAAGGAAAATAAAGTGGTGTTACTTATAACATGATCATAGTACAGTGTGATAAACTGTCAGCATCTGATTAATACAACAAATCAAGGAATGACATATCCATGTTGGAATATCCCAATGGTTTTCAAATGATTTGATGCAGCCAGTGGGTGCATTTTCTGAAGAAGGACTCTGTAGATATATGCCACTGTCAGAGTCCAATACTCTCTGGTGACCTCATTTTAGTTATTTTGCTTGTGGAAGTTGCAATATTTCATATCATATTTACTTTTCTGAAGACAGATGATTTTACAAGAGATTTCTAATTTAGCAAAATACATTGCAAATGCAATACAATACAAATAAATGTATTAGTTACACTTCAAGACACGATTCACTCATAAGACCAATATGATTCCCATTACAGGTCTCTCTAACATGCCCACTACCACAAGGCTGGGATCCCCATTAGCCAGGAAGGAATGTCTGGATTGAAGACATTCAAGCTCAAGTCCATTGCCATCTTCAAAATTGTGCTGTTAATTGTTTTCATCCCCGTGTCAAGCATGTTAAAAAGTTCCCATGTAGATGTTCATAGGTTTAAGGATATTGCAACAAAATTTAGGTGAGATTCACCAGTATGGAGCAATACAATTAGAAAACTCAAAATTCTTGCAACTCTGACAGCCTGTGAGTATGATTTAGCCTAGGAGAGGAAACAGTTTAGATACCCTGAGATCCCTACCATCATCATAATCTTTGGGAGCTCCATGATGGTCTGTGACAGGTGAGGCTCTATAACAGAGACAGAACAGGGAGTCAGAAATCACTATCACAGTGTGTTTTGGAAAGCATCAATTTTATGTATTTTTTGTTGTTTTCTTCCACTCCTCACTGTGACAAATGAGTACTGAGTGCTCAGGAAGCATAGATTATTTTCTCTTTTTTTTCTCCATACTGGAGATCTCAATTGAAAAAGGGATTGGATTGTGGATTTTTTTAAAAAAAATATTATTATTTAAAGTAAGTAGGAGAAAAAAACTGAATTTTTCTGAATTTCATGGAATCACATCAAGTCATTTACTTCACTCTAAATGAGAAATTAATTTTAGCAGCGTGTTCTCAGGAGGGGTCTTCATTGTGACCTCCTTTGGTCTGTCATCTTCCAGATTTCTTAACTTCACTAAGGTTATTAGTACTTCAAAGTTCACTCCTTGGGCTGCTAGGGAGGGGGTTGTCTCTCGAAGCAGAACTGTGTGTTGCTTGTGATACTGTATTACCTACATTTGGAAAGTAGATAGTTGTGTGTGAAGACTACTCTTTTATTGTTGCTGTCTTTTATTTTGTTTCTAAAGATCTAATTTCTGCACTATACTGTAGCATGCAATGGGTGCTCTGAAGAAAACATACCAAATGTATGTATAACAATAGTTAATTTTTTCATGTCATTACGGAATGCAATAGGCAATTGTGCAGCAACATGCAATGAAGTGAGGTAGGGTTTGCATCTTCTTACATTTCTTAATCTCCTTAGAATAATGAATGATGCAAGAAAAAACCCGCATGCATAATTTTTATTTCACAAATTATTCCTCATCTTATATATGAATAAGAAACTAAAGGTTAAGATAAATAGAAAGCATCTCTCTGTTCTGGCCTGTGTGTTGCAAACAGCAAGTGTTGGCCCATAGTGAAACAAACAGAATTTTATCTCTGTCAAGGACTATTTAATGAAGTTTAAAAAGAAAACATAATCCTAAATACTTTTCTTGTTAAGATTTTTCAAATGCTGTACTGAAATATCTTCTAGAAATGCACTAAAGTAATTTCTCTACGTTTTATTTAGGTGAAATTGCACGAATGTAGTTCTGGTATTAATATATGCTACTGTAACATGAATCAAGATGTTACTCTTGTTGACAAAGATAAAACTAGAAAATTGAAATTTGGACTATACAATTTTAATAGTCCCTTCCAACTCAAATACTTCTAAGATTATATGATAATTTTTATCAGTATACATTTGGAAGTGTTTTCAGAAAGCTAAGTATCAGAAAGCTAAATAAACTATTATTGCTCTTTACCCTATTGTACAAATGCCAGCTGTACCCTCTGGCCATAGATTAAGAACATTTGGACATTAGTGCCAAGTAAAGAAGAGAAAATTTTGCATGCATCATTGATTCTTGTTCAGTTAAAAATAGAGGATTTGCTTGAAACCAAAGTTACGTTCTCTCTAAAGAAAATACACCGAGCAGAGGAAAATCCAAACTGTAATCTCTATTAGTCTAGAACATACACATCTGTGGAAAAGTGAGTGTTTGATACAACTTCTGAATAAAGAGTGTTACTACAGCCAGAAGGCCTCCATGACTTGGCACTTTGATCATCATATTCTTATGAAATCGCAAGGACATCTAAAATTTGTGCTTACTTTGAGAAGGATCTCTTCATCTTACATAAGGTTTTAATTACAAATCCTCACATCTTAAGAGAGTATGTACCAAAAAAATTTACTACATTTATTATGCAAAGTGCTCAGCTAAAGAAACAAAGAATTATTTTTAATGTATGTAAGTCCAGTCCTCTTGAAATGTACTGAAATTACACTGGATTAAAGCTCTTGATGATCTAGTACAAGCTTCTTGTTTTTAGTACTTAAATATTATGGTTTAAATACATTTCTACATTTAAGTTTTAGTTTGACTTTATTATTTAAAAATTATTTATAAGACCTTTTCCTTTCTGTGTTGTTTCATATTCTGACAATATACAGTGAATGCAAACATTTGTCGAAGTCTTATTACTGGTTTATTAACACAATTGTCATAGCTCAATGGGTATTCAGTTTTGCATTTTCTTCAAGAGGTTGTTAGGTTGTGAAAGGTATGAGAGGGGAAAAAGAAAAAAAAAGAGAAAAGAAATAAAAGGCACTGTTTCAAATGAGAGTTGACCAAAACTGTTACTGCGGATCATGCTTGCAGAGAAAGCGCAGCTCTGCTTAGAGATTCACATCCTTCTGAACTCAGGCTTTCTATTCATACTCTGAAGAAAAGGTAAATGTCACCTATACAGGGGAGCCTAACAGTATCTGTTGATAGCTAATCCCATCTCTCCATATGTTCTATGGAACAGCAAAAACGAAGAAACTAGCCATGACTCAGAATAAAGGAATAAATATTATTGTAAGAACTATTTGAAGAGCTGAACAGAAAGAATATGAAGGAGGTGGAGGACAAATCCTCCACATTCCTTTCAATCATGGAGAGAAAATAAAAAGTTTGTATTACTGATTTAGCAGACCCTGACAATGACCCCAAAGTGCTTCTCTAGCAGCAAAAGTTGAGATACCTAGAGATAAATAAATTTCAAGATAAGTAAATTTTTTGTGAATACAATTTAGTGTGCTCTGAAACTGCAGTAAGACTTAAAAACATTTAAAATGTTTTTAAAATTTTGTCAGACACAGGCCCCCTCTGCAGTATGTGCACTTGGGTGCATTTCCAAGGCACATGTTTATAACTCATTTTGTGTTGCCTGAGCACCTATGCTCAGGGGACCACCACTGGTACTGCTCATTACCAGTTTTGGTCAGGTGAGTTTCCTAATTTAAGCTTTAAGCTTGTTGTAAGGCCTAGAAGAGATGTCTGAGTGTGAGTCATGAGAGAGTTGTTTTGAAATAGTTTGTTGTGTTGGTGACATGGCTACCGTCTCTCCTAAGCTTCTATCGTTACTTTGCCATTGATGCAGCAGGCAAGAGGTGAAGATTTGTTTCCAAAAGAGACAACACAGTGGGAAAAGACATCCTGAGCCTGAATGGTTGATAAGTATCATGGAAAAATTTTTCAAGATGCACATTAGTGGGGTCTTGAGGCTTTTAGTAAAGGAAACTGGCCTTATACAAAATCTGCTACAATTGTGAACAAA
This sequence comes from Cichladusa arquata, assembly GCA_026413545.1. Lineage (NCBI taxonomy): Eukaryota > Metazoa > Chordata > Aves > Passeriformes > Muscicapidae > Cichladusa > Cichladusa arquata. The sequence goes on along the minus strand of JAOTQP010001652.1, from coordinate 34,724,091 downwards.
TGAAACCACAGATACATGACTCAGCTCTTAATTTTGATTTTTTCCTTTTTTGACTATTTTCAGGAAGAATAATCTTGAATGATTTTGTAATCTAAAATTGTTTTTTCTGAAAAAAATTATACCACTTAGTAGGCGTACTCATACGATTTAGAGTTCAGCATAGGGCAATAAGAGGTGCAGATATTTCAGGAAAATGCAAAAAAATTTAAAAGGGTAACATCTTTTTAATAAATTATTAAGTACATCTTCCTATGTGGTTGTACTAATTTATATTTTCCTTATATGAAAATGTTATTTGGGCAAACACCAGTGAGGTCAGATTACTTCAAGAAGAAAATAGTCCTCAATGGAAAGGTAATCCTTGTTTTCAATTTAAAAAGAGATGCAAAATGTAAGGAAATTGCAGAGTTGATTGTTTCATCACAATTAATTAGAACTATCCAGACACTCACTGTAGAGTTTTGTACTTAAGAATCATACTAGGACTATGTAGCTGGACTCCAGTGTTTATAGCTCTTCAACAGGAATCATACTGCAATCATTCCAGGAGATCTAGCAAAGACTTTAAGAACTTCCTTCTCATTTAATGCTTGAAAATAACTTTAAAAATAAATTTTAACCATTAAATGTCTGTTTCTTGTTTTGATCTTGTCTATAAGACAATGAAAATATATAGTCTGTAGTAAACTGAAAAGTATGAATTTTCAGACAGACTTATCTGTTAAATTATTTTTCCTGAGGCAAAGCCAACAGCTAAAACTTTTCCATACAGTTGGCAGTTGGGTCTGGAGAACAAATCTGTCAAGCCTGTACAGCTTTCAAAAAATGAGCAGGCCAATTATGATTGAGTTCTTTCTATAATTCATATGTTTGTTGGCTTTTTTTAGTTTGTTCAATATACAAAGTGATAAGTTTTCAGTAGTAATACACTTTAGTTTTAATATATAACTTAATACACAGTTATAAACTCATTATTTAATAGCTATAAATTTCTTTTATTTTTGAACACTGGATTTATTTTAATAATAATATGCTGCATGCTAAAATGATGCTCACATAGAATTAAGTTTCAACTATAATCTGCACCATTAAGATAGCAAAAATAATGTGGATCAATTGTCAGACTGGAAACTTACTGCTATTCTGCTTCTTGTGCAAACACTTATTCTATGGAAGGCTGGAAAATATTCCATGACAATTTGTTTATTGTGTGATTTATTGAAATGCTCTTGGACTTTATCTGAGAAGACAATTATAGCATATGAATATTTCATTCATCAGTCTCACTGAAAAGGCAGCAGAGCTTCGGTAGAGTGAGATTGTATTGTCACCTAATCCATAGCTCTCCAAAGAGTAATGATATCAACAAAACCCACATGAGGATCCTTGACTTTAAGAAGATGTTGATATACAAAAGCTTTCTAAAGTTTTATTGGTTATAAAAAAATCCTTCTCTAATTCCTAGTTTTGTAAAACTCCAATCACATAAGAAACAATTTTTCCCATAAAATTATACATAAACTTTCACCATTTACATTCACATTTCTTTTTGATTTATTTCACCCTGCCTGTCCCTTGAATACTTTCATATCTTCTAATATGCAAAGTTGACTTGTGTGACCATTATCACCAATAGATGTTTTTAAACATTTATTTTCTACAGGGTTGCTTTTTAAAATTTTTTTTATTTCCAAGTTTAATAGGTATTTTATGACATTTCTGAGAGGAAATTGCTGTAACTGGTGTGAACCTAGACATTGTTTAAAGCCTCGCATGGTGATATTAATGCTGTTTTATTCTTTCAGTGGAATTACTAGCATTTTATTTATTAAGGTGCCAATCAGTGTCAACTTCTTTCATGTCTACAATTTTCAGATATTGCAGGGTTAGAAACACTGTTTTGAAATATAATTTTATTTTGATTTTACCATAATCTTTCTCTAAGTACCTTCTCTGTGAGTTGTGCTTTCTCCCAGTTTATCTATACCCATAAGTGTTCCTGCAATGGGAAAAGTCACAAAGATCAGAACATTTCATCATGTGCAGGCTGCATTGCTCCTAAAAGAGTGTAATAATTTCACAGTCCAGATAGGCTTGTCCTCCCATCTCCAGGACGAAAAGTGGATACTCATAGACCTGAGGGATGTAAAGTAGAATGTAATATATGATAGCATCCTGCTAACATTTCAGTCCAAATACAGTCAATTTTTGCAACAGCTTTTTTCATGACTCATAATTAGCTTCTACAAGTAATGCTAAAGAGATGAGTAGTTAAAAAAAAATCCAAATATGAGATCTGCAATGGAACAACATTAATAGAAGCTACTTCTGTGACTGCACCTGGGTATGAATTTTAGGAATCTGGATATAATGTCTTGCAGGACTTCCACAGAAGTCCCCTCCCAGCAGTCAAAAAAAAAAAATTCTGGGGATGCAACAGGCATGGTAAATATTTTCCTAATTTTTACTCTTGTTTGGCCTTTATAGCATCTGTGTGAATAAAAATGAAGATTCTAAAACAAGGATAATTTCCTTTTGAATGTGCTTCAATATCCAGAGTAATGTACCAGGAAGATGAAAGGCAGTAAGTCAAATTTATGGGTTTAAAATGGATTCTGCAAAGGGAAACACTGGTAAACGTTTTACTTCTAGAAAGAAGAAAGATTTCATAAGGAAAAAAGGGATAAAAACCACTGAACTATTTTTATCAAGTTTTCTGGGATTCTTTCCACATATATGCTGCTTGGGATAGGAGATTGGCACAATTCTAAGACTTATTTTGTCATGTTGCGTTTTTAAGGACTGCTGAAGAATCCTACGTTTGAAGTAAAAGAGTAATATATTAGCAATATAAACTAGAGGAAGAGAAATATGTGAACAGAAAGAGAAAAGAAGAAAGCTGCTCAGGGTTGATTTATTCCAAATGGTTGCAACCTTTGTTAGAAAATATATATTCAGATTTTTAGCAGCATTTTAATTTAATTAAATGCTACATTTAATACAACAAAGACCACTTCATACAAATATAGATGACATTTTTTAACTCTCCCCTTAAAGTTCCTCAGTTTTGTGCAATTAATTGTGTGAAGTCCTCAGATCCATATGACATACTCACTTTAGAGCTTTGTGGAGAGAATGTATTTTGAAAATACAGTTTAGCACTTTCCTGAACACCACACACAAACAATCTGTTTCATTTTAAGTTGTTTTTTTTTAATCTAAACAGTTTTATTTTTATAATTCTCTGAATGGCTGTTCTTTGACTACTGTTCTTATGAGAAACTATGAAAAAAGATGATAACACTTTATATGTCCTTAAAAGTAATTGATATTTAAGTGACACTAGAACTTAATTCCCTAAATTTTAATAAAATTTAAATAAAAGTGATGTCTGACTTCTCTAAGGAGTCATAGTTATTTCAATATTTTGCATATGGAAATTACTGCTTTGAAAAAAATCTTTTCAGAAGTCTATAAGAGAAGATATCTTATATATGTTCTTAAATTGGTCCTAATGTAATAAGCTGCTACTGATTTCCTTATTTCCTTATTTCTTATTATTATTCTATTACTTAAATAATCCTACCATTCTGTAGCCAAATAGTGACTGAGCATTTCAGAGAAAACCACAAAGAGTTATTTAAATTCCTTTAGCCTTGAATTGGTGTTATTAGAAACTCAGTACATGAGCTACAAATTAAATGCCTGTTTTATACTGAAGTGAGACAGGTATTGAGCAGAAGTTTTTCTGCATTAATTTTGCACAATGCTTTATATGAACATAATTCAGGACTTTATATCTTGACTCAACCCAGTGACCTGTGAAGTTTCATGATGGGCACAATAAGTATTTCTAAAGAAGATGGAATAAACTTTTCTAAAAATACCTTGTTGTTGCTCATGGGAGAACTTTTGTCTATGCCCTCCATCATTGAATTTTGATATGAAACACAGATCTGATGAAAATAAATATTCTCTGTAGTCAACATCCCTTATTTGAAAATTTATCCTTTGAAGAGGCAATTCAAAGGCTTGCTTAACAAACTGGAGTAATATTCAAATGTTTCTAATTTCCTTGCAAATCTTATGGGAAGGATGAAGAAAGTAAGGGTGTTTGGAAAATATTTAAACTAGAAAACAAGACATGAAAAGGATTAAAACAGACTCAAGAATTCTGAATCACCTCCATTTATAAAAACTGCTTAAAGAAGCATTTTTCTCTGATGAGTTTATAATCTCTGAGATGTGTTTCCACACATCTGTTGACTAGATGTGATTATTTAAGTATGATTTCATGTAGAACAGTCCTAAATGCTCTGCTCTGTTCATTCATTTTTCTCAGAGGAATTTACAATCTTTTTAATTTATCCATGGCTGACATCCCTTGTTCTGGAGAGGAGTGTATATTTTTCTCCATTTCCTTTTCTTACCTACATAACCACTAAACCAGAGGCCACTCAAACTTGCTTTTATTATGTACCATGAAGTGACTCCATTCATTATAAGCAAGCTATCTAAAAAACAAATAAAAGACATATGGTTAGCAATAATTTGCAGCTTAAATTAAAAAGAAATCATACATTTTCTTCATTGGTGTGGTCAATCTTTTGATTTTCAAATTCATCTCTAAAGTGATCACAGACCTAAGGAAACTTGATCATCTGTAAAAGGTAACATCCTAAAAGTATTATCCTACAAGGCACATTTTCAATATATCTACACTAATAAAATATGTCCAAAAAATTCCATATTTCTTTGTGTTCTTAACAATTTTGTCCAGTTTCTACAGGTGTTATTGTCAATTAGCTGGAGGCACATGCTTATTTCAGTCAGCTGAAAATATTGAAAAAGCTGCAAAGACAAATTTGTTTGACAATATCACAGTAGACAAGATTTTAGGTATTAAAGTCCTTTTACTTTGCCTTAGTGTCTGTTTAAATAAGCAGCCTAAATCAGAAGTCTAAATCAGAAGTGGCTTAGATTCTTGCTTGGTCTCCTGAGCTAGTGTAATTTCAGTGTATTATTTAGCAAGGATTTATCTATGCATATTTAGGAAGTCTGTGTATATAAATATATATACACACACAGATATGATATGAAAAATAGATTCAAGAAGATTTTAATCTTTGCTGAAAGCCCAAACTAGAAGAAGATTTAAGGAAAAAATGGAAAGAAAATCCAAAGCAGGAGATTTTGCTGTGGATTTAATACTTAATTCTGTTACCTTGATTTTTAATCCTGAAAAAATTCTGAACATTGAAGTCAGGAAAAGCAGAGCATATGTTTAGCAGAACTGGGCTTGACTTTTACAAATATAAACTGAAGAGAGCTGACTCATCCAAGATATACAAGTTCTATTTTTCAAATAACCTTCATACCAAGTGGGAATGATTCTGTCAACATGTTTTGGTACACGATTAATCTTGCTTCCCCCTTCCTATCAGCAGAATCAGCTTGTCATGCCACAGAGTCATATAAATCTGTGATGCTAGAGTTGCTTGTGTGATGGCAAGGAAATTCAGTAACCTAGAAGTTAGCTCATTAGGATAATAAGGATGAAACAGTTAGGAAAGCATTAATGATATATTTTGGCTATCAACATGCATTAATTCTACATGGTATACCAGTAAAAAATCTGTTTGTGTAAAGTTATTGAAATATAGTATGTTGAAAATTCCTCAGCTCTTGGGCTTTCTCCACTGGCACTAATGAGGTAAACACTGTGTGAAATGTGGCATGTGGATGAGATGTGTTCTGAGCTTTTATTGTGAATCAGTTGTAAAATATGCTGGATCTCTGCCACAGGAAAAAATGTAATTTAACTTATGCCTATAAACCTATTCTGAGTGAATGAGGTGTTTAAATTGTAAAAACCACAATCAGGGAACTATCAATCAGCATGCTTTGGGCAAAAGAGATTACAGCAAATATAGTTAGCTTGACAATTCTTGCTCTTTTAAAAAGAAAATCAGTCCTGACCAGAATTTTAAGAAGTGTAATTTTTTTGTTTGTGTGTTTGTCTAAAGCAATAGCTTCTGATTTAGCAGAATGGTGACTTCAGAACTTACACAAAACTACAGAAAGAATCTACTGGCATTTACAAGCCATGGGGCATAATGTCTTATGTTAGGGAAGGAAAGAGAACTAGTTTCCTAAACAGTCAAATTGGGAAGAAAGTGCACCAAAATAATAATTAATAATGAATAAATGGAGCTCTACATATCAGAAGAATTTCCAGAAACTCATCTAACTCCACAGTAGTCTACTATCCAGCCTACTGCCACACACTGAAGCACAAACTTTTGACTCAAAGGGTAACATCTCTGTTCGATCAGGATACAGGCTCCTGCAGTCCAGGATCTAGCCTTTGTCAGATGTGCAGCCATTAGAGCACTAAGCTGGGAAGGACCTGGTTCCTAGGCTCAGTTCTAAACGAGTCAAACACACCTTGCTGACTTGCCAGGGGTTGTTGTGCGTTCTGGTCTATGGAACTCTTAAAAAAGCTGAACAGGGTCAGCTTCTCATTTTCCTATTGATTCCTGGCAGGAAATGGGAATGCGCTGCTGCCTCTGATGAAAGTGCTTCTATGAGACTAAGCACTTCTGAAATACCCATAAAACATATCCTTCCCCTTCCCTATGATACAAAAATGGAAGCTGTACAATGAACTGCAGAAGAACTAGGTGTTTTAAAAACTATAAGTGTCTCACATTAAGACCATGATTCTATTTGAGACACCTCAATACCATTCAAATCTGTGCTTTGATTTGAGTGTGGAATAATTTTAGATAGTGGGCTGACAAACTGGTGGCAAGTTTGAGAAATATTGGATTCTTTGACAATGAACGTCATAAAAACCCCTTGAAAAGCAGTTTTTTACAGCAAATAAAATGAAAAAAAAATTAAATTCCTTGTCGTTATGGTAGGGCTACATCTCAGACAAAAAGAAGCAAAGTTGTGACATACTTGTTCACAAAATTAATGTCACTCTATGCAATGCATGAAACAGTATAAAGTCTCTTGCTGTCAAATTAAGTACTAGACTCTTGTGGATATTTACAGTCATCTGTGTCCATGTTAATATTTGTCATTTGAATTCTAGACTGCAGAGCTTTATAACCCTTTAATATTTTGAAAAATAGATATAATATTTTGAGATCATGTACAATTACCCTCCTCCTTTCAACATATGTATGTTAAGCTGAGCTAGGTAGTCTTTTAATTCTCCTCAGTCTTATTTTATAGTCATCCTTAGTAACTAAGCACTATCAGTGGTGAAATTTAAAATTGTTTGCAGATTTTTGTTGTTTTGTTCTTATATCTGTAACTCTTTGGTGTCTTCCTGATCAGTCCATGAACCAAAGATGTGTATATTTAAATACAATAGATATACAAAATAGAGCAACAATTGGCTCACTGGTTTTTCTGTACTATAGCTGGGAGTACTTTGTTCCAGGTCTGTAAAATTCTGTTATCCAAGAAAGGGTATTCTCTATCAACTTCATACCCTATAAAAGAATTATTTTTAAAAATTATTTGTTGACCATGTACGAAGTAAGGTGTATGTAATTTTTACTGATGGCTTATAAAGGAAATGCCGTCTATGAAGCAACAGCACAATTTTTTTAGTCTAAAGGAAAATATTTTAACTTAACACATAATC
>JAOTQP010001652.1:34695759-34711528 GCA_026413545.1 Cichladusa arquata | reverse complement strand
TTGCTTAGTGTATTACATCTATCATCACTGTGTATTGAAGTTGAAATGCCAATTACAGATGTATTCATGAGCAGAAGTGCCACTACAGTTGTTTTATTTTCCTACTTGATTAATCTCGTTTCATTATGTTACAACATAACCCATAACCTACAAAAATTTTACATTATGTATACATATATATAAACATATATGCACATATATTTAATCTACATAAACAAAATTTTAAGGGGATCTACATGTCCTAGAACATTTTTATTATCATTATCATTATTATCATTATCAGCTGAATATGGCTGGGAGACCTAAACCATTTAGAATATAAATTTTTGGCAGCCAATGCTTAGAAGATTGTTTTTGTGACCGAGTCACTGAAGAGGAGATTAAGATTTGTATGTATTTCCAGGGCAGTTGTTCCTTCAGAATAGCTGTCTTTCCATTTGCTCATCTCCTTCAGTAATGAAAAGCAGCATGTCACATTTACAGTGAAGAATTGATTGCCTCATTTTCTCGTTTGCCATGACACAAGAACACTCACAGCATCAGTGCTACTTATAAAGCCCTCCACAGTATAACTATCTCATGCTAAATTCTCCATAGCAGCATCCCCTTGGTATTCCAATCTGACTTCCTTGCTTTCCATACACAGCAGTATTTCACTACACTAGTTATTTCCAGAGTGTAATTCTCCTAAAATATATGTATTTGAGTTTCTGTCCTTGATATGTACCTAAAATATAAACATTTGATATTCTCTTTTATTCAGTTCAGACCACCCTCTTCCTCTCATTTTATGATTAAAGTGGCCAGCAAATTTTATAAGGTAGATAAAGGAGGAAAATAATTTTTAGAATGAAAAATGTTCCAGGCTTTTATTTAAAAATATGGAGTATCTAGCAAGCCAGTATTCCATACTCATGATCATATCCTCGGCAGGCCTTATTTTTTGAAACATAATGTCTAGAAGTAAACCAGGACAGGAAGAAAGGGCAACAATACTTTATTTTCCTATTCAAATAACAAAAATAACAACAGAATAAGACTAAACCTAAAGAGTAGGCACACATTAGATCTATAAGGGAAATTATGAGAATGAATCAAGCCGTATAATTCTTTTTTTGAAATTCATGGCAAATGTTATTTAGTTTAGCAAGAACAACATTAGGCATTAATCGCTGTTTTAATATTAAAATTTAAGAATGCATTATACCACATCAAAGTTCATGGAACTCATGAATATGTTTCTAGTAAAACATACATTAAAGTCTTTTGCTGACTAGGAATAGCTTCTTAAATGAAAACCTGATACAATAAATCTCACTTTTCCTCTAAACTAATTAATTTCCTGCTGTTATCTTTTCATTGTTGTTTTTCAAGTGCATAGTGACATTTTGTCATATTCACCTATTTTAGATTAAAAGATGGTTTCATTTTAAAAATCAATATTGGCTTTTTGGACTTATCTTTGCTTGCATTAATATCTTGCTGTGCAGAATACATGAAGATGGTCACAGCAGAGATCTCTTTAATCCTCACACTAGGTTATGTCTTTGATCATCTATTAACTGAGACTATAGTATATTAACTTTCAGCTGAGTCAAGATAAAAGGTTTCTGTGAGTGGAAAGTTTCCTTCTCTGCTGTTCAGCTCTCTTGGATATTAATAACAAGCAATATATGAGCTGTCTTTCATTATAAACAATGTAGACTGGAGAGAACTAATGCTCAAACACATTTTTCTGCATAGATTTGCTGTGTTTGATACATTGACAGAACTTCATATGACTTCATATCTCTTAAGAGAAAAAAGCCCTTGAAAAAAGGGTGAAAAAAAAAAAGCAAACATAGGCTTTGAAGATGTAAGTAAACCGATGTCATTATAGATTAAAGTGAAAGAGTAATAGTCCACACAATTTTGTAAAACTTAACTTTATCAAGTGGTTTAAAAGGATTTTTCAATTAGTTCTTTTGAATCCTATACCATCTTTGAGTTAATGAGTCAGAAGAACTTAACTAGTGCCATGCTTGGACAGACTAGAAGCCTGTTCTAGTCCTGTATCTCTTATAATGACCAGAGGTTGATATTTCAAAGAATAAGTTGGCTAAAGTTGGCAGACAGAATTAAATGTTCTTGTATTTTTCTTCCAATGAGATTTGTAGTTTAATATTCGTTTCAAAAATGGAGTAAGAATTTTCATACCTCTGACTATTCTGGATATGCTAAGTATCCCAACATTAAAAAAAAATAAATTGGGATTTCTCTGCTTCAACAGCTTTCATTGTTAATAAACAAAATATATTAATTATAAGTTATGGCAACAAACCTTTAATTCCTTTGATATTTTTCACTTTCTTTATTCTTGCATTTGTAGATAGGGAGGATTTATATTATGAAGCAGGATGTATGGCTGGCAGCCTAATACTTTACTGTTAACATGCAGTGTTTTGCTACAGTGCTGTAGCAGTGCTACCTATTAAATGAAACAAGGAATTACTACTTTCCCTTTTTTTTCCTGTTAATTAAACTTGATATTTGCTTGAAGTTCTGCTGTTAGACATTTTCTGTACTTCTATTTTCTTTTTTTTATGGCTATAATATTTCCTTTAAAGTCTTGTCCTTGTGAAACTGGATGTGAAAAACAAAATTCTGTGAAGCAGAATGTTCAGAAAGTGAAGATGGGAAAAAATTTTTTTGGTCCAACATAAAATTTTTGAAAATATACTTCTTGTACATTTAAAGACTTGGGTTTTAGCATTAAATGCCTCTTCAGTTGTTGTTGACTTAAATTGCTGTAGACAGTAATGAATACTTTTTGAAGATTAGTGCCAGGACAGTGCTTATATATCCCTTGGTATTGAGCTGCATTTTTTTTATTTTATTTATTTTGCTTTTAAATATGCAATATGTTAACTTAATACCACATACTACTTCTTTCTAGTGGAGGAAAAGGTTGAAACCCTTATATGCATGTTTTTAGTGTATTTTCCATTTCTATCAAACAGATTTTGAAGTTTAGGTGTGGGGGTTTTTTTTCTTCAATTTTCTGCAGCAAAGAAATCTATGAAGAGCAGAGTTGCACCAGGAAGTAATAGCTATTATCCCATTCCTGGTTTCAGCATATACAGTTTCATGGTTTCTCTTCATTTGATGAGCAAAGAAAAATAATCCAGGAAGTCAAATAGAATGTTTTATCAAAGTATCTGTACTGATAAGTAGGGTTAGTAATGCAATGGATAAGCAGATCAAAATCCACAGTCTGCTAGGTTATGCAATAACAGCAGTGGACGAGAAAGGTAAAATGTAATTTTCTGAAAGTCCAAGATGCCTCACAATAACCAGGTGGAGATCAAGGACAAAAGTGCTCACACCAGGAAGAAAGCTACATTCTTGCTAGCTACAGGAAAAGCATCAGATTTGTTCTCTGACCTTTTTTTCTCTCACAAAAGATGGAAAGGGGAAAGGCAAGAACCATTTTATCCAGCAGAATCAGTTCAGGAAGAAATATCTTAAGGTGCTAGAGAAAGATTCCAACAATCTGAAAGAGAGTAGTAGAGGCTAGCTGACAGACTGAAGAAGGTGATCTTTATTGTTATATAAAACCCGATTTTTTTTTTTTTTTTTTAGGTAAGAATTCTGCTACCATGAAGCTAAACATATTTTGGTCTTTAAATTCTGCCTGGTGAGCAAGTTAACTCTGATCTCTCTCATGGATAACAAAGTGTTCACAACTGTGCCTATGGAGATCATTAAAAGCAGACTAGGGGTCACTGGCAGGTGCTTGGCTCTCCTGTTCAGTGTATTTAAAGAATAATGCCATGTGCCTCCGGAGAGTTCACAAAGCAGTTGGAAAGCAAAGAACACAGAGGTCAGGGGAGGCACATTCATATTTTGAGGATATGTGATAACTAGAAAAATTATTTTGATGGGCTGCATGTTAAAGGTCTCTGCTACCATCTACTAGCATTTTGAAGAATGTTACAGGCTATCTGAACACTTACATGGTTAAAATACAGATTACCAGCGCCGATCCTTGCTTCCGTCCTTTTTCTTCACTGCCATGAAATGGGATATAGAGAACTCTTGGCCCCAAACATAGTAACTGTGCATCACAGAGGACTCTTCTGTGATCCAAAATAGCTCTGCTAGTACAGTTTGCATTCCAAGACTTTGGTGAGAGACATTTGTCTTCTCTCTGTCATTGCTTCCCAGGAATCTCGCTTTGGACACTTTGGACTCTTTGGACCCCTTTGGACCCCTTTGGACCCTACACTCTTAACAAACTTGTTATCCCAAACCTTTTGATGCCTAAGAATATGGGAAATTTACATGACAGTACAGATTTTCAATAGAATAATAAAATCCAAAGCAGATAAACAGTCACATTTACCACCTTGTATTTAGGTTTGTCATCTTGGTATTTGTGGATATACTATGGCATCTTGAGAAGCAATTAACTTAGGGACCTACAGTAAAGCAGAGGAAGTATTATGTTAACACAAAAGATTTTGCTAAGTAAGAACACGAGGTCATTTTGACAGTAATTTGAATTTCAAATGCACACCAAAGACAAACCTGAGAACAGACTTCAAGGCAAACTTACTTTTTCTGATGAATATGTTTCGATTCTTCTTTTCTACCAAAAATCCCTACTTCTTCTGCTGGAAATCAGAGATCAGAAATTCAAAAAGCATCAGATGAATATTCAAACATTTTCAAAGTGACATTTTTAGCTCTAAAATATTTTCTGTGGAAAATCCATGTAGTCGGGTTGGCCTTCTGAACACCAAATTAGAGTTAACAGGTAGCTTATTCACTTGGAGCCATTTGGCCTTCTGGAGCATCCTCAAAACATTTTTTTTTACTTCAGGAAACTTTATAATGACTCTGTGTCCATTTTCTTGGTACATTAATACAGATTTATGGTTTTTAAATTAAAGTATACAAAAATACTTTGACTTAAACTTGAGAGAACTTGGCTGTTGTGAGATATTCTTTCAATTTATGAACTCACATTTAAGAAAATTCAGGGATAACAAACTCATGAGGGTATAATCTGAAGAAAATTATGGTAATTTCCTGGTACACTTTGGCCGGATAAATCAGATTTTCCTATAATTGAGAAGAACTATTGGAGCATACAAGACAATCTGGCTTGATATTACACAGGGCTCTTGGAAATGAAACTAACCACGTTTTGTTGGGCTATGTTCTTTCTTTATCTCTTGGCATTTTATGCTTTCTCCTCCTTTTTTAGAAGGCACCCTTGTGCCTTTTATAAATTTTTGGGTAATATGCCATTGAGGTAATTACAAGAAGGGAAGTATGATGGACATTATTCAGATATGGGGCAGTATAGTACCATTACTGCAATTTATTGAAAGTTAGCCAAAATCCACATGTTCTAAGATGTCTAGAAAACCTTATATAAAGTGTATAGTCAGTTATTATATTTCTCCACCTTCAATTTCTTATAAGAAAGCAATCAGTTTAAATTATTTTCCAAAGGTCGTTTCAGCTTATATTTTTCCACCTTGAATTTATTTTTCATAAACAGTTTAAATTACTTTGGAAAAGCTTTTGGCTGGTGTTCCTTCAACTTTCAAACATTATTTTTCTTTACAGTTATGTTTACTTATTGATCTATATATCGATCACATTCACTTTCATTAATGATCACTCTAATCTTCCCATCCTCAAAATTAAAATAAATAGACAAAAAATTAAATCCTGAATTTTGAAAATTAGGCTTCTGATGATTTCACGCTGCCGAATCTGACTGATCTTTATTTTTGTCTGATATGTAGCTTTATGGGTGCCTGAGCAGAACACCTAGAGAGCTAATGAGTCAACATTTCTGAAAACAAACAAGATTTGCTTCACATACTAAATCTGTTCTCTCTTGAGAATTTAGAAGTGTAAAGCATTTTAATTTCACACACTGATAGCACGTTTTCTCAAGTACATTTTGATGTATGTAGTTTATAAGGAAAATCCTGGTTTAAGGAAGTCAGTTGTAAATGCTAAGGATTACAGTTCCCCACTGTTGGACTGAAGTTTTTTGTCGTCAAGTCAAAAACCATAGACATCAATTGTTTATAAGCTAGCATAAAGAATATTTCATTGCATAGAGGCAACATATGTGACAGCGGTATAGTCTGTGAAACTATCTTCATAAAGTTTGACAGCAGAAAGAAAAAAGTTACAGAAGAAATCTGAGGGGAAAAAAAAAGCACAGAGTTTTTTTTTTTTTAAGTAGGTGTCTTGTCAGTTTTTTTGTGCTTTATATAATTTTATGTATTAGATTCCAGTGACGAAGTCATTAAGAATAACACTTATATTGTTCAATATTAAAATACATATTTTTATGTACTAAATGTATTTGAGCTTGATATACCACGTGAGAAAAAATAATGATATCAAAAACCTAAAGCAAACTTCTGCAATGTATAGAAAACATCTGAAATCTCAGGTCAATAAACAAATTTCTGAAACTGAAAAAATGATCATTGCAACAAGGATGCACAGTCTTTTTCAAACCTTCTCAAGATGAGAATCCGGACAAATATTGGAAGTTTATTAATTAACATTCCCCATAAGTTTGTGAGCCACTTATACTACAGATAATCCAATTCCTCTCCCTATCACTGGCTTATAGAGGATATATTCTCCTGATGTTGCCAAGACCCCTCCTGTTCAGCAAAAATTTTATGATTTTTTATGATAAGACGGAAAGAGCCTGTTTTTTCTCTGATTCCTTTCTGCAGTGATCTTTTCTTTGATGAGGTTCCTATATATTTAGTCTCTCCAAAAGACCCAGTTTTGCCTTGGCCTTCCTGATCTGGGAGGTTTATTGATAGAAAATCAATTGGGAAAAGGCCTTTTTTATTTTCCTTTTTTTATTTATTTTTTTTTTTTTTTTTAACTAGACCCCTAAAATGCAAAATAACTGGATCTAGAAGGATCAGATGGAATCTTGCATTGATGGTGGCAATAACTGCTTTCAAATAAAACAGATCAGGTCATCACAGATTTTCTCTTAGTTCTGTGATAAAAAGGTTTCTAGTGGGACCGTGTGATGGATGGCAGCAGAGAAGGGACTGTAACTGTGTCCATAGTTCTGCTGGTAAAAGCTAAAGTAGGATTCTGTTAAAAATGGCCCTAAGCAGAATGAAGAAGTCTGCTGCAATTTTCTGCTGCCTTGTAGATTAACCAGTCCTCCAAAAGGGAAAAAGCAGAAGTGCTTGTTCACTAGAATACTTTCTCTACTGAAGGAATATTTCTGTTGTCACAAAGATGATCTCATGATTCTTTGGGAGGAAATAATCCTGTTAAAGTATGAAATTGTAAATTAAAACCGAAAAAAAGTCCTCTTAGCAGGGACAAATATCAATAAAAGCATAACTCTTTAAGAGGTTGTATTAATTGTATAATCTCAAAATATTTTAAATCTAGTAGCTTGGGAAAATAATGCATAATTTACTTAGGTTTGTGAAATGCTGCATATTTATTTTCACATTTAGTCATAAATTTTTCAAATAATGTGACTTCAGTTAATTTAAACTGAGACAACAGACAGAAGTTAAAACACTTTTTTTAAAAAAAAATATTCTTGAACTAGCAAGTTTTTTCAAAACCATGGATTAGGATAAATAATTGGGTATGTAATCATTCTTTTAAACTGACCACTGTGTTTCTTTTGGTTAGCCATTTCTCTCTCTAAGCACAGAAGTGTCTATGATTTCATGTAAACCTTTTGACCTTTCCTCATTCTTCCTATTACAAATCACAACTTTTATTAAAACAAAACTTATGTGAAACTTATGTGACACTTATTGTTTTCAAAGTACATTCATTTTTAAAATAGTCCAATAAGTGTTATTTCAAATGAATGTCCTTAATTCTATTAGAAAGGGCAGAAGCAGTAAAAGCTAGAGTGAACATTTCCATGAATAAAAGCTTCTATTTTCTATAGTCACATGGCATAGTAAATTAATCAAATCATCTTGTTTCTTTTCTTTGTGTGGTTTCTCACCCATGTGTGGTTTTTATCCTTTCACTTTTTTCCAGGACATACTTAATGAAAATATTCCCAGTTCTCCCCACAGCAGTTAAAGGGACACAGGTGACCACCTGCAAAAAATTTAAATTAAAGGTTGGACTAGACTGTATGTTTTGGCTTTGATATTAGAGGTTTTTCTCTTTATGGTACTCTTGTGGAATAAATACAAAACAGTAAACCAAGATAAAGGTTACTTGGATGAAAGCAAAAAGCAATTGAGAAATTCTCCTTTTGCTGCAGCAGCCTACTGAGTAACCCACTGCAGTATTATTCAGTGTTAGATTTCTTTCACGTCATAGTGACATGAATGAAATGGAAGGCAAAACAGAAATGTTGCAACTGCAAGAAGCACATTTAATATTTTTTTTCTAATTTGGTTATCTTACCTAGACATTGGGAAGATTTCAGGAAAGCTACATTTGTATCAGTGCTTAGTTTTCCCTGGTGATCCACGGTGGCATAGGAAAACATACTGCATAGAGACCTTTCAACTTCGGATGCATAATGCTCTGTTACTTGTACAAAATCCTCTGCATTTACAGGTGATTTCATGAATCAAATGTACTTTATTTTGGCAGTATTTAATTCTGATCATCTGACATAAGGGAAAGCCCAAGCAAGTGGACATCACCTGCATGTAAACACAAGCCATTTCTTCTTCCATTAATATTGACAGCAATTGAGAAAAAATTAGTTTAGAAAGCTTTAATTTTTGGCAAAACCTGAGCACCCTGACAGTTTTGAAAGCATCTAAAAAGATGCACATATAGTCATGGCTGCTTAAAAATATCTTCTTCATCCTGTGAACCACATGCTATCTAAATAATGTGGACATTTGGGTCAAAGAAAGAGATGGAAAAAGAAGATATTTGTTTTATTAAGGATACTTTTTATTTTTACTTATGTACATGGACCTCAAATTACCTAGAAATAGTGCATCTCAGCTCCAGTTGCTGATAGTGTACAAAAAAAATCACTGTAAATAAATTATCTAACAAATTACATTCAGACACCCTCTAATCTCTGACTCAATCCAAAACAAGGGTACATTACATAGAGAGGAGTTGTAACTTATTCATGTAGCACCAGCAGGTTGGTTCCAAAAGCAACAGCATTCTCCACAGAGGATTGTTATTCCAGCTTTCGTTTCCTTCAGTGAAGAGAATACAGGGCATATAACTGGATGTCTTTATGACATTAGTAAGAAGGAATGAACTCTTGTGTGATGTTTTTATAAAAATCCAGAAAGATGTTAAACTCACTGATCTAATGGGGAATTTTGTTTCTGGGGAAGAGAACTCAAAGACAGAATTGATAAAATGAAGAGGTATCTTTTGCATACAGTGAATGTTTTATGGAGATCCTGAGTGTTGATTTACTGTTTTTTAAATACTGATGCCAGTAGTTGAATCCCTTTGTGCAGAAGTTTTGGATTGCTTTTTTAACAAGTTCCTGTGAGCTCTTGAGTGTTTGTTTTTCTGAAAGTTTAAAGATGCTAAATGACACGCTGTTTTGAAGTGTAACATCATAAAGACTGAGATCGTATCTCAAAATAAAAATTTCTAGAGGTGAGCAAGAGGGGAACTATCTATGTGTGCATTGAAGTTCAAAGGTGTTTTATGTTATAACTCCGTGAGCTTTGTGAGCTTTAAGAAGCAGCAATAAAGTGGGAAGTTCCTGTGTCACTGTCAGCAGACTTTTAGGTTAACAGATTTTATTTTTATTCTGTCTTGGAGAATGTCAAACACTACTTTGCAGCGTTTTATATGTATTTAATATTGTTTTGATTATAAGCTCTGTTGCATTCTCTTTTCAAAAGCTATATGAGAACCTCTGAGTTAATTTTATTTGGACACTGCAAACAAAGGACCTTGCATTTATATAATGATTTTTCAAATTATTGTGTTCTTGTACATGTACTAGTCAAAACTGAAGGTGAGATTCTAGGAGAAAGAAAATGTGACAATTTATCAAATTACATCAGAATCCCTTAATCCCTTCCCTTCCTTTTATTTGCTGTGTAGTAAGCTCTTAGTTTTACACAATATATGGGAGTAACTATTCATATTGAAGGACCACATATGCCTAAGGACAGCATCACATAGAATTTACTATCCATTGCAGTCTCATACATATTTTCCATCATTTTGAAGAGGCAAGGAAAATAATCTGTACAGAGGGTTGGGAGGGTAATTTGTTTCCCACCCTGACTAAGATATATAGATTTATTTTTTCTCTGTACACTAGTTGTCTGTGATGTTTGACAGTTTTGCTACTATTCTAGTGATGAGATTTTTTATTCTTATTATTATACTTCTTATTTCAAACCAGAAAGTTTTGATTTACACACCAAAGAATACTGTCATCTAAAAAGAGAAATATTTCAGGCTGTCAGTGATCTTCACCTAAGAACACTTAGAGTGATCTTTAATTTCACTGAAATTGCTATTTTTTATTTAAATAAATGAAGATGACTTGATATATTTTTTTAAACACAAAGTAAGCCTGCATCCCTTCTAAGGAACAGCTGTTTTTAATAATAGTAAGACAAAAAAAACCCCCACAAAATGTGCTGAATTGGAAGGGACCCACAAGGATCATTGAATCTAATTCCTTGCCTTTCACAGGATCATCTCCAAGAGTCACACCATGTGCCCAAGTGTGTTCAAACGCTTCTTGAGCTCCGTCAGGTTTGGTGCTGTGACCTTTTCCCTGGGGAGCCTGTTCCTGTGTCCAACCACCCTCTGGGTGAAAAACCTTTTTCTAATATCCAATGTAAACCTCCCCCTGACACAACCTAAGGTCATTCCCTCGGGCCCTGTCACAGATCACCACAGAGAAGGGATCAGTGCCTGCCCCTCCTCTTCCCCTCACAAGGAAATTGTAACTGCACTGAGGTCTCCCCTCAGTCTCCTCCAGGCTGAACAGACCAAGAGGACTCAGCTGCTCTTCATATGGCTTCCCCTCCAGGCATTTCACCATATTTATAGCCCTCCTTTGGACACTCACTAATAACTTAATATCCTTCTTATATTTTGGTGTCCAAAACTGCACACAATATTCGAGGTGAGGCTGCACCAGAGCAGAGCAGAGCAGGAAAATCGCCCCCCTTGATCAGCCCTGCCTGGTCCTCCTGGCTGACAGGGTGCACGGCTGAATCATATCCAGCTTTCCTTTGAGCAGCTGAGAAAAATCTGTAAAATGTATTGAATTAATTTAGATACAAGTAAAAGGCAAAATATTTGTTAGAAGCTTAGACTCAAAGCTAATTAGAGAGAATAGCAACTTGCAAATATGTTTTGCCTCCTCTAGGATACTGACTACTCACTTACTAAGACACAACACCTGGAAGTTTGGATTTCAGGTATGGTTTGTTCAAGGCTTGGTTTAATCGGTGTGGCAGCACAGTGATCAGAGGAACCCACAATTTTAGTTGGTTATCTAACACAAGACAAACAGCCTTTGGGTCCCAGGCCGTAGGTACCTGACCATGTGTTTGTCACCAGATCATTGCAGAATGCAGACCCCTTAGGAAGCAAAGTTACACACTAAGTCTTCTTTATATATTGATGATCTTCCCCTCAATATTCCCACAAGTACATTAGATATAGTGTGGCCAGGAACTTTGGATCTGATATCTAAATCCTGTCAAGTATTTCCCCAATTATTTTTCCTTCATGGCATTCTCAAAGCATGCCCATTGGGAAGATTACTCCCTGTGGATTGAAGAAATACACTAAAAATGGGAAATGAGCTCACCCCCTGAAAATGAATGCATTCTGGATGATTTATGTATGGTAGAGGACTGGCAACTTCTACTTTTGCAGTGACTTGTAACAAAGAACTACTTTAGCTTCAATGTATACTGCTCACTGAACATAGGCCTTTCTTGAAATATGATGTAAGGGAACTAAGTCATACAAAGCAATAGGTTTAATGACTTAAGATGCTCTTTGATAGTTCATGTTGAATAATTTTTAAGACACTGACATCGTTTTAACATATTCTTTTTTTATGCCCTTATCTTACACATTTTAACTTCTAAGTTATGGGACATAAAAAACTTGATTAAATGGACTTGATGAAATTTCTTAGAAAACTTGTCCTTACACTAAAGAAGAATGAATGGAAAACCCTGTGGAAAAGAACAGCATGTCACTTGACTGAAATGATTTTAGTGAATCTGGAGAATTTGCTAATAACCAAAAACTAGCCCTTAACTTAGAGAGGATAAATACAAAATGCTACATCCACAAAAAAAATCACATATGTAAAATAAGTAAAAACTAAAAAAGCAGAAGAGATAATATAGCAAGCTATTTTATTTAAGTCAGTACTGGTTTGTGGTTGCAAGATATTTCAAACTGAAAGGTAATTTACTATAAAAGACAGAGGGGATCCAACTCTGTTAAGAGTTAGTTACTTTACTGAAGTACTGTCTGGTTTGGAGGTGAGAGGCAGACAAGCTTCAGGGATTCCACCAGAGAAGTGTGACACTAATTTTAACACTTTAAAACTTGAGGTGTGAAGAAAGAACAGATTTTTTTTTTCATTTTTAAAGGTTAAATCTGCAGAGAAATATGTGATAAATCTTGCAGTGTAGTGAAAATGCTGAATACCTTTTTGCTACCAATGAAATAAGAAAAAGTAATTTTGTTGCTTTTTTAGGACGAGGGTGTGTCTTTTATTTGGATTTGGTTTGGAGTTTTTCTTGTTTAAAAATTGTTAATTTCAATAAGAAAATAAATTATTATTGTTCAAAAGAGGTAGAAGAATGTATTTCAACAAAGATATTTCCAGATATTTTGCAAACATCTTTGACAGATATATTTATTTCTTCTACATGTTTTTCTGTTGGTGATCTTTTTTTTTTTTTTTTTTTTTTTTTTTTTTTTTTTCCATAAGAATAGTAGATTAACAAGCAATTTGTCAGTAATGTAAAAGTTAAAACTCAGCCCAAGGTGATAATTTCTATTGATTGCAAATGGCAGTCTAGGCACTGAAGAAGGATGTAAATATTTCATTGTGCTTTGTTTAGAAAAGGACCCATTATTCTGTTTGTATCCTTTGATAATGTAACAAATTAATAAATAAAAATTCACAGTATATTTTTGTACACATTGTGGGATTTTACTGGCAGTAGAAATCACTATATTTTGAGGGTACTCAAAGTCAAGATACCTACATGGAGTAATATATGAACCGGAGTAGATTTCAGGAAAATGACATCCTTATCAGTGTTTTGAAACACTACAGATTTCAATGTAAGGTATTTGAATGTCATCTGTGTGCCATTTGGATAGTCTTATCCATGCAATTATGTGCATATTGTGCAAGAATATAATCTCACTGAATATATCAAGTGGCAGTTTGAGAAGCTGAGTATATCCGCACCAGAGATGGACTATCAATTTTGATTCACCGTGACAGGATATACAGTGAAGTGCAGTTTGCTTGCAAACAGGATGCAGTTTGGATGTAAGCCTGGAAATTCTTTGTCCTTGAGTCCATGATCAAACACATGTCAAATAGCTCAGCACTTCTTCAAGCAAGTTTTCAGGCTGTAGCCCAAAGGAAACAACTACCTTGATGATCAGTGTTATTCAATCTTTCTGATATGTCAGTTGGATGAACAGAAATTCATGTGTAAAAAGACTAACACAGTACTCATAAAAGGCTGGTGGAGAAATATAGTATGTGGAAAGGATGATGTCACTGAGAGATTTTGAACAAAATTATTAAAGAATGAAAAAACAGAGGAGGAAATAGCTTTAAATAAAATAATTTTTGTATTTCTGGTCTTGGGAGGGAAAGGCAAACACAGGAGACCTTAGTAAGATTCAGCAGTTAAGCAAACAATCAAATGATATGTTTTTCAATTCATTATTTCACACTGCATAGAAGGTTTTGCTTCTTTTCTTCAGAGTCCTTGAGTACTTTAGGATTCCCACTCATTGCAGGCCATTAATGCAGCAGTGCTTATAGTAGTATTTTACTTAAAGATCTGCACTAGTATAGAAGGTACAGTTCACCATTCTAAAAAACCAGATATCTCAGGTAACTAAGCTCCTTGCACCGAAAGAAATATTAATTGACCTGCTTTGCTGATTTTGCTGCTGTTCTTGCAGAGAAGAGCAAGCAACAAGACTGTTTTATGCAGCTTCAAATAAATTCTTAGTTGACAATCCATTACAGAAATATTTGATAAGGAGAGTTTTTCTGTGTTTTTGGAATAGTGACCCCCCTTTTCTTTTTCAGCAACTTGAAGTCATAGATGTAGCTTTTAGGTATGCAAATATCAAACTGTCTTTCTTCAGAATCTTTTTACTGACAATCACAAAGGAAACAAACAACCCAATGGGAAAGTGTAGTAACTTTATATTATTTTTTCCTTAAATCTCCTCCAACAAGGAAAGAAAGCAATAACAAGTGTCACAAAATATTTTTACCATGTTTTTAGGTTTTTTTTGTTTTTGTTTGTTTGTTTTTTTTGTTTTGTTAATTTTTTGGTTTTTTTTTTGTTTTTGTTTTTGTTTTTGTTTTTTGTTTTTTGTTCTTTTTTTTAGTCCCTGAACAAAATTCAGGGCAGTAAGAAAACTGTACGCAGAGTTTTTGCCATGTTCATGTTAACAAAAAAAAAGTGAAGAGGGGAGAAAAATGATGCAAATATGTTCAGAGCAGCCTCCAATTGTGTCTAAGCATAAATGTGAGATTTCCCTGCAACAAGAACTGTGGGATAAAGCAAGGAAGAAGTGAGGAGGAGAGAAGTGAGAAGAAACTTCATAGTAACTAGCTATATATGCCTTCATGTAAGTGTGTTTGCAGTGTACAAACTGGGGAGCAGGACATGCAATATCAAAAATAGACTTGGAACGTATTATGTTTTGCATCTGCATTTTCTTCTTCCTATTAATGATTTCATATTTGAAACAAAATAATTTTTGTGCTGAAGTCAGTGTACCATTGATGTTTACAAGACAAAGTGTGTGTACCTAATAGTATAAAAATTTATATCACCAGCTCCACCTAACTCCATGATTATTCCTAGGAAATCAAGTCCCCTTATTTTGAAAAATCACATATATATATAAGAAATATATGTATATATATTTAGTATCATTGCATCTCTGATGGAAAATCAATATTTTGGAACCATTTTTGCATAAATTTCTATGTGCTGAAAATTCTTTGCAATGTGAATTCCTTCCATCATTTCTCAAAATATAAACCCGTCAGGTCACTTTTGCAAAACCTTTATATTTTGGGAGAAAAGGACAAATATATGTTTTTAAACTGTGTTTCACTAACAAATTGATATATGGTATCTTTTTTTAAGTCTCTAAAAGTAAATTTAAAATGTATACCCAGCATTCAATGGCTCTAAAAATATTACAACGCTTGCACCTGGATTTTTTTTGGTACCAGATGTTTGGGGTATTTTAGACGCTGCGTACTACTGGACACTATCTTCAACCTCTATTAGTCACCACACTGGATTTTTTCGTCTTTCTCTTAGATTGCCTTCAAAATTGCATTGTTTCATTAAATTTATTCTTTCAGTATGGTTTAATAAATTTGCATAAATGGTCATAAATACATGGAAAGACAGCTGACTTATATGTGGATCTATGTCACCTTAGAATATGATCTAAATATTTTTCAAAACTAGAACATGATGATTCCTTTGTATGAGGTCTGAGCCTCGATTTTTGG
>JAOTQP010001652.1:34647706-34680641 GCA_026413545.1 Cichladusa arquata | reverse complement strand
ACAATGGTCTCAAAGTACATTATTTTTCCATTTAATGATTTTTGAAAAATTAAAAAAAGAAATTAAACAATGCTGAGATGATTTTCCTTTATTCTTTCCTCTTTTTTAATCACAAGCATAAATGAAAAAAAAGGACAGAACAAAATAAAGATGATTGAAATATTCTTATTTATTCTGAGAAGGAGATTTGGTCAAAATATTTTCCATACTCTAGATGTTTTAAAGTTTTAATTTAGTTTCCAAATTGTTAAATTCAAGCTAGATAGAAATTTAAATGCATGTCAAGCTAGCCAAGCTTTAAGAATCTCTTTCTAAAGCAGAAGAGTTTGTACTGGCGACATTAATAAACTCAATTTCCATTTCCAGGGATTACAAGCTGTTTTTCAGTGTAGTCTGGTTTTCTGTTCCTCCACTGTTAGTCCAGGCTGGAAAAGGCTACAAGTCTGCTTGTGGAAGGGCCTAGCTTGTATGCATACAAATACTATTTCTCCAATAGTTAGCCAGCCTTTCTGTTCATATTTTTACCAAAAATCTCAGATACATCCACTTTTATTTTCCCCTCTTCTGAGTTTCAGATCAATGCAACTGAGAGTTTTGTTTATGAAGCTACTGGTCAGATGGGCTCTAGATAACGCTGTGGCACTACAGCCTTTTTAAAATTCTGTTGTGTTATATTTAGTTAATCAAGCTGTTTCTTTCACAATCAATAGAGATGAAGGACTATTTGTACAATGCTTGCAAAGTGTTATGAAAAAAAGATGCTGACTGAGACAGAGGAATGGGTATTTGCTACTTGCATCTTTCAGAAAAATAAAGCATGGGCCAAAGCAACTTCTCTCTGTAGAGATAAAGATGTTCTTTCTCTTTCACTGTAATTCATGATAATCTTTTTAAAAATGAGGCTGAGAGCATTCTAGTAAGAGCTCCCTTGCTATTTTCCAAACCCATCACAGTGGAGGAAATATTGCACAGATTTTGCTAAAGACTCAGAAAATAGGAGTTTATATGAAAAAAATATTACTTGGTCTCACAAGGCTTTTTAAAAATTTTTTTAATTATTTTTTTATGGAGCAAAGTAATATTTTCAGTGGAGTAAGTGTATTCTTCTCAATTCATATACAGTTGTGGCCTCTGCCTCCAGTCATTCAATAACTCTTTGGACAACATTTGAATTTATGTGAAAGAGAGCTAAGAGGAAGAATTAAGAATTCCTGAGGGAATTTTCTAAGGGAATAGGTATTCTCTAAGTACACATAGGAAAACATTAACAAAAATTATAACTGACTATAATATACTTCAGCAAGTGTTAGTTATTAAATTGACAGGTCAATCAAGGTCTTCCAGGTTTATGCCAACATAACTGCATACACTCCTCAGACGATAATTTGGGCCATCAATATATTATCTTAGATGATTCCTTAATGCAAACATGCAAATTGCTAACACTGAACTGCATTAATTAAACTATGTTTTATTAATTACATGTAGACTTCTAAAAAGGCAGTCAATTATTTCAGATACCAGCTTATAATTTTTAATGATGCCCTGTTATAGGAAATCCTATTATACTGCCATGATATCCTCTATAAATTGAATGCTTAATTTAATTGGCACAGCAGTATTACAGATCCTGTTCTGAATGGGTGCTGTTCTGAACTTGCTTTCTTTAGAAAATTTATATAGTCTGAAACGAGTGTTCATGATGGAAAATCTTTCTGACTTGGGGGGGATTCTGTATGAGAAAGGTGAAGGTGTCGTGACATTACATACCTCAGCCCCCTGTAGATAATCCCATCCAGTTTTGCCACTCTTTACCTCCCTGCATTGAAAGAAAATCTGCAAGTATCCAAAATAAGAAGCTAATGCTAGTGCTACTGAAGAGCTATCAACATCCTATTTCCATAATATTCTTTGAGACCTCTACTCTTCTTTAACACCTAGGACATTTTACTATGTTGTGTTATAAACTAGAAGGATCTCTTTTATCCCAAACTTTTTTCAATATTGTCACAAGAATAATTTTAAATTCCTAGCTTGCAATTTCTGAGTGCTTAAAGCTTCATGTTCCTTTCCCCTCAATAGATTCTCTCTATACAAATATGCAGTATAAATTTTGCCACGTTTAATTTAGATTGTAACTTCTGCATGACAGAGCTCTGTCACTATTTTATAGCTGAAAGAGGCAACACACACCTGAGATATAGTAAGATTCAATATTAAGGTATATTCCTTGGTGCCAGAGATTGAAATGGTTCCTGCCATAAACATTGTTATGGAGGGCTATTGCCCATTATAGCAAAAAGTGTATGAAGAAGCTACAACCAAAGAAGCCCACCTCTCCTTGAAGATGCCTGACTGGAACTTTGGACTGTGATTTAAGTCACCTAGGTAAGATAAAGGGGACACTATTGTTCAATCATCTTAGGTCTAGGGAGAAGTAAACAAGGCTGAAGGAAAATAATGCATCCATAAGAAAGCCAAACGCAGCAGAAAACCATCCCTGGCTGGCTTTGGGTGGGGGGAGACCACAGCTCTCAGAGGCCAGGTTTGCACAGACTCCCCTCCAGGCAAGGGGGGTGGAGGAGGTTTCGGGTGTGTAGTGCAACCTCTGGCCAGAAGCACTGGACACTCATCCTCATCCTCCCTCACACCAACCAGTCCAGCTGTGGAACCCCCAACCCCACAGGCCCCATCCATGGGACATTCATGAGGGAGGCAGCTTAGGGGGTGTCATAATCCATCAAAGATCCCCTGAAGAGCTCCCAGAATCATTCCTGAAGCCTTGCACCACAGCATCACACATGATACAAAGTGATGCAACAGATCCAGAGGCTGCTGCAGGAGACTGTAAAACTCCCCCTGGCCTGGGGAGGTACCTGGGCATTCCCACCTGGCCTGAGTGTTTATCAATCCATTGGATTCTATGCCTTTTGGGGGGACCCTCACCACCAAGTAGAGCAGCTGAAGGGAATCATCAGGGCACCAGTGAGATCCACAGAGTGGTGATATTTTCTTTGATCTGTCTCCATCAATCTCTTTCTGTTTCCCCACCTCTTTTCTATTTCTTTCTCTTCCTTTTTTTTTTATATATTTTTTTTTCCTCTCTCTCTCTTATATTCATTATTAAATAAAATCCATACTATTGACTCTGGCATATGGTCTCGTTTTCTCCTTAATTCAGGCAGAGGCTAATAAGTTTAAAAACTGAACTGCAAGGACTCCAGGCTAAGCTCTGTGTTTCAAGATGTTTTTTGCTTTTTATCCTTGAACTAAAAAACACATATATTGAGATTAACTTGTGCATATATTTTGAAACTAAAAAGGAAATTCAGTTTAATAGCGGTTATTTCCTTTTTCTTAGCTTGTACTTCTGAAACAAAGTCTAGCCACATATAGAGCTGATAATCACATGACAGAGTGCAAGAGAGGAAGGTGACCAAAGTAAAATTTATTAGGTTTTGTGGAGATTATAATAGAAGCTTTTTTAGACAGTAAAATGTCAGCTTTCAATGGCTTGCTTTTTCTTCTAGGTTTGAAGAGAAATGAGCACAGAGAAGAGTTTTGATTAGATGGAGAAAAGGATGACATATTAAACTACATGTTCCTGACATTGTGGGACATAAAAATCCCATTTATAAAATAGTCATGAAAATTATTATCTATAATGAATTCATAATAAAAAGAATAAAGATGTGAAGAAGGAGGGCAAAGTTAAATTTCGATCACATTTTGTATTGAAAATTTAGCAGAAACCTCACTGTTGTGAAATATCTATTTTTAGAATTTAAACCCTCACCAAATTTTCCAGAGTTCTGTGAGGAATGACTGCAGTCACCTCAGCTGGTAGTCAGTTTGGGGCCTTACAAATATATAACCGTGTAACTCTGTTAAACAGTGCTGCCATGGCTTGATATGGGTCATGAGTTTTGCACTGAGTTTGTTAGGCTTCAGGACTGGGTTTGTCATTCTTGCTCGTTGTGAACTTTTTTTGACCTGCCTGCAGCTTTGTTTTCCTTCCTTTAGCTGTGACAGCAATTTCTCTAATTGACCAGATGCCTAAGGCTAACTTCTTTTACTTTTTAGCTGTTTATGTTACAGCCATACACAGTTTTATTGAGCTAGCAGTGCCTACAGTTAGTGTTTTGCAGGTAGCAGTAATGAGTGGTTGCTGTAGGAAGAATAAGGTATTTACCACTCTAATACAGTGATGTAGTGCAGAGACATACAAGCCTCATGTTATATCAGGGCTACTGAGGAGACCCAGGGTTTGGCATAGAACAGTTCTGGCACCTGGGACATAACAGCAGAAAAAAGAGTAGAAACTAAAAAAAGTGCGTATATCAATTTTAACTGCATTACTATTCTTTCTTTTCCTGTTGCAGTTATATCTGGACTACTGATTATTAGACTAGGTTTCAGTTATTCTGACAATAAAGTTTTGGCTTATAGGGTGTGCTGCTGTTTTGCTGTTTTTAGCTTACCAATTGCTCTAAGATCTGACCTTTCAAATCATACTGAGCAGCATAACTGGTGTCATAAATATATGATTATGTCACGCATGATATATTTTATTAATTATTTTAAGATATAACCTAGTACTTTTAAAAAAACTAATTTTTAGAGGTAAAACCCATTGGGTTCTAATATTTTTTCTGGCCCTAATGAAAAGAGATTACTTTTAGTCTTTCTTAAGTAATTGAAAACTCTTCCCAGTTAAGTACTAAAGTAACAACAAGGAAGAAATCTTTTTCAAGGTTTCAATACAGCAACTTGTTCCTTTTCGAAATATTTACGTTTCTTTCTTCTGTTGCTGAAGTCTTCCCCTGAAAGCACTATGAGAACTTTAAATTTGGTAAATGCAAGGCCAAAACATTAACTTTCACTGTGCTGTAAACATTTCCCACGTATGCACTGAAAAACACTTACCTACACTTCAAATCACTGACTAGATTGCATTGAATTTTCTTTCTGGGAAACACAATGAACACTGCTTTCTGACATGGTCTCTTTCTAGGGCCTGCTGGAGTACTATACAAGTGTCTCTCTGAGTAAAAAGACTATGATGGTTTTCTGTTCCCTGCCAGTAGGGAAAGAGGTAGTTTATGAATTAATTAAAAGAAAATAATGTATTTGAGCATGGTATACTTGAAATAATTTATAAATTTCTCTCATGTGCTCTAGTGGTCACTGTACTTTATGGACACTTGAAGCCTCAAATTTAGACAGAAGTGCCAGGAGGCTATCTTATCAGATTTGGGTTAAAAAATTAGTGCATTTCTTAAAGGCTGTAATTAAGCAGATGGAACCCAAAGATTCTGCCTTTTTCTGAATGCTGATGGAAGGAGGATGAAAGTTTATCCCAGATGGAAATATCCAGATTCTCATACTATTTGCTTAACAACAGTGTCCATTAAAAAAAAACAACAAAAAAACCCAAAAAAACAAAAAAAAACCCAAAAAAACAAAACCCCGAAAAAACCCAAACAAAACAAAACAAAACAAACAAACAAATCAAATCCAAACAAAAAGGACCCCAAACAAAGCCAAGAATCCAAATCTGTGTAAGGTATTTTTCTGTAGGATGGTAGCATATATTTCTCTAAAGATGCAGAGACATATTATTATCTCCATTTTATAACTTGGTAACAGAAAAACTGACATTTTACTGAAAGTATTAATAAAACCCTGATGTAATAGAAAACAAAAATTAAGTCTTTTGCATTCTCCATTAGCTCCTGTAGTGCCACTAGAAACTCCTTTTCAAATCAGTATGCTGAGTTACATTGATTTTAGTGTCAGATTACATTGTCTCCAGAATCAAAATCAGGATCAAACAAAAAAAAAAATAGTTATATGATCTGTAAAGAATCACAAACTTGTTGCAGAGTATGGAAGAACTGTTTCCTCTGCTGAGCTGCAAATACAAATCCAAACCTACGAGTCCACTGCTGATCCAGTAAAAAAAAAAAAAAAAAAAAAAAATTAATTCCATGTAAGTGTTGACTAAGATAATTTCTGTATTGTTTTGTGGGGTTTACAAACTGTGCAGTTCCAAGGAAGAATGGATTGCCCTTGTCCTTTCCAGGAAGTGCCTGCTTTGTGGCACAAGAACCAGATTGTGCTAAGCTCTGATGTTGCTTCTCATCATGCAGAAAAGATTATTTTATTATGTAAAAAAAACAAAACCAGAAAAAAGGTTCACTATTAATAAGCTAGACATGGAGAAATATTTTGACCATCATTTCATCTGGAGATGATTCACTTATGTGGAAATAGTTCACAGATTTTCAGCCCACTACACTGTTTTCATTGCTTGGGTGCCAGGCTGTTGCAAGCTTGAAAAGTGTCTAGAGAAAAGTTGTCTGGAGAAAGGGATCTCTACATTCAGGCTTCTATTTAAGTTATCTGGAATACGTAATTTTCTTTTCATTTGCCATTTTTCTATTATTATTTAGAAAACAGGATTGAGTAGTTTATATACTTAATATTTTGTACAGTTTGTTTGTCTTTGTTATAATCCAACCCCTTTTTTTTTTTTTTTTTTTTTTTTCCTGAGTTGTTGATTCGTGCGTTGTTTTTTGTTTGTTTGTTTTAGGGGTTTTGTTTTTTGGTTGTTCTGCTGTAATTTTTTTCTATATACATTTTATATAATGAGGTTTTGGAGAAACTTTTGTTGGAATTTGAAGTCTATCAAACATTATGATTTAACATCACCCCTCGTGTAATTTCACTGCATTCATTAGTGCTATGCCAGAAATTAATTTAGCCTCCTGAGTTCTTATTTTGGCAATGAAAATAAGTTATTAAGATCTGTATTCCTGGAACTGTTTCTTAGTGAAACAGGGAAAAAAAATAATATTTTGTTATAACTTTGCAAAATAGATTCTTTCAGCACTATTCTTTCTTTAAACTACTATTTAAGGGGCCATTACTGAGAAGATAATAGAATCAGATGGATTTTTCACCTATGCTTTTACTCTCCTTTCTTTTCCCACCTGATGTAACTATGCCACATCTCTCTTATGAAACACTAATAACATTATTTTCCCTCTTATTCAAACATCAAAAAGCATACTGAGTTTCTCCAGAGAAGTTCACACTAGAGAGATATGAGAAACAACGTTTTCTTTGACATTCCATCCAATGATAAAATCATGTCATTTATCATTTCCTTTCTTTAAGTGAACTATATCAGGATTTTCAATCAATAGTTGCCACCTCTAATTGCATCCTTTGTTTTTCCCATCTCTATGGATTCCTAATAAATCATTTAAAAGTCATATGCTCTACCATTACTCATAAGACTACAATGAATATATTGAAACTCCTA
This sequence comes from Cichladusa arquata, assembly GCA_026413545.1. Classification (NCBI taxonomy): domain Eukaryota; kingdom Metazoa; phylum Chordata; class Aves; order Passeriformes; family Muscicapidae; genus Cichladusa; species Cichladusa arquata. The sequence continues at coordinate 34,673,311 of JAOTQP010001652.1, read as the reverse complement.
GGTGTCTTGTAAACAGATGGATAGAAACATACAAGAATGGCACATTTTCTAGGTTTTGGTACAAGTATGTTCATTAATTTTTTTTTTTAAGGTTAAGGATTATTTTAGCCTTACATGAAAAGCAGTAACAATGCTGATAATGATCTCTGGGAGAAGAGACTACCTATTGAGAAGTTTGCTCAAAAAGTGACAGTATAAACCTAACAAGCACAGCTGTATGTATTTCTACTTGTTGAATATTTTTTCTTGAAAATTAACCTTTTAAAATAACATAGCTTTGAAAAGGTAGAAGAATTTTATTTTTAGGTATGGTTGTTTCTTGTTAGGTAAGCATTAATCTCAGCAGGATGTAAATTAGATGTTTGCTTTTTTCTCCCTCTAATTTGATGGTGAAACATGATCATAAAATGCTGTCACAAAACTGTGGGCTTCAACCTCACAATCAGTCAAACACAAATTCTTGTTTATCATAAAAAATATATTGATGTCTGTGAATTAATTACCTTCTTTTCCTTCTAATTCACCAAGTACTATTTATAAACCTTACTGGTGTATGCCAAAAGTTACGTTGCTCATAATACATTAAATTTACTAGCTAGTCATTTTATGAATTTTAATTTTGCTGGATAAAAGTCTAGATGACTATTTTTTTTTTCTTAAGAAAGGGATACACCTACATCTAAAGACAAGTTAAAATAATATGTGACAATGTTAAGTCTGCAATGCCATGACAACTTTGGACAAAATTAGTTTTAAAGTCACTGTTGTGTCATGGGAAGAGTCTTGCAAAGTTCAAAACTTACTAAGATACTGTAAATTTTAACCATAGATTAAACAATATTATTTTTATCCTTTGTAAAGCCCTTATGTAAAAATCTATAACCTTATTACCAGTATCATATCAAGCTGCATTAATTTACCATATGTTGGCAATTGTATTCTACACTTTAAATAACATACTGATTTTATATACTGCCTGTGGTGGGTTATGATGTCTAAACATCAGGTGCCCACCAAAGCTACTCCATCACTCCCAACCTCAGCTGGACAGGGGAGAGAAAACAGAACTAAAGGCTTGTGGATCGAAAAAAGAGCAAGGAGAGATCACTCAGCAGTCACTGTAAACCAAAACAGACTTGAGGAAATTAGCTTAGTTTACTATTAAGGAAATCAAATCAAAGTAAGGTAGTGAGAAATAAAACCAAATCTTCAAAACACCTTTCCCCCATGGCTCCCTACTTACCAGGTTTCACTTTACTCATAAATTATTTACCTCCTTCCCATCATCAATGCAGAGAGATGGGGAATGGGGGTTGTGGTCAATTCATCACATGCCATTTCTTCTGCTTCTTCCTCCTCACGGGGAGGACTCCTCAAACTCTTCCTCTGGTCCCACGCAGGTCCCTTCTGGAGGCTGCAGTTCTTGAGAAGCTGGCTGCTCCCAGTGCAGGTCCCTTGCAGGGTCACCAATCCTGGCAGCAGCCCTGCTCCAGGGTAGGCTCCTCTGGCCACAGAGCCGCTGCCAGGAGACTGCTCCAGTGTGGGCTTCCCACGGAGTCACAGCCTCCTTTTGGCATCCATCTGCTCCAGCACCGGGTTCTCCACGGGCTGCAGGTTCCACACTGGACCTCCACATGCTGCAGGGATGTATTCACCGTGGATTGTAGAGGAATCTCTCCTTCAGCACCTGAAGCGCCTCCTCCTCCTTCTTCACAAGCCGTGAGCTGCTGCTCTCACATTCTCTCTCCTCTCCCCAGCTGCAAGTTGCTCTAGCACAGTCTATTTCCCCCCTCCTTTAACTCTGCTATCCTAGAAGCATTAACACCATTGCTGATGGGCTCAGCCTTGGCCAGCGGTGAGTCTGAGGCATCTGGCATTCACTCCATCAGACATAGGGGAAGCTTCAGGAGCTTCTCACCAAAACTGCCCCTGTAGCCTCCCTGTTACCAAAAACCTGCCATGCAAACCCAATAAATACTGCCCTATCAGAATTATAAATGAAAAGGTGTTTCTTCACTCAATTATTGTAGAATAATTAAAAACAAAGGCATGTTGCTAGTGCAATTTTGACAGCATTTTTAATTAGAAATAGTTAATAGAGTCAGTAGATCACGTGTTTGAATGCTACTGTATTAGTTCAAATTTCATATTAAATCAAGTTAATTAGATAAATTAAGTTAATATACTGTAAAAACCAAAACTGTTGTATGACAGTTTAGACTAGAGGTACAGTTGCACATTATCACTGAAATTCATAACATGATGCAAAACTGTCTAGAGCAGTTTGTTTTAAATGTCCAGTGAAATCCTAATGTGCACGAATAGATCCATCAATTTACAAGAGCAGAAAATCAAGGGAAAAAAAATCACTTTTTTTGGTGTTCTTTTTTAATTATATATGTGACACCTGCTTTTCAAAAAGTTGCTTAAGGCCTTCATTGACATAATGATAAGAGTGTCATCCAGATGCAGATAATTCTTCATAAAATTTGGTATGCATTTATTTGTTTTGAGTATGAGAGTGGGAGGAATTAACTGCCCTTAAGGCTACTCTTTTAATCTAGAATAAAATTAGAGTTGTAGCTATAATCTTTGTTATCAAAGTATATTTTTTCTTTTCGTAAAGTACAGAGTGGAAGGATTACATAGCTAGAACTGTGGCAGGCATGGAATCTGAACCTATTTCCTCCACAGTTGAGTGTGCTTCAACCAATGTGAGTTCAAGATGACTGTGTCCAAGAGTTTAGAATAATAGAGTCAATAATCCTTTCATATAGCTCAAAGAGTTTTTTGAACTATACCTTCAATATGTTCATCTGTTCAGCCTGAGAGATACTGCAATTATCTGTGTTTACAAAAACATCTTTATAAGCAGAAGGAGTAGGATTCTTTCTAAATCCTACCATTCTATTGTGAAAAAGAGAAAGTACTATTTAAATATATATATTTTTCACTGTAATAAACTATGAAACAGTGCTATCACTAATGAAAGTGTTATCTGTGCTGTGTCTACGAAAAAAATTTTGCTGATTCAATTTTTTTGTTTGTTTGTTTCAGAATTCTGTCTTCTATACTGTTTTGGACTTTCATAAAGCCACTTCAATAAAAACAATCAGTATTTATCTCTTATTTTTTGGGAAACACTTAGTTCGACTTTTTTTCCTTTTTCTTTCAATTTAAAAGAAAAGGAAAAAAATCATGGTTCATATACTTCCATCTTTTTAGAACATCACACTTACATTGGTGACTCCCTGAAATCAGGTAATTAAGAGTTATGGTATCCCATAGAATGTTGGAAGCAACATCTGGAGGGTCTCCTGTTTCTGACTATGTCCTGAAGTGGGGGCAGTCAGCTGGAGCTTCATGTACATAACTAATGAAAAGCTCCAGGGCTGGAGGTTTCACAGCTTGTCTGGGAAGCCAGGCCAGGCTGCAGTACCCTTGAAGTGAAAATTGCATTCCAAATGGTTAGCAAAGATAAGCCATCAGTAGGACTGACTCCTTAACTGCAGGCACACCATATCCTGTTTTATGGTGCCCTGTCCTATGGAAACATTTTAAATTAGGCTCAACAGTGGAAGAACTGCCTGCAGGATCCTCCCCAGCTGTTAATCTTAAGCATTCCATATGATCTGAAGAAATCTAAAGCACAATTTTTCCAACCAATGGACCCTGGTCCAGCTGAGCTGCTTCTACAGAAGCTTGTAGCCATCTCATTGGTAGATTGCTTCACTTCTATGACCAGTCAGGTAATTTTTCACAGAGAGATTATTGGAAAGGCACTTTCCATTGTTGAGGCTTCTTGTCCTTTGGAACAGAAACTGTGTCCGTTGCAATGTGCAGAAGGTTGGCAATTCACTCACATACTACTAATAACTGTAAGCCTGTGAGAAACAACATAATTTTTCTCTGTAAAGTAGGCACAAAGTAGTACAGCTAAATAGAATTCATAAATGATTTGTAAAGTGGAGAAAAAAATATGATCTCAGTCAAGCTGTCTTGCTAATGGTGTCAAGGAAAAATGGTGTTTTAAATACAGTTAGTCTTTCATACCTTCTTAAATATTCTCATATTGCCTGATACAATATTTAACACTTCAGGCATCACAACAAAGCATGTATGCAACAAGGGTTGATAAATTTTCTTGTAAAAAGCCAATGAAATATATTTCTATACTTATGCTTTGAAATTTGTTTTTATTTGATGCCTTTTTCCCCCCCTTTTTTTTTTTTTTTTTTTTTTTTTTCCCCAGAATAAAAAATACATGGAAAATAGTGAAATGTATATATAAGTATGATCATGTCTTTTATAAACACATGCATACACATTTTAGAAAGGTTTGGAATGCAAGAAAGACATATCTATGAATTCCTGGGAGTTTTTTAGGTTCAGGATGAATATTAGTCTGGAGTCAATTTTATAGCTGAGTTAAAAATCCCAATTAAATAATAATGACAATCTCATTTCACCATGGAATTTATTTTAAATTGAGAAGAAATTTTCACCTTCACCTCTTCTCTTCTGGTTGAAGTTTTTTGACATTAGAGCTGAAATTCCATTCTTTCTCACAGGACTGTCTGACATGAATCTGTGCAGTCCTACAGCTAAACTTCATCCAGTAGTTTAATTAGTTTAATTGCAACACTAGAAGCTCCTTGGATTTTCTAACATTGGCTACATTGCAGCCAAATATGCACACATGTCTGCACTGAGATTTCTGATACTCATTCAGCTCAGGGAAGCATTAGTACAATTATCTATAAAATTCTTTGTTCTCAATAGATAGGTGTGAATCAAGTCTTACAAATGTCAAAGATGTTAATTTTAGTTTGTTGTAAGCTATCTCTCTTCATTTATGGATAGATGTGATTTACCAATTTGGTTACATGCTTGTAAATCTAATCAACTTCTGGATGAGAGGTTACCTGCCTTTGAAGGCTTTAGAATATATGAGATGACTGGCAGCTTGCACCAGATCCATTATTCAGGCAATTCCTAGTTTTCTCTCTTACTGGTAAATATATGAGGAAATTACCATCTAATGACATAGAACAAATCTTATTGAACTTTTGTCCTGAAGCTATATTTTTTGTCAAATTCAAAAAAATTAATTTACCAGACTGTGTTTGGTTTTATGAGCTGTTATTGGCTGTTGTATCTGTTTACCTGATAGAGCACATAGAAGAGATTAATTCAATACTGATGTACCATAAATTAGGTTGGAACTAGGAAGGATGTTGAGACACTTGAGTGCGTCCAGAGGAGGCAATGAGGCTGGTGAGAGGCTGGAACACAAACCCTGTGAGGAACGGCTGAGGGAGCTGGGGGTGTTCAGCCTGGAGAAAAGGAGACTCAGGGGTGACCTCATCACTCTCTACAACTCCCTGAAAGGTGGCTGTAGGCAGGTGGGGCTTGTCTCTTTATCCAGGCAGCAAGCAACCAGAGGACACAGTCTCAAGCTGCAGCAGGGGAGATACAGGTTGGATATTAGGAAGAAGTTTTTCATGGAAAGAATAATAAAGTATTGAAATGCTTTTCCTGGGGAGGTGATGCAGTCAGCATCCCTGGATGTGTTTAAAAAAAAGACTGGAGATGGCACTTGGTCCTATGGTCTAGTTGTAGTGTTAGGATGTGGGTTAGACTTGATGATCTTGGAGATCTCTTCCAACCTAGTTATTCTGTGGTTCTCTGAAAAAAGCATTATCCAATTGGATCACCTGTTTTTTACCATATGCAGTAAAGGAAGACAAGACAAATTAATATATTACATATAATGATACAGAAGTTAAATACTTAAAAAATACCAAAGTATGTAAATTTATTATGAGATGTTGACTGCTTGATGACTAAACTGTGAAATAGGCAGGCTTAAGTAATTTCATAGTAATTATAATGAAATGGGGACATTAATTTAAAAAGGGACATTCTCTCAAAACTTCTTTCACTTTGTGCCACATGTCACATCATGTCAGCATCTCTCTATGTTTACTCTGCCAAAAAGAAAAATTTAGCAGATAGAAAAACTTTTCTGAGGTTAAGAATTCGAAAACATTTTTAAAGCTGAGCAAAATAATTGCAGCTTAACTGTATTTTCACATTTCTGAAGCAAGAATATGCTGAATTAAGAAATGTAGATTTCAGAAATAGGCTAATAAGACCATCTCTCTATTTATATCACTTAGTTCCTTGTAGTGAACTTGGTGGCTCATTTTGCTGATATTTGGTGCAGACCACACAAAATGAAGCTTAAACCACTGAAAACTTTATGAAATAGTCAAGACAAGGCCTTATGGGGACATATATTATGATAATAATGAAACTCTATCTTTCACAGCAATGTGCAAAAATCAGAAATAAGTAGATGGAGAGAAACATGGTATCTGGGGACTAATTGTTCAAAGAAGGAAAGTAGATTTCTGAAGCTGCTGGTAAGGTACATCTTTGTTAGCTCTGTCTTTGACTCAGATTTGTTTTTATGTTTGTTGTTCACTACTACCCCTAAATCTCTTTCAGTGTGCCAGCTTTCATACTTCCTCCCAGTGGTACTGTCCTGGTTCGGGTTTATTTTTTCCCCAGATGCATTAGCCTGTTATTTTCTTTGTCTATTTTGTTATTTCCTGCTTGTTCTTCTCTGACTTCTCATGTCCCTGCTGTTGTCCTCAGCTGAGTGTATAGTACTTCCCAATTTAATACTGTGTCTGAATTTAGTTCTACTTATCTTCAAATAGTGAAAATGTTAAATAACAGCAGACCTAATATTACACCTAACACAAAAATTACCTAGGAAATTTCATGTGACCCTTCATGATTTATTATCTATATAGACTATTTCTATTAATATGAAATTTTTGTTTCAGAAAAAAAAAAAAAAAAAGTGCAGGTATAAAATTGCCCAGATGCTTTCTAAATGCTTATATTAAAAACACATAAATATTATAATTCTTCTGTTTCTGCATCTTAAGAAAAGAATTACCTGCTTTTGGATGGTTAATTGAACTAGTAATTACTTTTGAACATGTGGGTTGGTTGTTTCCTGCTTGAAATAATTACCCAATGAAGCTTATACCGGGGCTACCAGCAGGAAGCTAACAACTGGTGAAAAGAGTTTATAAAGCATTCCTGTGCATCTTTTTCTCAATGTTCTTTTTTTTTTTCATTGCCAGACGGAGGAACAGATGGATGTAATGCACACAAAATCTAAGTACATGATCTCAACTCTCAACCAGCAGCCACATTGAAATGTACAAAAATCAGGTGTAGCTACTCTACAGTGGTTGGCTGCAAAGGAATTGACCCTTTGCCTTAAAACAAAATTTCTTAGATTAGTATTTAGGTTTTCATCTTCCAAAAGCTCAATTCAAAAGTTTAATTCTGAGCAATAGAGGTGTCACCGTCGTTAGTGGAATTTATGATTGCAAATCATCAGAAAAGTGATAGCATGCTGCTTCGTTAATTCTTTAAGGTTCATTTTGTGGCTTTCCATAGGTGTTCTGTACCTTTACTATGCTCTCTTATTTCTAAATACATGTGTTTAGTTTTTATTTGTTCTCAGTGGTCATATGCACTATGCTTAGAGTGCTGATTTTCAGTAAAAATAGTTTAACTTTCAAGTATAATCATATATGTTAATTTTTTTCTTCTATACGCGCACTATTCCCTCATTCCCAATATAATTGACATTTCAGTCTCAGCACAGTAAGAACACAATCATAGTTGTAAATGCATTGTCAGATTGTGCTTTGGTTTGCCAAAACTGTTCCTATATTAATTTGGGGTCATTGACTGTTAACAATATGAAATGTCATGAATATGAACTAAATCAATGTGATTACCACAGTGGAAAAATTAATCACCTAGCTTGTCTTTAACGTTTGACTACCAACAGATAGGAATCTATAAACATAAAGGCAACTAAAAAAGCTGCCAGGTATGCTCTTGCATATTTATACTCTTGATAATAATATCTTTGAAAAGAAGGCTGTAAAGGACACATTCAACTTTTTATGTAAAAATACTGAGAAGTGAAAATATAATAAGTAAATGAACATAATTTACAATTCATTTCTCCAGCTCATAATAAATATTCATTATGTTAAGTCATGAAATACTTCAATAATGAATCAAGAAATAAGTAGTGAAGGTGTAAGAGAATAAACCAAAAGCAAGCAGAAGGTTTTTATGCTGGTAAAATGGTGCCTTTTTTGTTTTCCTGATCACCTGCAGAAAGACCTTAGATATGCACTACAAGACATGATAAGCATTTAAGGGGATTTTATTTGGGAAACAAAGCCAAAATCTTTTGGTAGTATTTGTGTTACAATGGCTGTTTAAAAAATGAACTGTGATAATATATTTGGATTGCATACTGAATGGTAGAGCCAAGCTAATAACATAGAAGGATGACTCTGTATTAAAAAATAAAAGCAAAGGGAGTTTGAAAAATAAACCTCTAAATCTCTAAAAGGAATAGGTACTGGATTCATCATAAGTGCACATTGGTTCATAAATTCTCTTATGAAATGTTACATTGTTGTATACATTGCTCAATGATTTTTTTTGTTTGGCTTTAATTACTATAAAATGATCATGTGCTACTTTTCAGAGTGATCAGATCAAGACCTGTGAATAATGCCTGAACCAAAGTCACATGAATGACTAGCTATAAGAACATGTGATTACATTTGAAAACAGGCATTTCCTGCGAGAATTGCTGTCAAGTTTATATAGTATAAAAAAGGAACACTAGAATTTAACATCTGAAAAATCAAATATCAGTAGAGTTCATATGACAACATCAGTGATACCTATACAATTCTTTAGAAATACAAAATGAATGTGCCACATGATAGAAAGAAAATTGAGAAGGAATCAATATAGTTTTAACACATTATTAATATTCTTAATTTTATAATATTTCATACATTAAATGGGCTGCTAACATTTTTATATCTTAGTCATTGAAGAACTGTTGGCAAACAATAATGTTTTTAAGAATCAAAAGATGAGAAAATTAAATATGACTTGGCACCTCTTCAATATTTATAAAGCAGAAGTTGAGCAGATTTTGGCCTCTCTTTTTGAGCAAAGATTGGGAGAAACACCTAGGTTTCAATTTGTTGTGGCATCTTGTGCACAACTTGGTAATCATTTTTTGAACAATATATATTTTAAACACTATGGGGATTCGTGGAAGAGAATGCTGCATATATTTCTTACTATAATGTAATGCAGTCAAATATTTAAATTTCAGGTAATATATTTTTGAATTTGATCAGAAAATAACTACGAATTTTATATTTTTTTCTGGCGACTATTTGACCTAAACAAAAATCAGAATCCCTTTCTTGAAGATTTTAATAAAATAAAACTAGTTTAACATCTATATATGTTCAGACAAGCCTTTTCATAGACTAAATGTGTTCTCATAAGCTTTTTTCCTATCCTGTAAATTCAGAGAGTAGTTTGTAAAATTTCTTTACAGTATCAAAGGATCCACCTTAAATTGGGCTTTTAGATTTATTGAAAAATAATCATAAAAATACTTATTTTATTCATCATTTGCTTGGGAATTGACATAAGTCTTCCTTGATTCAATGATATAAAAGTGCTTTGATGATTTTGTTGCCTGGAATCAAAAGATAAACTTTCCAAACGGTATTAAAGGTGGTAACATAAAGAGTAGTTCTTTAACAAAAGTTTTCAGGTGCACAAAAGATGGGTATGTGTATACATGGTATCAATTTTTATAAATTTAATTAATTAGTCTATCTAACAACTGCATTAAGTAGTAAACTGATTTTCCTGGTAGCTGAGGCCTGGGCCTACGCCTTGGAGTCTCTGCAAGGGCTCTTAACCTTATATTTTTTCTGTGTCTCAACTGCAAGGGCAAAATAGGGTGTTCTGGTTAGACATCACTTTTTTTGAAATAAGACTAAACAGAATTTTAAGAAGATGGCACAAAGTGCGAGAAAGGGTAATCTACTGTTCTGAAGTTTGAGAAAGTGTTTAAAACTATACAGCTATATATTAAAAACCTACAAAGCTACAAAGATATAAAGAATGTATAAAAAGCTAAAACATTTTAGGCAACAATTGAATATTAATCTATTTTTCTACAGTTTCTCATTAAACCCAACCAAAAGTACCAGAATAATATGAGCAAATTAATTAGCATATTACTGGCAATTGTATGTAATGGCTATACTTTCTTTAGAGCTTTTCCTCTTCTTTTTACTTTTCTATTATTTTCATGCACCAAATTTTAGTTCAAGATTTCAGAAATTCTATATGTGATAATATTTAATGCCATCGACACTCTGGAGAATAGAAAATTATTGTCAATATTTTGGATAATTGCAGTCAGTGTTAAAAAAGACATTTGGAAATGGGCAAATGCTATTTCATATCTGTAATTCATTGATTATGTATTTGAATATAAATTTCCTGCATACTTCCTCTTGAACATTTACCACTAGCAACATCTATTCCTCTCATTGTTTTTGTCATCTGCTTTTAGTTTGGCTTTACCAAGGTTCAGTTTAGTGAAACTCCTTTTTAATAATTCTCACAACTCTTAACTTCCAGTATATGTTATATACACAACTTACATTGATAACTGGTGATTAGGAAGAGGCTAAAAAAATTAAAATCTCTATTTTGCCATCCACAAGTTCCTCTTTCATTCATGGACCTATATGTTTGCTTTTTGTTTAAACTATTCTCAATTCTAGTTTTAGATGGCTTAGAATGTTTTCTCTATTAATGAAACTTCTGATAGCTTGTCTCTTTTATAATTGTTAGAAGATTAAAAATTTCTACTTAAGACTTCTATTATTGTGTCCCCAATGCTCTCAGTGACTCTAAGAAGTTGAACTAATTACTCCTTAGATCAATTCCCAAACACGTGAACACATTCACAAAACACCTCTGTAAGACACACTTAAACGAATATAACAAACAGATTTATTCCATTCTGAAAATTCTTGGCTCTAAATCATACTCTATGAGATCCAAATCCAGGATCTGAAAACTGGCTTAACCTTGGTGGAAAAAAAATGATAAAATTATTTTCAAATTTTTTTTTTGTGGTTCAGCACTACGAATGATTTAGCATCTGATCATGTGTTAGTCCACATTTTTATAATGACTTCATAAACTGAGAAATCCAACACATTTTGAGTTTCCTGCAGCAGTGGAGTCTTACGATTTCCCATCTAAAGGATACAAATTACCTGCTTCAGAAATAACTCTACCATCAATAAATAAATGACATGCAGCTTAAGACTGAAGTTTCAGATAGTATATATGAAGGTTAGGGGTCAAATATGAGAAGACACCAATGCAACTTCGATGTTTCTATTGGAAATCTGCACGTCAGATGAAATTGTTAAAATCCAATGTTATTTTAACTAAATGACAAAGTAGTGAAAATTTGGCAGTTATATATGCTTAGATATGTAATTGTTTTAACTGGAGTCTAAGACAGTGGGTATTCATTAAGGTTTACATTTTAATATATGCCCACATGTAATTTTTCATAATATATTTTTGGAATCTTGGAGTCCTGCATCCAGACAACGTGACGTGAACTGAGAGTTTTACTCACATTTTTGTAGTTTCAAAGTATTTGTATGCTAACCATGTACTGCTTTGCTCTGGTAAGTTTTTGACTGTCCTTTACACAGTCTGTGTTTCAGAAGGTACCAACCTGAGTTAAGGAAAGAGACCAAAATGAGACAGAATTAGAGCAGTATCCCCTTACCAAGGTAACTGTTTCTACACTGATCTGTTCTGGATAGATAAGCAGGAGAGCAGGGCGTGTCATTGAAGCCAAAGCAAAATATGGGGCAAATATATTTCGGCTAGAGCATGGAAGGAGAGTGCAAAGGGGCAATTTTCCCTAGAGCAAGATTATGTACATGGCATGATACATTTTCAGCCTCAACACAGAAATTTATTTATAGGAAGAAGTAACTACCCTCTACAGATTTACTCTTAGAGCAAAAAGTTCTAACTCATATTCATGAAATCAAGCAATTACATTAAAGTAATAAATTAGGGCTGGTATTCTGTGCATTCAGATACTTCATTAAGTGGAACAAGAAAGGTTCATTCCTCTTTGAACACTTCTCACGTTGTACAGTGCATTGAAAACTTTGTCTTAAATTTCCAGAGGATTTTCTGCAATCAACATCATTTGGATATCTCCTGTTGGAATATGTTTTGCTCAGTATGAGGATCTTATACAGTAGTCTTAGGAAAAGAATAGATACATCAAGGACCGAGAAAGCACCAACAGCAAACCAACACAAAACCAGTGACAAAAATCACCAAACCAAACCAAACAAATAATTTTAAATAAAGAAGGAAGCCATGATATTCCAAATATTTCCCAGAATGTGCTTTTCTTGTTTTGTGCAACGTATATGGTTTTTATCTCTTATCTAGCTTAATACAAGCTGGACTATAACGACAAGAGAACCTGTGTAATAACTTTCATTTAGAATAGAAAGATTGTTATTTTGTTATTTACCCATACAACATAAATATAAAATTTTGTAGTCACAACTGTATTGTGTTCATTAAAATTATTTGAAGAGTTGACTCTTGTCTGTGTAGCTGGGCATATAAAAATAGAAGTAGGGCATATAAAAAAAAGATACAATGGTATTATATATTCTCTTATTAACAGTGAATTTCCATGTCTTTTAGTGCTACTACTAAGTACTTATACTTGAATAGAAAATTTCTCAAAAATATCATAAGTAAATTTCTGCCATTGTATGGAGCTCTTGACTATTCCCAACTGATGTTTGTGATGAGCTTTCTCACTATTTGTCGATGATTAATCCAGATATTTCTTCAAAAAGGATAAACTGAAATTCCATTTTAAAAATGTAATTCAAATATATGCAAAGTTAAAGCAAAAAATCTACATACATTACAATGTGTGGAAACTAAAGAATAACTTAGTTATTTATGCTAAGGAATTGATAACTAAGGAATAAAGTCCATTTCCACATCAAGACAATTCTCCATGCTCATTCATTCACTTCTGTGCTTGAGAAGATCACAGGGCAGATCCTCATGGAAGCAATGTTAAGGCATATGCAAACGAAGAAGGTGATCTGAGACACCCAGCACAACTTCACAAAGGAAAATCAGGTCTGACCAATCTGCTGGCCTCCTACAATAACACAGCAGTCAGCAAGGGAAAACAAACTGATGTAATCTACCTAGTCTTCTACAAGACAGTGACATATGATAGATATCCTTATCTCCAAATTGGAGAGACATGGATTTGAAGGATGGATTTTTTCAGTGGATAAACTACTGGCTGGATGGACTCATCCAGAGAAGTTGCAGCCAATGGATCTGCATTCAGGTGGAAGCCAGTGGCAAGCAGTGTCCCTCAGGTCTCTGTCTGGGGACTGGTACTCTTTAAAATCTTTATCAATGACATAGTAAGATTGAGTGCAGATGACACCAAAGTGGGTGGTGAAGTTGAGAGGCCTGAAGGACAGGACATCCAGGACATGTGAACAAACATGGCAAGTGGGCCAGTAGAACCTCATGAAGTTCAACAGGTCCAAGTGCAAGGTGCTGCACCAGGATTTCAATTCCAGACATGAATACAGACTGGGAGAAGGACTCACTGAGAACAGTCCTGCCAAGAAGGACTTGGGGATTCTTGTGGATGAAAAGCTGGATGTGAGTCAACACCATGTGCTCAAAGCCTAGAAGGCCACCCACATTCTGGGCTGTATCAAAAGAGGAGTGGCCAGCAGGTGAGGAAGGTGGTTCTTCCTCTCTATTCTGCTCTTGTGTGACTCCGCCTGCAGTACATAGTCCAGCTCTGGCATCCTCAGCACAAGAAAGATGCAGATCTATTAGACTGGGTTCAGAGGATGGCCATGAAGAGTCTCAGAGGGCTGGAGATCATTTTCAATTAAGGCATGCTGAGAGAACTGGGATTGCTCAGTCTGAAGAAAAGTTTGTTCAGAGAGCTCATTGAGGCCTTGCCATGTTTAAAGGGGGCTTACAAAAAGGAGAGTGACTTTTTACACAAGCAGAGAGTGCTAGGACAAGAAAGAATGGCTTAAAATTAAAAGGAGGTTAAGTGTTACTAAGAAATTCCTTATTGTGAGGGCAGTGAAGTGCTGCAACCCATCACCCAGAAAAGCTGTGGGTTCACCATTCTTGAAGGTGTGCAAAGAGAGGTTGTATGGGAGCTCTAAGCAACCTGGTCAAGTGAAAGTGTCCCTGCCCATGGTGCTCATGGTGGAGGTCCTGGTTATTAAGATCCCTTCCAATCCAAACCATTCTATGATTCACAATTGTCTATCCTGAGTAGTGGATCTCCAAGGAAGCCATTTGTCTTGCCTAATTTGGAAATACTGATGGGTTTTTCTTTTTACATCTTCTAAAAATTTTATTTGAAACAGTTCAGCTGGATCTATGATAAAAATTGATTGTGAAACGGTTAGTTATGAAGGATTATGTGCTGAAGGTAGGATCTGATCTACAACCTCTCAATTCTGTAACACCTTAATATTCTGGTGCTTTTTTAGATAAGTTGCATAATATTTAAAAATTGTAATATTCTTTCTGATGCCAGTTGGGTCCAATAAACAGGCGTTCTGTCTTTTCTTATATGGAGTTCCATATTAGCATATATTTATATATTAAACCGTTGGGAGATAACTGCAACAAATTCACCATATAATTACTGGAACTCTTGGTACAGAAGTAGCTAAGACAATGGAAAAAAAGGCAATTTGCTGTCAGTAATCCAAAATTAACAAGAAATATGTTTCAGAACTGAATATATAGAGAAGCAAGTAAATATAATGACATTCAGGGAAAAAAGATAATGAGTTGTTTCTGCAATAAATTTGTAATTACATATCTGTAGAAAAAAACTTCATCTACCTTTCAAAATTATAGATAATTTAATGCATTTAGTTAAAGAAGGATTTTCATCAAAGAAGTAGCTGATACATCTTTGTTCATATTTCTCAGTTCAAAGATTGTAACAGAGTATTTTGACTATCAACAACTTTAAACATAGAGTTAATTCCTTATTTAGAAGCCAGTGAAAATTTTGAAGAGTATTATAGAGCATTTTCTCATAAAGGGTTAGCATAATCTTTCTTCGTATTTTCTTAAAAATATAACAATAGGTGCATATATTGAATTTTCATGAAGTGTATTTCATATAAGATAGATTTCAAATCCCTGACTCAGAATCACACCTCTTACATAAAGTCTTTAATGATGTAAATTTGCTTGTATGAAGAAACACTGAATTAGAATAAAAAGCAGAGAGGGTTCATGTTTCTGTAGTAATTCTTTTCCCTCCTTTTGAACAAAGCTAAAATAGAGCTCTCTTTCCTCAAAGTGATGTGACTAGCTGCTGCTGAATCCTGTAAGATCAACAGTGAGAGGTACAGAAAGTATGATTTATATTTAAAAGTACCTTTCAATTATTATGAATTACTTAGCTTTTGTGAAACAATATTTTCTGAGGAAAAAACCCAACACCTTGTTTTGAAAGCCTCTTACATATTCTATATGACGTGGGCTGAAATATATATAAAATATAGCTCATGTAGATATAATATTTATGTCTGTATATATCTGTCAGTATTAATACTGAAGACTTCTTCATTTAGTCTATTTTTAAAAGAAAGAACAACCAACCAATCATACTACTTCATATGGCTTTGCAGAATAAATTATTCTGTTCTTATAATGGTTTCAGATGTGAGTGTTGAAGTCAAGATACTGGTTAATCTGGTAGTATAAACACCTATATTTAGTGGTATGTAAGTTCCTCATAGCGTTTGTAGAAAATTTTTGAATCTACAATCTCTGAATGAATACAGTATTATGCAATTTATAATGACAAGTTTCCATTAGATATTTTTACCAGCAAGCAAGAATTTAATCAAATTATCACTATAAAAAACATTTTCAATTGTCTTCTGTAGATGCACTATTTTTGTTCACTCTAAAAGTTAATTGTGCATTTTTTTTCTGGTAAATGTTATGAACAGTTTTAAAATGTAAGCATTTCTCCTTTTTTTTTTTTTTTTTTTTAACTTTTAACTTCCTAGAAGGTAGACAGAAGTATTGTTAACAAACAAAGTTTAACATTTAAAAAGTTTTAACATTTGAAACCTGGGCCTTCTGCCTGGGACATATCAATTAAAGAAAACATTGTGGCAGTCATTGAAGAATTGAAGTGATGCTTTCTTTAGGTCTACAGAATATGTCATTTTTTAGGAGCCATAAACTAAATGAAACAAGTTTAACAGAGGTTAATATGCATTACTATTCTGTACCCAGGATGTTAATTTCAAAAAGGTTATGCTTCTACTTCTGTGAGGTGCCTTTCAAATGAAAAGTTACTTAAAGGCTAAAATTAATTGGCTACAGAGTACCATGTTTTCTGATCGTAATAATAGAGAAAAAATGACTGAAAGTTGTTTTTTACAGTGATAGAGTTTTTACCTCTGGTTATTATCAGCTCATACATTCATCATTACATACTACTCATTTTTTTATTATATTGATTTATTTTATTGCCTAATAAGTTTGTACTTGTATGAAATTCAGAAACCATTGATTTGCTTAAATTATTCAATGCTTTAGTATATGGCTATTATGTAATTTAACACTTTAGACAAATCAATGCACTTAAACATTTCTTTCCTTATTCAGAAGATTTACACATGTACGTTTTGGACTCTTTCATTTGCTATAGGGTGATGATGTTTTATACATAATCTATTTTAAGACTATAAGGGGTTATGTATATATATATACACACATGTGTATTAATACATATTCGTTCAAGTAAAATGAATAATTTAAACTTGCCTAAAGCAAGCTGTAATGTAGAATATGCTTCTACATTTACAACATTATTCTCGGACGTATCACGATATGGCCGTATAAAGCTATTTTGTTTAACTTGCTATCATTGCTGAATGTTAAGGTTGTTTCTTCCAGTATTTTAAAGACCAGAAATGTTGACTTTTGACAGAGAACAGCCTTCAGTTGTCTGGAAAATTCTAAGGTGGTGGATAGGTCTTGAGCTCTAATGGATTTTTGCAGTTGGGCTACAGATGAGAAGTGTGGGATCAAATATGACAAGTGAAAACATCACCTACAGGTTGATAACTCCATCATAAAGAAATAAATCCATGCCATGTTTTTACATAAATGCACAGTCCTGAGGCAATGTTTCTGTATTCTAAGGCCACTGATCCCTTGTTCCACGTACACAATCATGATGCCTTAACAAAAGTTATTTCCGAAAATAAAAAAGTTTCCCATTGAATAAAAGAGGCATTGATTCACATCAAAGTAATTAATATTTTCAACCAAATGCATACTACAAAAAGAAGATATTGAACAAGCAGACTGTACAGCACCATTTCTCTGCAAGAAAATAATTTTCACCTGCGAAATAGAGCAATGAGAAGCTTAAGGTTAATCCTGAGAGGATTTATTATTTTAATTATATTTATATTAAGAAATGTATTGACAACAGTATACAGGCTTTCATATTTGAATAGAAATTAAGTATTTCATTACCTCAGTTGTTTGGACCATGGTGCTAATAACAGCAAGGTAGGTGTAATAACCACATATGGGCAATTCACTTAAGAGATGGATTTGGTGATCCTTGTGGATCTCTTCCAAATCAGAATATTCTGTGGTCTGTGAACATTACCATTATCTCCTCCACTGCAAAAATCTCCAGAAAAAACCAAAATCCTATATTTGCATTCTTTATTGTTTAGTTCTTTAATATTAAAGTACCTGCTGACTGTTTTGATTAGATAGTTCAGTTTTTCATTCTCATGTTGGAAAGTTGATAAATTAGCAGGATATCTTTTTTTCTTGTTTAAAGTTCCCATTTTTTCACCTATTTCAATCACAAGGAAAAATCCACTTTGCCTGCCAATTAACAGTTTTACTTCCTTTGTCTCATTCCTTTTCTTAGCAATTTCAGCTCCCACAGACTTGTGTTAACTCGCATTAATGCTCTGGAGCTACCTCTATATCATCAATAGCCGTATACAAAATTATTTCTAAAGCTTAAAACTGTACATACGATCCATATGCATAATTCATTTCCACAGAGGTTTAAAGTTCAAGCTTGCTGCATTGCAAGATTCCTTCTGTTTTGCTCCAGGCTCCATGAAACTGTTTTAGATCTTGAAAATAAAAATACTCTGTAGATAGAAATATGGATCAGTTTATTCAATAATCAGTCCTGCCTGAAACTGTAAAATACGGGCATCAAGATACACCTTTAAGAATCTTAAACAATCCCATTTCTAGAGGTCAGGATACAGCTACACTGAAATAGTATTGGTTTAATTCTGAAGGAATTGTCTAGAGTTTTCTGCAGTAACACATATTTTCTGCAATATTTGCTATATTACTGATATTTTGTCAGAAATGTTTTTACTGGAACGGCTTATACTTGGGAATTATTCAACTATCATGCAGAATCATATCTATTTATCCTGTGAGATGCTGTAAGGAAGTACATTACTATTTCAAGTGTTAGGAAAAAAAAAGTGACAATTTATAGGAAGTTACCTGTGCACCAGGTGTTTACCCAAAAAGGAGTGAAAGATGACTCTGCCCAAGGCAGGTGGGACAGACTATCTTTAAAAGTCCATTTCAAGCCAGACCATTCTATGATTCTGTGATCTGCCTTCTGGCCACACAGAAGTTTTGCCTGACTTGGAGGGACACAGAGAGGAAGGGGCAACTTGAAATTTCCACTGCCTTCTTGTTCCACTGAAGGACAGTCCTAAAATGACTCAAGAATCATGATTAGAAGAACTTCTCTTCCAAGATAGAAGGTATAAGCTACAATGTGGGTATATCACAAATTCTTTGAATTATATGCTTATAAAAGGAATTGAAATTTAATAATAATAATCAGCCTAACTAAGAACACGCTGCCAGTCTTACAGTGCTCCAGAAGAGACATGCAGATTTTTTGTAGCTTTGGTGGGCAAGTATTTCAAGCAAACATAGAATATATAAGAATATATGTTAAGATGTCCATGGGCTCTCAGGGGGTTTTTGCTTGCTGAATGAATGGTTTCAGTAGGTGATTCTACACACAGGGTAACAATGGTCTTGACTGATTAAAACAGAAAAACCCACTGACATGTCATGGTGAGAAAATCATGAAGATATGAGGAAGAACGTTGAAACTATCATTTTACCCTATAGTGGTGTGCTCTAATGTAATACAGATTTAATAACAAGACAGGAACAGAAGGCTCATCCAAACCTTTTAGTAGAGGAATGGAATAATTACTTGGATTTATAACACTGAGAGACATTGACTGGGCAATTCTATCAAGGACACCTATTTCGTATTTCTTAAAAATCCTTTCCTTATAACCATTCCAGTATACTGAGCCACCAGCAGCCTGGTTCATTCCATATGTAACAATCAGGACCTAGTGCACCTAATTAATAAACAGATGGCAATAGCCCTGTGGGTCTTTAAGTCAGTAAGGGCTTTTGTGCTTCACTGGTTATGTCACAATATCCTTTCTTAAGGGATGCATATGCCAAGACTTTATAATGGCACAGCAGATGCTTCATCTTGGTTTCAGCAAGGCAGGAAGCCTGCCAAGATCCCAAGGTAGTGTCCAGACAGTTATGGAATGAGCTTAATCTTGTTACAGTGGGAGGCAGAGTCTGCCCCAGGAGCAATGAGGAGAATAATTCAGCATGGAAGGGATTTTGCAGTTCAGAGAACACGTAGGATTGTAGTGGAGTGATCTCTTTAGGTAACACAAGGCTTGACCAACTTCCTAGAGAAAAGCTTGGCACCCTCCATTCTGATGAGTGTGCTGTGGGCCTTTCTAGTTTAGTTCTGTTTTGTGGCAACCCCGGATACTTTTTGGACACAGCAATTAAAAAAAACAGCTAGAAAGTTTCTGTCCTAAGACATGAGTGCGAGAATGAGATAAGTGTCATGATGCAATTGGAAATATTTAGCTAAACATGCATTAGTGGCATGAATGCTGCCTCTGACTATAGTGGAAAATATTGTTATTATTTCATTTTGGATTTATGATGCCATTTTTTGGCACACTAAGCATACACGGTATGCAAATTATTGGTAAATAATATTTTGGCTGAAACTGTGAAAGTAAATGTTATTCTGTGCACAACAATGGAAAAATTTATCATATATATAAAAACCTAGCAGGCTGAGGGCTAGTAGCATGCCTATTTAGATGGATTCTGTACCATTCTAATATTAAAAAAATGGGGACACTAGTTGTCAAGTAGAATACTGAAAGAGAATTCCTCTTCTCTGATTTCAGTTTCCACCAAGAAAAAAATATCTGCAAGTACTTAAATCCAGCATGAATTCATTCTAAAGAGCTAGGTATGTCAGTTCCTTTGTGCTCACAAGAGATCTAGCTTGTTGGAATGGCTATCCAGTTGCTACAGGACAGCCATTTGATCTATAATGATGCCTGCTTAATTGTAGCAGTCCATGAGAACTGAGACACGGTCTTGTTTCTGACCACTCTGTAACTGCAAGAACTTCGAAGGCAATGATTTCTAGCCACAAACATGACCAAAGGTATCTGCAATTATTTAACCCATTATGACAGCAGGATGGACCAGATTTTGAGGGCTTCCCTGCAATACATGCTAGATACAGATTTTCTCTGATAAATAGAAAAGCCATTTATATCTGGTTTTGCCATTCACAAATATGGTTCATGTTTTACAATCACTTTTTATTAAATTTTTTGAGTAGTTTCAAAGGGGCATAAATGAACACAAAACGTGATTGTTTAAGCAGCTACTTTGCTTTCTGGCAAGCTGAATTAGACTGGATAGAGAAATCTCTTGCTGAAGGCAATGTCTGCTATGTTTTTGCTGTTATGGAATGCCAATAAATAAGGAAGACAAGCTGAGAAGCCGTATCATTTTCTACCACATCCTAAAGAATCCACTTCTTCTGTAGCCTCTTGCCTATGACTGAATAACATCACCAACAGACTACTGAGTTTGCTTGATACAAGTACCACCTGCAGAGTCATAACTGACAAGTGCTGTTAATACCATAAAGCTCTAGGAATAGAGCATATGTCTAGTTCCTTCCTTTGCTATTCAAGGAGAAAATTCCACCGAGTCGTGTTAAACACCCTTTTATAGGCATGAAAAATTCTGCCTTGTTTCTCATAATCTTTCTGCTTCAATTTAAATTAATACTGTTGACTGATTCTCCTTAAGAATCCTATGCAAAATTATACTTACAAGTCAGCTTTAAAGATCTGAAAATTGCTTAATGTTGCATTTAGGCACAACTGTCTTTGGAATAGTCCTGTAATTACAGGGGAGGATAGAGTCCATCAGTTCCCTGTACTAGAAGAAATGCTCTTTTTTTCTTTTTTTTTTTTTTTTCCTACAGATGTATTAAAATCAGAAAAGGAGCTAACCTAAGTGGTAGTGCTTCAGCAGTCCTGGGAGTGTATCTACACTAGTGCTTTAGCTGAAGCTAGTAATGCAGTTATGAACCAACTGTTCCCACCATCCCACTTACTCTACTTGGTCTCACATTACCTTGCAGCTGCAGAGCACGTGCACAGAATCCTTCTGGGAAGAAAATAAACTGTAAGACAATGTTCCAGGAACACGCCTAATGCTTTTGACTGGCAGTCTGTATACAGGACCAGGCTGGCATTAGTCTGAAGCGATTGATTTGATTCCATTTTCATTATAATGTCTTTATTGACTTACATTTCTCCTCTCTGGTATCACTGTCACATGGTAAAATATGTTGCTTTAGCATCTTTTTGGCATGCCTTTATGAAATTCCATTGTGTGAAAACATTGTCCTTTCCTATTGCCTTTTTTTTATATGCTATGCCATGATGGCAAAACTTAAATCCCTTGCCTAAGTGGACAAGTCTTATCACAGAGTCACCATCAAATGTCACAACTTCCACATGATCTTTCAGTTCATGTGAACAATATCCTCAGCACTCTAAATTGCAGGATTTTTTGGCTTCCCTTTAGAGTGACTGAAGACAATAAATTCCACGGAATTTGGCATATAAAAAAGGTACTGTCTCCTCTATATTATTTTCTATTGCCACCCTGGATTGCTTTTATTGACTACTTTTTCGTTTGTTTGGGAATTTTTAAAACCATCCATTTTTATGTAGTACCTAAAATATTCTCTGATCAAGTAGGTACCAGATAAGATTATTCAAAAATGGGGTGACAACACCTTAACAGAGAGACTTTTGAATGGGATGTCAAATATCAGGGGTCCTGCTTGCCAATGCTGCTTCTGCCTGCATTGGGACAAGAATGGCGTCTGTAGTAATTGGGAGGAAGACAAGAACAAGAAATGGGATTCTGCATCCTAAGAGTCAAAATATTTTTTTAGATATTGGATTTTGACTACATGATACAGGCCATCTATATGATACAGATCGCTTCAATGCTTAGGTTTAATTTCTTCTTCAATACTTAGGTTTAATTTCTTCAAAACCAGATTAAATGATATTTCAGTTGCTTCAAATGGAGGAGAAATTCTCCCACTTGTTGGTTAAACGTCTCTATTATCTGCGGGAAAAAGGTTGCCAGTACCAAGCACTTTTAGATCACACTGACAGAAATAGAATAGAGAGAGAATAAGCTTTAACCAACAAGGAAAAAATGCTATTGTGTAGCTATTTCATGAAAAATAACACTGCTATCAAACTTTTTTCAGTAAGGCAAAACTGGAGGTCAGTAAAGATATTCACAGTAAGCTGGCTTTTGCCTTTATGGCAATTAAATGCATCATTGAATTCTGTTACAGAAAATTTGCAAGAGATATGCCTTGTGCTGTGTCTCCTAATGATTATTTTGGCTTATCAATGAGGTAAGTACAAGATCTTCACAACATCCCTACCACAGTGTGCCTGATAGCCTCTAATGGCACAACAATCAAGTGGCCAAAAGAAGGTTAATATAGCCAGGTTCATTTTTCCTAACAGGAAACAGGACACGGATAAAAGGTTTAAACCAGCAATGACTTATATCTGCTCCCCCTTACCTCCAATTTATGGTTCCATTTTAAAGCTCCCAACTACCTCTACTTCTGATTGACAGAGCTGAATGTGACCTCTTATTGCAATGAGCTTTTTTAATACATTCTCTTCTTCTTATGTGTCTTTCAGGATGAGAATCATTTTCCCTTGCCTTTCCTCTCCAACTCAGCAGATCCAATGTTGAATTTAAGTATTCTCTTTGATTCCTGTACCTGTAGTTCTGGTACAGGACTCCAGGAAGGGACTGTTTTCTATTTAATTATTTGATTATTATTTTCAAAAGACATGTGGTACAAAGATAATACACCATATTTGGCAACATTTTATTTCTCGTGTGTCTCCTTGTTCTTTGCCTCCTCTGGCTCAATGCAATACTTTATTATATTCATGTTAACTTGGTCCTAAGAGGGATAGAGAAATGCTTTGGTATTAACCTTAAAATACCTTAAAAACACTTCAGTTCTGTATGCTTGCATTGCGAATGCATATAATTTATTAATTTAATTTGTAAAGGTATTACTTCAGAATAATCTCATTAGAGATGATCATATTACCAGATAGACTTAAATAAGACAATCTCATTAACTGTGCCTCTGCATGTCACTTTAGATATCTCCTTTGTACCCCCCCGACATAAATTCATGACATGCTTCAAATTGGCTTCAAACCTTAAACTGACAAGTGTTCTGTATGATGTGTGTTAACCAGATTTAATACATTTGGGTTTGCAATTTGTGAATATAGATGCTTCCAGTAAAATTTAAAGAATTTAAATGCAAGTGGGGATTTAAAGTACTGCACAACCATATACTAGAATTATTTTCTATCTCGCTTAACATACGCAATCCATATCTTCAGATATTTTAGATGTTGTTGCTCAGGCTTAGTTTTTCATCCTCTTTTTATATTGCTGCAAGTATCTAACATAGAATAGCTGAAAGTAGGAATAGATAATTCTTGTTGATTTTCAAAGGGTTTAATATTAGTCCTTCTTGTTCCTGATTTTACAAAGAAAATTATAAACCAAATCAGACCAAAAAACCCCCAACAAAAAGTGATCCTCTCCTTATTATAGGAGGAACAGATTTCTATTCAAAAATATATGGTGAGGAAAGAACTGTAGTATGTATAACTATGAGCAGTTTCAGAACCCTGCAAATTTTTGACCCTGCAAATTAAAAAATATTTTTTATGTAATTATCAATCCTTTTTCTGTACATTGGGTGTTAAATGCAAGAACCCAGCTGTCTATGTCTTCTAGAATAAAGAAGAGTAATATTTGGATTTGAGCAGATAGAAAATGAAGGTTGATAGAGAACTAAGGAAACATGAAGAATTCATCCATATTTCTTGGCTATGATTTTTTAAGGCCTTAAAAATATTTCCCTCAGCATTCTGTAAAGCTGCCAGTGAACTATATAGTTAAACTGTTCTGTCGGTTTTTGGTGGCAAATGAATCTTTGGTGCCAATCTTTCTACTTCACTGAACAATCTGGAAAGGTTTGTTAAATGGTTATTTCAGTTCCCTAAACTAGAAATCAAATAGACTGTCTTCAAACTTTTAATCCAAAAGGGTGGTGATTTTCATTTTCAGCACAAACTAATATATACATCAAGGATGTGCTATTTACTTTTGGTTAATTGCCACAAGATATCAATTTAAATTTTTTTTGTAAGAGTAAACTTCTGTAAGAACATGCAATATGGTATAATGTCACAATTTCAGGTTATCACAGATGATTTAAACTTCAGAATTTTGTTCAAATTGTACTTCTGACATGTCTGAAAGGAAAATATTGCAGAGCAGTGTGAGCTTTGCTTCCCTAGAGGAGGGCAGTGCAACTATGAGAAATTGCATATCTACCACTAGACTCTTCTGTAGAACTCTGAAGTGAGATCTATGATTTTCAGCTGCTGTATTGAAAGTCTGCATGCAGGCAATATTAGAACTGTTTCAGTGACATACAGGCAAGTGCCCACATTATAATGATAACATATAGCTCTGCTTCACCTTTATCTCACAGAAGACTGCCACTACCACAAGAATGGTTAAAAGTGCTTGGAAAGCTGTTCTTGATGAAGAATGGCAGACTGAAGCACTACCACAGCAAGACGGTGATTATAGTGGAAAACAAAGGAAAGAAATATTGCAGAAATGTTCTAATACCCTGTTTGGAAAGCACAAAGAGCAGCTCATTAATTTAGTTTAAGCTTTACATAAGGCAAAGCTGAATTCCAAAACATTATATTCTATCGGTTCTAGCTGGCTGGGAAACGCTGCTGCATTCTGGAAACTGGGTTTGTTTTGCAGTATTTATTTTTGTTATTTTGTCAATTCTTGACAGGGCCAAAGTAATGCAACATGATGAAATTCTAAGCTAACGTGCTGGAGTTTATCCAGCTATCCCAGAAGCGTGTGAGAACAGTGCAGCAGAAAAACTATCACAAAATATTGTATCCGGTGAGGCTGGTACTTGAAATTTGTAAC
>JAOTQP010001652.1:34587759-34629190 GCA_026413545.1 Cichladusa arquata | reverse complement strand
GAGCTAGGGGAAAGAAAAATCTGAAAAGCAGAAAGTTTTTCATTCTAAATTGAATTAGAAAAAAAAAAATTCTTTCTCCATGCTAAAGAAAGATAGACCCTAAGCATAGAATTATCCCAGACATAAACAAATGAAAGTGAAAAATTCTGAAAGTGATGTCATTGCGGAGCTTTATTACCACAAATGTTTAGGTAAGTCCAAATGTTTATCTTTTAGTTGTAACCACCAATAAAAAGTAGTTACTATGACTATTGTATTTAGTCCTTAATTTTGTACACAGTGTTTTTGGCCGCAAATTGCCTTTTTGATCATTAAGATGAAGCTAATAAACACAGCCTTCTGTCATCTGGAGAGCTTTAAAAGGAATGCCCAGGTGTAAGATGTGCAACCATGATTCAGGAGGCAGGGGATTCTCTTGTGTGAACAGGATCTTACAGGAAAAGTTATAATGTTGTACTTTAGAATTGTAAGGTTTCTGTCGCATGCACAGAAATCAATGCAGCCCATGCTTTGGAGACTCTAAGAAATCGAGTCTGTCTCCAGACTAGAGAAAGTCAGAAAAAACCAGGATCTATCTGTACTCCAGAAATCTGCATCTACAGTTATTCCAAGACAAGGCTTCAGATCAATCTAGACCACTAGACACAGTATGGTTCTAAAATATTGATCAATTGTAACAAGCTTCTTATTTCAAATGTTGGGGTTTTTAATGTAAATCATCTAAAGCTGGAATCCCTGAAGTGCAAGCACTTGAAATCACCCATGGAAACTTTACAGCACAGAGCACTATTAAGGACAACAATTCCAAAAAGTAGCTTTATTTTTTAAAATTTGTTTGGATTTCTAGACGTTAATGAAAGTACTTATCTCCCCTGTCTATCTGTCCAGCTATTAAAGACAGTCTTCAAGACATAAAAAGCCATTAGCAAGGAGCATAGCAGTAATTAGAACTATTAGTGATGTCTCAGTTTGCCTCCACATTTCCAGGTGTACACAAAGCTCCTGCTGTGGAGTACTGTTTGGGTGAAACCTAGGTGTTACATGACTGAATTACAATGGGAAAAAAGTTTCATATTGCCTTAAAACAGCAACACTTCTATTTCCTATGAAATACCATACCACAGAAGAGTCAATGAATAAGTGGCTAGCTTTTAATGATCTTTTATGATGTTGCATGTCATGTTATAAGAAGAAATTTTCAAATATTGTTTCTTGAGTTAGGATATTTTTATTTATTTTTATTTACCATCATTTATGAACTCTTTGTAGCTTTCTAGACTAATGTGCAGTTAGCAGATTGTGATGTCCCACCATTAAGGGGAATGGAGCACCCAAGATTTGTAGGCACTTGTAGTCAAAAGGAATAATGGAAGTCAGAGGATGCACAAAATCTCAAAAGGTTTTATTAGTAAATTACACACTTGGCATGGAACGTTATGGTATAGGTATAACATAGCTATAAGTATGTTAGTCCTTATATAAAATTATATTAATAAAAAAAGAATTTAAAAAAGAAAAAGAAAAGAAAGAAAAGCTATAAAATATTGTCTGATTAATCATTAGCATCTTCACTGGCAAATGAGAGAAAAATATTAGAAAGCACAAACCTGCTATTTTTATTACCTACTTTGCTTTATTGTGCTTCAGGTATCTTCAAGGAAGGAGAAGATTACTGTTGCTTTAAGCTTTTTTAACAAAAAGTAGCTGTGATATATTTACTCATCAGCTATTCTTGTAGTTGTCTGTATTTAGATTTTCAATTTTGTGTATTTGCATTTGGTTTTGAAAAAAACTGCAGAATGATTTTTGCCTGAAAAATGAAAGAATCTGCAATAAGCAAAACTTCCCTATTGTTTGCAGAGTATATGTTAAGTGGCCTTTTTTTAAATAAGCACAACTTATTAACAGTAAAATGGTTTTAAATGCCACATTGGAGTACAATTAAAATGTATACTTCATGTACATTTAGTCTCTGTATACAAAATAAACCATATATAAATTAATTTTTTTTTAGCTTTTTTGAACTGGAAGTGGCAGCTATCATCAATATTAGACTTAGTTTGTTCACTCAGCTTAGGACCACTCTCCACAGTATGTGGTGATAAATGTGACTGTCTAACCCTAGGTGGACAATAGGTGCAAATGTTATCATGTGCACATTGGATATTAACCCCCAGGTTCAAGGGGATGTCAGAGATCCAAACATTTATTTAGGAATCTAGATTTAAAGGAAAGGCTGTTGCAGAGAAAAGTAAACTGCCTGCTATCACTACTTGTCTTCCATTGTTGTAAAGAGATGATGGCAATTATTAAATGAAGGGAAAAGGAGAATTGTTAGAATGGCTTTTGCTATTTCTTTGGGTTTAGGATCTCATCTTGAGAGGAAGTAATAACACTTCATGAAAAAATCTGTGATTCTGTAATACTTATTATAATATCCTCTGGCAGAGTTTATTGCTGTTGGCACTGAATCAAATAGGAGCAGTCTGGCCTTACCATTTCTTTGCTCCTGTCCTAACAATTTGCTCCTGCTGCTTTTTGAGATATTGCACCACAAAATTCACAAAATCTGTACTGCTATTCATATATCCTTTAAAGATGGATCCACTCTTCAGACTGAAGTGACAGAGTGCTACATACTTTGAATCTTAATGTAACAAAGCTAATAAAGTCACTTCTATTATTTCAAGACATAAGTAGTGATGTAGAAGGTCACTGTGCACATGAAGTTCCTCTTTGGTAGCTGAGTATAGAGGAGTACTAATAAGAACTGGGATTCCTGTGTCTCACCACTGCTCTTATATTCTACCAGAGGGACATTATGTGAGGAATTCAGCCAAGATAAGATTTTGTGTGCATGCATTGTGTATGCAGTGGCAAAAATTATAAATGCATTCAAATATACAATATTCAGAGAAGCAATAAAACAGCTAATATTGAAAAGGAAAACAATATACAATGAAAATACTCTCTGGCAGTTCACTCTGTGATCATATTACCTATATGATTCTGCCAAGGTCAGGGACAGCTTGAGCTACATGCTTAACAAATGGAAATGCAAGTTAAACTTTCTCCTTGGTCGACTACTATCATTTTTATACTACTTCTTGAATTTGATCTGTGAATGTGCATTCCTATTGTATAATGCTTTCCCTTTCTGCTGAATCTGTGGGTCAGTTTCAGCTTGTACCTTGCTTCACAGCATGGAGATCTGTCTACATTTCTTGCTTTGTAATAAAGCAAACACAAGAAAACCCCAAACCTTGCTGTACTGGTGAATGTTAAGTTGATAACGAAAATAAAGTGCACATTTTTTACTGAGGTCATTCAGAACACATTTATGGTTCTGGCTTCTTCTGTTCAAGCTGAGGAGAAGGTCGCTATGCCTTTCATTTTCCTATACCAGACCTATTTTTTTCCTAAAGAGGGTGTGCATGTAGCCTAGGGTCCATTCATTGTTTTTCTGGATACAGAAGTATGCTTGTGATTTTTTGGAAGGTTGGACAAATGGAAATATAGCTGCCTTCAGCAGATGGTGTCTAAGAAAACAAGACAGTGATTCACTTGCTGAACTCTATCAATATTTGGTGGCAGGGTCTTGTGCTTTCATCTGATTTCTGGGCAATGGCTTCTGTCTGCCAGTTGCTTAGAGAGGGTAGAGAAACTTCTTCAGCCTAGGGAAGCATCTAATTTTCTGCCTGTTTTCTTTCCTGTATTACTGAGAATTAGAAAAAATTGTCATCTAGGAATCTGTAGTAGCTCTGGTGTATGGCTATGAGTGAAATATCTTGGAAAGCAGCTGCAAATTCAAAATGATCATCACATTTTGGGGTTTGTGTATGGTCACTGTGAAATAGTAGTAGTGATCAGCTGATAAATGGGAGGTATTCTACAGAAATACATCACAGTGGCCTTCAGACACAGATATCCCACCAGTTTTTTGGGTGGATGTGGGAGCTGCCTTTGCTGATGCTGACATTTTGCAGAACCAATTGAGAAATAATGGCCTGCTGGAAAAGTTACATTAACACTTTCTTATAGTTGCCTGCATCAGCACTGCCATAGAGAAAGGCTGTCAAGCAAAGGGCTCTTAAAAAATAATCCTAGTAGCATTAGCATTTGCACAGGTGAAATATGAAATGTAAAAATAAATACTAAAATAGCACTCTCAAGTACCAGCTCCTCTATTTATAGGTCAAATGTGAAGAATGCACACAAGATTTTCAGAATCCCATTTTCAAGGGGTTTTTTTCATTGTATTCTATCTCTAAATACATCAGCAGTTCATTGAATATCACCAGGGTCACTTGCTCAGTTCAATTAATATTTGTTAATATTCCCCTTAATATTCCCCTATTATTCTTTTATCATAGATATTGAGATACTTGATAGAAAGGTCATTTGATTTTGAAACTCTGGCATATTTTAGTATACTGAGTGATCCTATGAATGAAATAATTAATGTGGTCTGTAAGCTTAATGTGAATGCAAACTGCAGCGTCCTGGCTTGTTTCTAATCAGCATTAGAGATGTGCCAAACTGTCAACAGCTCATGAGCAATATGAACACTACAGTTCTTCACACCCCTTTGAGTTCACATCAATCATTTGAAAATAACATTTTTTTTCAGGATGAGCTGTCACTATCAATTTGAATAGTAGCTGCTCAGCTGGAATTTGTCCAATTTTTCAGCAAGCCATTTGGTACATTATGTCATGAAGCAAACAACTTGCAAAAGCAGATTCTTTTCATGATGCTTGTAGGACAGAAATGCATGTTTAAGCATTCCAAGCTTCCTTTGCCAGGTGAGACTCAGCTTTCATCTGGAAAATCTAGAGATTATTTAAAGAAAAGGGACTTCAAAGGCTTTGTCTAGTATATTATGATTCACAAAATTGTAAACTTTTTTTCGCTACTTAATATTTTGATAGAATTAACAAAATAATAATCAAATAAGAACTCTCTGAAATTATATCTATTTCTTCACCTTATGCAACATGTAGTCAGTAAATTGTTTTAAAAATCAATTTACCAGATACTTATACTACTCCCCAAAAACTCATTAGTGGTCATTGAACTTCTGTATTCTGCATATATTTTATATTCGAGGAAATTACATATATTTTAATGAATTTAATGCAAAATGGGACCTTTTTCTGCTCTTGGCTTATTATCATGGGCCTTCTCTTGTTTTAATTTCCCTGGCTCTAGTATATATTAACAATTATGGTGAATAAAACAGTGGGGAAAGAATAAAAATATTTATCCTTGAAGCATAGCGGGACGGACATTTTATACCTTTGCAAGAGACATATCAATAAAAAACATCAAACCGATGAATTTTCTTGCAAAATTTACATTTGTTTCTCTGTGTCTTAAAGAACAATCTTTTAAACTTTTCTAACAAAATGTTTTCATGACTTCAGTGGCATTTCTGACAGACCACAGAAACAAACCAGAAGCATCACTCTTCTTCCTTCTTTATCAGCAGTGAAACAGGGATTTGGAAAACATAAGAAGGCTTTTGAGGCTTTATTTCCCTGCTAATTTTACTTTTTTTCCCAGCTAACTAACCTAAGAAGCCTGAAGAACATTGAAAATACTTTAAGAATATGAAAAGTATGACTTGTTTTTCCCTGGATACCTCATGAATTTGTGGTCTAACTTCTAATTAATTAATTTTATATTTTTTTTGCAATATCTCTTTTATCAAAATTTTAGAAAAATCAGCACTAAGAATTAAAGCTCTGTCTATTAGGCCTTTTTGAAAAGGAAAGGAAAAAGAAAGGGAAAAAATAAAAAAGAAAATAAAAGACATCCATTAAAACTACTAAACTTAAATGAACTACAGAGGCTGATATTATATTGCTTGATTATATGAATTTATGAAAATTGGGTTGTACTTGGGCACCATCTTTAATAAGCAGTCTAGTGCTTGGTTATGCAATACTTGTGAATTCCTATCTGATTTACCCAATGAGAATAGATGCAGAGTGAAGCACAGAATCACAATTGAGTTTTAATTTTTATTATCTCTATACTAATATTTAATATTCTAATTATGTTGACCATATGAAAATGTTTACTGAGCAGTTATGCTTCTCTCCAAGTACAACATAAAAAAGACTATCTAAGAAATCATCCCACTAGAAAATTCTCCTATGCAAAACTATTATACACCAAGAGCTATTGAAACACAAGTGATAAACCCTATTGCAAGAATATCTCACCAAGCTTTAATCCAGTTTTATCTGGTTTTGAAAGTGGGAGCATCAAAAGAAATGTAGAAAACAAGGTATATGATAAAGTATCTAATTAATCAGATTTTAAAAAATAAGGATCATTAAGTGTGTGCATAATAAAGTACATTTTCTCCTCTCAACTCTATCCTCTTTGCCTATGAAAATGTCTTAATATATTAATGTCAATCTATTATTGATTTAATAGAATTATGTTATTTTTTCAATAAATATTACAGTGATTGCTGAGTGTGACACCTTAAGGCAAAACCCCCTTGCATTCCAGCTATTAGATATGATTTGTATATCATCAATTATTGATGTACTGTTCCATCTAGATAGTGTAATAGTTGATTTGAAATCTAGCAACCATTATGAAATTTATTACTGTCAAGAGAATACCATAAGTAATAGGAAACAGCTTAGTCAAATAAAAGAAATACTGTCTGCACTTCTTCACTAAGTGAAAATTCCTGTAACTGCTTTTAGGACAGTGGTGAGTCATATGATGCAGTAATGTCATACAAGATAGCATCACCCCAAACAGCTGAACAGATATATGAATACTATAAACCAAAAAAATGTCTGTGCTTGCTGCAAGGCCTGAATTTAAACATGATGTGAAATTACAGGAAACCTGGCAAACATGCAACAAAATAAAAGTTAGCTATTTAAAACAGTCTGAAACAAAGAGCATGTAGGAAAAAGCAGCAGGACAGTTTAAG
The DNA here is from genome assembly GCA_026413545.1 of Cichladusa arquata. Taxonomy (NCBI): domain Eukaryota; kingdom Metazoa; phylum Chordata; class Aves; order Passeriformes; family Muscicapidae; genus Cichladusa; species Cichladusa arquata. The sequence goes on along the minus strand of JAOTQP010001652.1, from coordinate 34,622,226 downwards.
ATGAAACTCTGGGCCCTGTAAGTTCTCAAACAGAAAAACATTACTAGTTGGTGGCAAAACCATTCAAATTTTCCACTGCTAGTCTGCATTTTTGTTTCAAACAGTTCTGGAGATTTTTTGTGCCCTTCAGGTACTGGCAGCTTCTCTGAAAGAGACACAAAGAGTAAAATCCTAGGGCCACATAAGTTTTTCAGGGAACGCCTTCCAGCATTTGAAAAAGGGGAATTACCATGACCCAGGTTCTGTCCTGGTTTCTCCTTGTGGGAAAATACTTTTGTGCTAAAGTCATACAGTACTGTGTGTGGAAACTGTCACAACCTTGCCACATTGTTTCACTTCTGCCTTTTCTATTTTTGATGATGAGGCTAAATAACACTTTATTTTGAGAAACTCAACATTGCAGTGAATTACTTGCTGCAAATACTAGCATTTGTCTGTCTCTATAGGCATCCTGCATACAAAATTCCTTCTGAAATAAAAGAAATAATTGTTCAGAATTGCATTCCAGTGGAGATTTCCATAGTGCCTCTGTTATTCAGAGTGGATTTTTACTGGGAATAAAAGCTGCTTGACCATACTTTGTAAGGGTATTTTGTTATTCCATACAGTTTATCCTTGTATGCAAGGCTGCTAATTAGAGGTATTTTAAAACAGTTAAAATTCTTTAAAATCTCACTGTTTTTTCAAGGTTAAAAAGATATCTTTCTAAGATATAAGACTAGATAAAAAAAACCCCAAACCAATAACCCCCCAAAACCCCAAAGACACTCTTTAGATTCTCTCTGTAACATAACTAATCCTTTATCTGCTCTTTTAAGGTCATTTATGAAATTGAACCTTGTCTGAGAATAACTGCATTTTTATAAATACCTTAGGCTGTGATCAAATGGAAAAGATCATTGTGAGTTTCAGAGGACACCTCTCAGCCAAAGAATCTCTTCGTGCCATGACAATTCACAATTCACATTAGAGCATCTTCACATCACTTGATTAAACCTGAAAACAGGGTAATTCTAATCTTAGAACAAGGAAATAAACTAATGACACTAGGAAAACAATTTATTAGTAAAAGAGGATGTTGTACTAACACATCTCCTATAATTTTATAAGAAAAACAGTTAAAATTTCTGGTAGATTTGTACTATTACATCATGCTAGGGTGCATTATTCACGTTTTGTTATACACCTGAAATGTAAGAAATTTTTTTTTTCAAAGATATGAATTAACCTTTTCCTAATGATGATCAACAGCTCCCACACCTTAGTTTTTGTGAGACTGCCTCAAGGGCCAAAATTTTATAGATCTGTGTTGCAATAACTAGATTCCAGAAAGTTTTTGGTATTTCAGTGAAGACATGGGTTATGTTGATTACAATAGCTTAGTATAATCAGGTCCCATAATGGAATAAAGCTTTTAAACATCATAATATATAAGAGTTCCCTCTCTTTCTTTCACACACTATTAAAAACAAAGTCTGCTTATGTTCTGTCTTTTAGTTCTTGTAATACTGACTTTCAGCATTCTTCTCTTGAGGATTTATTTTTTTTAATTGTTGTAGTAAGGCTTTTTTGTTTGTTTGTTTTTTAAGATTATTCATGTTCTTAATTCATTGATGGTTATATTTCTATATATATGCCTGAATCTCTATTTCACATAATTATACGAGATATGGTTTGGTCCATTCTTGTCAGTCATCCAGTTTTACTGTCTCTGCCAGCATTTCTGAACTCATCATTCCTGCTCTAATCGTGCCATGCCAGTACTTTTCAAAATTCTACAAAGATATGTCCAGTTGTTCTCTCTGTGGCTGATCTGCTGAGACCTAGTAGTCTACTTTTCTAAACTTTAACCTGTTGTTTTTCAGATACACTTGCCTGTTTGATCTAGCCTGGCTGTTGTTTTTTATTCTTTTTTTTTTTTTTTTTTCCCATTTTCCTTGGTATTTTTTATTTGTTCACCAGTTGCACTGCATCCATAATTTGAGCCTCAGATGATGAGATGTGAGTCCAGCTCCATGGACTTGCAATTAGATGGAAATCAGAGATGAAAACTTCCAATCAGGGATTTCTCATATTAATCAAAGAATGCTCAGTAGCTGTCTTTGTTGGAGAAAGATCAAGTACACAGTAACAACTGATGGAAAATCTTTGCTGTTTTTGCTTAAAGTGATATGAAAACATGTGCTTCATTTATTAAATGGAATTTACAAAAGCATTGTATATAAAAATAGAAAAAAATAAATCTTTCTGTTGGAAGACAGCTGATGAACACCCTGGAGCTGTTTAGTAACTTCCTGAATGGTGATATACACAAAATGCTTTGAGAACTTGACATGAGTTGGAGAGTTACATTTTAGTAAAAGCAGCTCAACTATTAAAAATTGTTTTGTGCTCAGAAACTGCAATTTCCACAAGTGCAATAAATATTCATAACTCCACATTAAAACAAAAAATAAATACACTATGTCAGTTTCTTGCCTGTGTTCACTGTTATCTCTTATTTCTTGTGCAGTTTATATTTCATAATAAATTCCTGATACGCTGCAGGGTTACCAACATCGCCTTTAATGTAACATTTCTCTTTGAAGGGCTGAAACCAAGTGGTATCTCCAGGGCATCATAAATCTTAGTTTTCACTTGGAATATAGAAACAAGGAAAAGTATAAAACAATATTTAAGCTTCAGACTAGACTAATTTTCAATATAAAATGGGATTGTTATGACAGTAAATAAATGAGCAGTCAAGAGTAAACATACTCCAAAATACAAAACCCTGCCAGAAAGAGAAAACAGGTAACCCTGGAACCCCGGGGATATTACATGATAGAGCAGTGTCCGGAAAACTGAAATGATCCTCAAGGATTTATTCATCTTTTTGAGGTTCATGTCCATACAAGTGAAAAGTGCCTGTGTTCAAATACTCTATTTAAAAGTGTAATAAAGAAAATAAATAACATCTATTATGTGTCATACCATACCAGTGATATGATTTTTACAGATCAGAGGTAATTTTGTTAAAATATAAAATATCTATCAGAGAGTTTTTAAGAATTAGGTAGTTTTAGATGGTGTTCACTAATTGCAGACACCATGGTGATAAATTTAAGGCATTAAAGCACAGCAGGAGTCTTCTGAGACACAACATTTTCTGTAAGGCCTTTGAACAACTTCACTAGTTTAGAAGCTCTTGGAAAGTCAAGAAAAATAAAGGAAAACAAATCTTCAAATTGCTCAGGTCCCCAAAGTTCTGTCATGTTCTTTTTCCGAGACCCTCTAGGGCTTCCAGCAGACAACAAAAGCGGACAGGCTCACAGTCATCAAAGTGAAGGCTAGAAAAATCATCTTTTTGATAGATAAGAAATATGTTTATGTTTGTTTAAAGTATTAGTATATGACTTAGCAGTGGGAATACTTCTAATAGTGGTGTGTGAAAAGGTTTGTGTGTGATGGGGATGGTGCAGGCTTTTGTGAATCACTATGAAAAAGACCCACCATATTTGGCTTCATTTTGTACTTCTCGTGATTGCTTTCTTAATTTGTCTACCACTGTAAAACAGACAAAATCATGAAAAACTAAGATGATTTTATTTTTGTTAACCATCTCTAGGTTTAAAGGCTCATTCACAAAGCAGCATGCACAGGTCCAATTTTCAAGCCTGCCCAAAGATAATTGGAAGCCCTTGGCCTGCATTATTTCAATCATTTACTTTCTAACACACCAAATTATTTATTTGGATTTAAAAAAACATTGAGAATTCTAAAAAGTTCTTATAAATTTTCTTCAGACCATATGGAAAGATACTAATGATTCTAAATTCTAAATACTGTGAAGAGGAGAAATTCAAAGATTTTCCTTTACAAGGGAAATTAAAGTGGTTATATTCAGTTTGTTTAAAGGGAGAAATTGACACTGAAGTAATATAGAGAGATATATTACTTCAGTGGAAATTTTTAGTTTTTGCAGTAATCTAAGGCAACAAAAATCCCCAAAAAAATGAACAACAACAATGGCATCATACAAGAAACAATAAAAATTAGAAATTACCCAGCTGGACTGAATGTTCGTTATCATTTTAGAAGTAACAACATTTTTAAGACTACAGTTTTGAAATCAAACATATTTATCAGTCTATGTTAAGGATTTGTACTAAATGCTAAAAAGGACAAAAAAACGAATCCAATGCAATCAACAAAAGAGCCAACAAAGTGAATAAAGAAAAGAATGCAAAGGAAACAGTAACAGATTTTGAGAAGCTATTTCGTACTCAAATGACTCAATTTGGGTTGGAATGTTACCCATATGATCTGCAGGGTGTCTGTGAGAAACAGAGCAGCAGATGAATAGGAAATGGCATCTGTGGCTCAGGGAAAGACTTGGCAAGAAAAACAAACAAATAAACAAAAAGGTTAAAAAATGCTAAATGGCCATAAAATTGCAGTCTTCTGTGAAGCATCGGGTAGTCTAATTTCTTAATTTTATTTTCTGCTTTTAAGTAAAGACTGCTAGATAGAAAGAGATTCAAACTGCTATTTCCACTGAAAAATAAGATCCTAACATATTTTCTGCAAATACTTTTTAAGTTTTATTTTATGTCTGGTAAAGTACACCGGTAAGAAATACAGTTCTGTGGCTTGAGAACACAACATAGAGATATGCAAATATTTAAATTGTAGACTGTGTCTCCACATCATTGTGGATGTGTAGAATGGTGGTAAGAAAGACCAAGCAAAACCAGATAAATGAAAGTGTATATGAAGGAGGAAGGTAGTAATCATTATTCCTGACTCAATTCTCAAAATGAGTGTAATGTGGGTAATTCTAAGCTGACACAAGATCCTGTGAGAACCTGTGATTTCAAATATCCTGAAAATTTGACATGAAAACCAACCAACCAATCAAATAACAAAAAAAACAAGAAACAAAAATTTCTAGTAAACATACCAGCACCAGCAAAAATTTAAAGCTGGTCATAAATCAATGCTGGGAAATTATATTCTCTTATTTCTCTGGAGTTCAACAATTTTGACCATGGAGGGTAGATAGCTGTCTTTACCCATTGCAGCAGCAGTGCACTGAACAGAATGTGAGGAGACCACAGATTTGTTACAGAGGCCAGGCAGAAGCAGCTTGCAATAACAGCAGTGTGATATAATGAAAGCTCACACAAAATCCTGTGTATGGGGGATATATCTCACCTAAATTCAGCCACATACTTAGGATGGGGAAGGGAGAGAGTGCTCATTCAATCCACATATCAGAGGTGTCTATATTGCCATTTTATTTCAATCTCTGGAGAGACCTATTGCCTTGCAATAACTAGAGCACTCATATAGACTAGATAGTGTTTTTTAGTGGGATTCACAATGCACTCAGTTTTTCACTAATAAAAAAGGTCTGAATTCTTAACATATTATTTACTTGGCTGCAGTATTATATTAAAAATATAAACATTAATAGATACAATACTGACAGACACCTGACTGAGTCTATTGAGGCCGTAAATGAACAGCTTTTTTATCCTTATCTTTCTTTTGATAATATGCAAATATTGAAAGGACAATATATATGATCCAACAGAAAGTGTACATCTGCATTAATCATGACTGTGAAAGCTTGCACAGAACCCAAAAAGAAAGGCTAATTTTATGATAAATGCTATACTCCTATGAAACAAAAGGACTGAGAAACAAAGTTATGGTGTCAATAAGTTGACATAGTAGTGACCAATACTGAAAAATTGCTGTTTTAACCCCAGCCAGCATCTGAGTACCAGGCAGCCACTCACTCCCCTCTGGTGCAATGGGAGACAGAATTGGAAATCTGGGAAAACTTGTGAGATGAGATAGAGATAAAGCAAAATTTGCACAAACAGAGCAAAGCAGAATTCATTCATCCCTTCTCAGCAGCAGAAAGGTGTTCAGCTATTCCCAGGAAAATCAGACTCATGAATAACAGTTATTAGGGAAGGCAAACACCATCCCTGCATGCATTCCCCCTTCCATCTTCTTCCCCTTGATTTTGCACACTGAGGGTGGGGCCATGTGGAATGGGATTCCCATTCCACTTTGGTCAGTGGGTCAGCTGGCCTGGCTGTGTCCCTTCCTCATTCCTGGGAACCCCCAGCCTCGCTGCTGGTGGGGTGGAGGGAGGGGCAGAAAAATCCCTGATGCTGTATAAACACTGACCAGAAACAACAAAAACATCCCTCAACTGCTGACACTATTTCCAGCACAAATCTAAAACACTGCCTCATACTAACTACTGTGAAGGTAATTACTCCACCCCAGCCCAAACTAGTACAGAAATGTAGAGTCAAAGTGGTTAAAGAAATGCTCTTTGTAGATACATGAAATATGTCACACATGACAAGTTTCTTATCAGCATAGAAACAAAAGCACTTAATGAGACAATATCCTGACAATACCATGTCAGTAAATACATAAGTACCTAATTCATAAACTTAGATTACAGATTTTTTTTTTAATTGCTTTACTCTTTTTCTAGGAGCAACACTTAAAATTTTTAATTGACAGAAAACACTGAGAATAATGAAAGCAAGTAAAACTTTCATAGGTTCAGTGAGAGTGTTTGATGCCTCAAATCATGTTATTTGGTCCATGCTTAACATAGGAGAGCAAGCTCCCAGTTCCCTGTTTGTTGGTGGTATGACAATCAATCAAGAGAGCTGGGAAAGCATAGCCTGTTGCAGACAGCAATGGTTTAACTGTATGTGACGAATGACTGTGGAAAATTGTTAGTGATGGCATTAAAAACCGAGCAGGAAAAAGAAAATAATCCAATTAATTTAATTCTTGAAGTTTGTAAGAAAAAATAATTTCAAAAAAAAGGCTGTAGGTTTCTAGCAGATCCATTATCATCTGATCATACATGAAAGCTGTGTATTCACATTACTGGAAAAATTGAGACCAAAGCTGGTGCCTGGCATGTAAGTAGTGCAAATCTGTATGACCTTTACAAAAAAAATTAAAATACATTTTAATAGAAAAAAATACATAGGACATGTAGGCACTTTTTACTTTCTTCCAGATCTTAATTTCCAAACAAAAGTTAAATGTTAATAGTGAGCATAGTAGGAAATCCCATCCCTTGGGGCTTTGGGGAATTTTATTGTTATTTTTGTGTATGTATTTTTTCCTACATATAAAGGTTACCTCATTGTATTACTTTTCATTTTCCTATGAAAGAGTTAAGACTGCAGTATATTTCTTTAACATCTTGACCCCACCTACAGCTATATTATTTTGGTACCTATGCTGATATTCTGTCACTGTCATAAGCAATTCCTTGTGCAGTAAAGTAGCTATATTATCTTTATTTTTAAAACAAATAAGCAAACTTACAAATCAGAGAAGGCAATTTCTTTGAAGTTAAGACAGAAAGTTTATGAATTGATTCAATTTGACTCAGAATCTTTCAAAATGCAGATCAAATTATGATGCTTAACAATAGTAACTACATAGGGTGTTTATAAATGACTAAAGTGGAAAAAAAAATCTGTTTTGTGAAAATTTGAGTAAAAATAGCAGAGAGCTTACATATAATCTATATGCATATGTATCTTCATATGTGTCATCAAAAATTTTAAATTAAAAATCCATTAATAAAATGCATGAGTACTCTTTCACAATTTGGAACCACACTCAGAGGCCAAATTCAAAGGATTCATTGTTTTCAATGAATAATTCAATGTATTCTGCTTGTAAGCTCTGTAAATGAAATTTTATATTATGAATAGATTACTGCTTTGCAGCAAATTTTATTTCATTTCTTGCTTTTAACTGCCTGTAAGTTCAAATTAATCAGTTTCATTTTGCAAAGCAATCAGAAAGACAAAAGCAAATAAGTTCCTATTTGTCACTAGCCCCTTATGAAAAAAAGGTTTTTTAACCAGTCCCTAATAAAATTTATTCTACTGGGACAAGCATTTACTCATTTAGTGTTTCTATTTAAAATAAAAAAAAAAGAAAAAGAAAGGAAAAAAGAAAAGCTCGTACATATTATTGCTTGTACATGAAATAAGCCTATTCTGCTGAGTCCTTTAATTAAAGTTTTATAGTTTGTTTGGTTTTGATTTTCAGTTTCTACTTTCTAATTTATGGAAAGGTTCCATAAATTGTATTCTGTAACTGCTATGTACATAATAATAAAATTAGAATTATTAGTTTTCAAATGAAAGTAAGAAATCCAAAAACTCCTGTTGTAATACAGAGAAATTGCAGAAATTAATTTAGAAGAGTGTATCTAATTCATTCAGCACTCATCATTTTACTCTTTTTTACTATCATATTCCACAGTTTCCTGATAAGTAACTGTAATTTTGCTCAGTTCATTTGAAGAAGAGAAGATCCAAAACAAATTTTATATGATTTTTTTCATTTTCTACTGCTCTTGTAAAATTCTGCAGTCACAGGAATATTATTATATTTTTGTAATATATTAAACAACTTACTGCGATGTTTTTCTTGAAATAGATATGGCAGACATTCCAGTTTGCTGTTTTGTTTTGTTTTGTTTTGTTTTGTTTTGTTTTGTTTTGTTGTTTTGGTTTTGTTCAGTAAGGAAGATGAGACTCAGTTTGAAACCAGAACTTCCAGCTTGAGCACTCCTCAGAGTCTCAACCCATGATATGTGATGTGGCAGCTATCTCTATCCATAATCAAATGTAAAGTAACCATCCCTGGTCAGAAAATTATTTAAAGACACTGTTTTGTGCTCTAGTTGACTTTTAAGATGGCCAAGTGTTTTCTAGAGTGGTGGAAGAACTAAAGAAAAACCAATTATCTTTTATGCATGCATGCAATTTTATACACACTCCCCAATGTGAGTCAGGCTGCAGGACAGAAAACATGAATTTGAACAGGCTAAACTCTAAAAGTGCAAAACAGGAGATGTAGCTTCTACTTTAAAAGGAAGATGCTCAAATGTTAAAACCAATGATTGAATATTGAAAAAATCATATGGAGTGTAAGAAAACAAAACTGTGCAGTGAGGAAAAAAGAAATCGTGACCTTGGTAATTAAAACAATGCATTGTCAGTATTGGAAATCATAGATCAAGGGACTAGAAGAGCAAAACTGAAAATAAATACTTGGAATTGAATTAGACAGAACAGCAGCACCAAAAATTTGATAAGAATGTTTCAAAGAAAGCTTCAATAAGACTAAATCACCCTCAACCATCAGAGGAACTAATGAAGATGTGCATAGGCCTTAAAAAAAAAAAAGAAAAAAAAAAAAAGAAAAAAAAGAAAATAGGAAAGACAGAGCCAGAGGCAAGTGTCTAGAAGATATTATGCCACTAAGTGACAACCCTGAACGGTTTTATACAAAGATAATCTGACAAGAGTAGCAGACCGAGTAAGCTCTAAATCAGTTAATTTGAAACAAATTTTCTTGAAATTCATAGATTAAGCATCAATACCCCAAGTGGAGGAAAAACTATGGAGAAAACAGAAGCTTGCTTACCTGTTTTGCAGTGTGCAAAATAAGAGTTGTTCAGCTTGGTTCAGAATGTTGTTGAGTTGTTCAGAATGAAGTGATGTCAGTGTTAGGAAAATTATCTGTGGGAATTAAAGATAATCAGCTCTAATATGAAAAAAATTAATTACATGCCTTAAATGTTTTCTCAGTGATAGTGTATAAGATGTGCCTGAAATGCAGGCAAGTTTTCTGTTTCAGGTGAAAAGCACACAGATGCAGGTAGAAGCATCAATAAAATACCTTGAGCACCATATAGAAAATACCAGTTCTGATGAAGAGTTTTTAAAAGTCACTATCATGTCTATAATTGAAAGGAAACCTTTGGGACTTTTGTAAATAAGATGCCCACTCTCAATAAGCCTTTAATGGACACCAGCTAGTACACCAGAAAAGCATTCAAGAGAATTAAGAAAGCATTTTAAGAGATCCAGAAGAGTTTTAGCAGACAGGGGGTGCAATAGACATCAACACAAAAGAGAAGATATAAGCCCAGGAAAATGACATAACAGAGCAGAAGACGTGGTCTCTGCCCTAGGCTCCTCCACTAGCTTTGGCAGCATGAAATGTGACAAACTATAATGACACACTGAAGTGAATGTGGCAGGTCTTTAATCCTGGTATGATTCTTTGGTGCTGCTGTAAAAAAATTGAAATTCAATCCAAAAGGACCAGAAAAGTAATGTCTGCTGGAACAGTCTCTGCTGGCATTTTCAATGGGCTGCACACTACCCATGTGTGTAGTGTCTGTGCCTGAAACACCGGATTCTTGGTGGATTCTCAAGGACCACTGATTAGAACTGTCTAAAACTAGAGCATCTTCAGAGGTTCTCCTGCTTTGTGCAGGAGTCACAGACCCTTTGGTAGCTTGGGTCCTCTAGAAAGTTCTGTTATTTTTTCTGAACTACCTTTGCCCGTTTCAACCTTCTGGTCCTTTGCTGAATGTAATACAAACCATGCTCAAAGATTATTAACTGTAATTTTTGGTGATCATGAGATTTCCAATGCCATTGCAGAACAGTGAATGAGTAAGGTGGGGGGAAACTTGAATTGTTTATTATAAATTTCCTAAGGCCATATATATTAATTTATTTGAGATATATTCATTCAGTGAACGTAGTATAATTTTAAAATGAAAACCAAAACAAAACAAGTGGTTGACATACATCTCAGCATTTCAATGATCTTTTAAATCTTAATCCGGGAATCTAACTGCTCCCTTTCACTAGATATTCCTAATGTCAGTTTATAAAATAGATCTCTTCTGTCTCACAGACTGTCTTTGGCATTTGTGGGTATGGGATCTCACCAAGCAACCAAGAAACAATTAAGTACTCAATGTGTTTTTCTGGATCCAGCTTATTCTGCAGTCAGGATTATGTTAACTCACACAAATCTTAAATGCTGAAGAGGCTGGAGTAGCTATTATTCTATCACTTCTGAAGTACAGCAGAAAAGTGGAGCCAAATTCAACTGTGATGAGATGGGTAGTGTCAGATCAGCTTGTGCACTGGGTTAGATTTGTGTTAGAGTTGAGGATTAGCTAATAATGAAACAAAATAATTAAAGGAGTTGACTTACATTTCTAATCCTTAAGAATTTAGGAATTGAAAAGGATGAGAAAATATGTATGACCTTAAGCCTATTGACATATCAAATAACAAAAAGAGTTTAATTTATACCCAACACAGATTTGTTTTCATGCACTCATCACACAGGAATACTAAAAGTTATAAGATGAGAAAAATAGAGTTTAATTTGAACTATAACAGAACATTTTCACAGAAACTACAATATTTTCATTTTATTATATAACAATACTTATGCAGTTTATTTTCTAAGCTCGATGCGTATTTATGAAAAACTGATGAGAAAAAATGTAGTGGGTTACTTTTTTGGTTGTTCAGTTTTTTTTTGTTTTGTTTTTTTTTTTTAATAAGGATAGTTAATAAATTAATTCAAGTCTGGAAATCTTCCCAGCTAAGAATCTAATATTCCCTGATTTTTTTCATGAACGTTTAATTTTTACAATTATATTAGATTGAAAGAAATTGAAATATGGCAAAGGATAAGATTAAGGCTGCATGTTTTGACTTCTTACTTTGTTTCCACTACTTCAGTATATGCCATCCCTGAAATTAGATCCTAAACCACTGCTAGTAACTTGCTGAAGGGTGAAGACTTATTCCACATTGTCCTAGAGACAATCTTATATATGTTTATGTAAGTTTAAAATATTTAACATATAAATAGTTACATGTTAATAGTTAAAAGGCCAAATATGAAGACTTGACCAACAGAGCTTGTTTCAGTGCAATATGTTTTGATTTGGAATGTGATTTTTTTATCTACCTAGGTCTTTTTCCCTGGATAAGAAACATCTCTTAAATGTGAAATTTGTGCAGAGTCCCTACAGAATAGAAAATAACTATTGAGCATATGTCAAAAAGCTGGGAGAGGAGGGATGCATGTGGAAGTGAAAATAAGATTATAGGGCATGCAGACACTTAAGAAATGGAGTGTATATTAGACCTTCAAGACAGTCAAAGCAAACTGTGATGGCCAAGCTGTGACATGTAGTTATAGAAACAGAATAAATTCAGAAAGGAAAGGAAGACAGAACAATGGAATAATATATTTTAAACAGGACAGAAAGAGATTTTTAAAAATATGGTAAAGAGGATTCTGAGATTCACATCAATAAGCAAAAATAAATGAGAAGAGTTTCAGATCTAGAAAGGAAGGTGATACTAACAACGTAGCTGCAGATGGCCTTACATATGACAGCTCCTTTACAAGATTCATTTTCACTGAATTGCCTGACAGCCATCTATCACTGAATAAGACTCATGTGACAGGAATTGGATAGATTTTCAGATCAAATCGTATTCTTTCAAGAAACAGAGGGCTGATGCTGCTTTGTATATATTGGTCATTCATAGCTGCTGATAACTTACACTCCCCTTAAACTTGTGACAATTATGGACCTCTCTAGTGGATGCTCTGTGTATTCTTTGATGACTGCAACACAGCTTGGCACAATATTTCCATGGAAAGCAGTGAAAGTTATTTTAATGTCTTACGTGACAACCAAGTGGAAGTGAGCTGATTAATGTGCAGCCCTTTGTATTCAACTTCCCCATAGGTCTCATAACTAAATAGAACCATTTCTGCTATGAAATGAACAGACCAACTGCTGACTAGTCTACATGCATTGACAATACAATTACACCACTGGATGATGATATGAATCTGCTATGTCAGAGTGTGCCTGTTCTTAGAAAGGATTGTACCTGCAGTTCAGCTTTGCCCTCAGCCTGCTGTTGACTGGCTGCCTTGAAGCTGAGTTCAGCAAAAAATGTAAGATAGTTTGATAGTCCTGCCATGAGCATCAAGACATTGCTTCAGTGGTGACGAGTTTACCTATTCCTCTTTTGAAAGTTCCTTGAAGGCTCTCTTGCTAATCCACAACCACATACATGAGATTGACATCCATTTTGGGACAAAGTAGGTGATGGAGAACAGCTCTTCCCAAAGCCTGGAAAAGATACAAGCATGTGAATGTCCTATATAAAAGATGAAAGGTTTTCCTTGAGAGTGATAAAGGGGAAGTTGTGATGGGGCTAAATGCCAAAACACAAACTGTTCAACATGCACTGTGAATGATTTGGGATGCTCTGCAGATAGTGCATACAATGGAGCGCTTAAGCTGAGTGCCTTCCACTGAAGCATCACTCAATCTTTCAGGAGCTGGAAGTCTCTTTTGTTTTTTCTTTCCTATGCTTCTTCAATGTCCTGTAAATTAGTTCTTCAGTAATTAGCTCTATTTTTCCTCATATCTTCCTACCTCCATTCTTTCTTCAAGGTCCTTCAAACTCTTCTTTTCTTAAAGTTTGTTTCCTTCTTCCCAAATGGTCCCTTCTTCCCATATTCCATTAGATGAGACATTCAGCTTCCAGATGTTTCCTTCCAGCTCTCTTATTCAGCCAGACACATTTCACACATGTAGACTTGACCTTACCCTTTTCTATACAACAGTGATTAAGAAATCATCATCATTCTTCCTTAAAAAAAAAAAAAAACAGAAAAGTTTCTTTTACTGAACTAAGTTTCTTTTTGTTCCAGCAGTTAGTAGAGGAGATGGTGACTGAGTCACTCAGAGAAATCTGCATGTAGTTTTGATTTGAAATGGGTTGCAAGAACATTTTATGAGAAAAACAAAGTTAATCTGAAATTATTGAGAATTGACTGAATATGCAGGTATCAGAAAGATTGAACGAAACTGGTTTGAAAAATCAAGATTTATAAAAGTAGCTAATTCTATGTCTGTGACTTCCTAATCCAGATGCTGTATTTCCACTGTGTAGTCCCCTCCATATTCATTCACACCTGCAAACGGAATAGCCAAAATAATATTAAACCTTATTTCACATCCATTTTGAAACCATGTAGATGAATACACAGCGGCATTAAAATGTTTGCGTATGAATATTCGCATATTGCATAAAGATGTATTTGCTTACCAAGTGATAAAAATCTGCTAAAGGCAAGACATTAGCATAAAGAAAGTGCTTTCATACCATACACTGAAAAGGCAACAGAATGTGGCATTTCCATAATGTCTAAACAGAGGATATTCTCAGGGTACTGATACCACCTATGAGATTAGCAGAATATTAAGGCATGTGAAACTTATTGCAAGATTGTTAGCAGAGTTAATAGGAACTTGGAAAACTCTATATTAATTAGTAATGATCAATAATTAAGATGAAACCAGCACTTTATTGATCATAGACCGCTTTCTTCTATAAAACAATAAAATAATTTAATTTAATTAGATTAGTGAGAGTGCTGAAGACAGACCATCCTGTTGGAGATTTTGACTTTATTACCACATCTGCCCAAAGGTCATCTGTTATTAAACCGCACACTGCCTCTCTGAAGTGTCGTGTTGTGAAAATCTATTTCAAAATCTCTATGACAATCAATATAAAAATACCTTACTCAATATTTCAATTCTATTCATTCAAACATTTTTATTCCATTTTTAAGCAAGCATATTACCTTTCTCCTAGGAAGGCACTTGGGTTCCTAAAGAGTCTTTAGGCAGTATATCTATCACTAAGAATTATCCTCATGGTGATGTTCTCAACTGCATATATTCATTATTTAATAAAGTAGCTATTTTTATGATGAAAATGATCTGGGCATGACAAATAAATTATTCAGCATTATAAGGATATTGTCATTGGCACCAGGTGTGAGTTAAAATTTTTAAATTAGTCTGCTAACACTTTTGACAGATCATGCATATGTTCTGTAAACTTTTTGCTTACTTTACTATTTTTACCCATTCATTAGTTTCTGTTACTAGGAAGCATTGTAGAATTGAAGAAACATTTAATAGGAACTATAATATTTAGCTGATTCTTTAATTACATTCCAATGTTTTTAAAGAAGAAAACATTAATTTTATAATTCAGAAATCAAGAATTTAAATTAGAACGTAGGAAATGTTTAAAAGGGGACAGCAGAAAAAATATAGTAAGTTTAATTCAATTTTTCCCTAAATCATTTTGCATATAGAGGTTATCCTTTATATTAGAGATTATCGTTTATGTTACACTTTAAGCATCTACTTAATTTTGCAACTGAAAAAACCACACTTTTTTATTTATTTAGTGTAGCAAGATAAACAGTAAAACCAGTAAAGGACAAAGAGGAGATTTGGCTTCATTGTCCTACTCCTACCACAGTGGAACATAGCCAAAGATGAGATTTACAGTGGAATCTCTGGATCAGCTGCACTGGACTTTCTGTTGTTCTTTGTGGTCTACTGCTCAGTCAATATTGCCACTGCAATATTGCATCTCGGATGCATCTCACTGCATCTGAGAAAAACCTGGGGCAGACTGCCTTATCTGCTAGCTAGTGTGAACTGGCTGCTTGAAAACTTTAGAAAAAGTACATTGAGACTTTTCTGTGTCCCAGGTGGTTTGCTTTTTGTCCCTGAGGCATATATATATACACCTAATAAAAGTTTCTTAGAATTAAGTGGCGGCAGTAACAGAAAGAGAGCACAAGATGTCCCACAGAAATGCTTTTAGGGTGATATCTCAGATATGTACAGGGAGGTGTGGGACACACTATAAGGGGTTATGAAGGTGCTGGAGATGTGCCAGATATTCTGGGATTTCGGAGCATTGGGAGGACCAGGATTCTCCCTTTTGCAAATAGCAAGAATAGATGCTACCAATCAGTAGATGGCTCTTCTGTCCACTTTTCCAGTGTCCCCTCAGAGGGAAGGAATCACAGTGGAGGTTGTGAGTGAACTAATATTCATGCAGTGTGCATAAGGAACCTGGAGAGCCTTGACCAAAACTAGGAATAAGTCCTATTGACAGTATTGACACCTCCACAGATGGAACTGTGAATTTCTGAAAAAGGCAAAAAATAGCGTGAGAAGAATCAGGAATAGTGAAAAAAGTACTTGGGGAGCCAATAAGGGCATTGAGGAAAAGGGAAGTTAACTTTCTAATTATGCAATTGTCTTTCTTCTTGCCTAGTTCATTGCCCATCTTCTGCCTGTACCATTAAGAAACATGTGTCCATGACAATTGAAAAATGGCCAGCTATATGGCATAGAGATTCCTGTGTAACACATTTATCATTCTGTGTCTGTGACAACTGTAGGACTGCCTGTTCATTAGTATTTAAATCAGTTCATAAATATTTCACTCTAAAATCCGGCTTAAATAAGCCTTACATCTGGTCAGGGTAATGCTGTAGTTTAGCGTCTGTTATAAGCCTTAATTCTAGCCTGATATAATGCTATTGTGTAGTTACACAATTTCATAAGGGCACTTACACAATAAAACAGAGATTTAATGGAGCACTTTATCTTTTTGCAATTTTTAGTTTCAGCTGACCATAGCAAGTGGAGCTAAAGGTTGTATAATATTGCACATCTCCCTCTGGCAGAATGACTCCTTTGCATAGAAAAGTTCTCCGTTTTAAGAAAAGAATGTGATGTTTTGGAAAGTCTTAGTGAAGATGTTTCCCTAAGAAATGGGAATACACTCCTCTAATTTTCTTCTAGTTTCTCTCTTCCATTTAATTTTTAGTGTCTTAAGTGATGACTCTGAAGGTGTCAGAATTATGTGAGTAATAGATACCATTTTCAAAACACAAAGAGAATCTTAAGGACAAGCAGATACAAGGGATATTTTAGGTCAATACAAAAAATCAGAAACTGATATAAAAGAGTTACCCTCATATTTCCACATTACTCTGTGTTAACCAACACTAGAACCTATTCCACTCAAATATCCCAATCTCCATAATTTTCTCATTCTGTATGAACTTTGGGAAAATAATGAATGGGAGGACTCTGAATTTGTCAAATGAGGATCAGAAAAAGAGAATAGCAGAAATGTCACAATTTTTCATTAGCAGTCATATATGTGCAACTAGTTACTTCAAAAGAGCATAGTAGGAGAAAAACTGGTATAGAAAGGTCAGTAGCCATTTCACTTTATGGAGGACAAACGCCTGCAGAAGGCTGTAAGGTGTTTGCCTTTTAGCTTTGTCCATTATCACACATTACAGTATCCCCAATCCAGTGATTCTCACTAGGTAACTCAGACATGTTTGTTTTTCTGTAACCTGAGGTACAAAGAAAGACACTAATGTAAATTTAGTGCAATAAAATCAATAAAACTGTGTGTTGTGCAATCCTCCTGCTCCTCCTCCTACTACTACTCTGTATTTAAGCAATATGCTCCATGTTAGAATTGTAGGTAATTTTAAAACATTAAGTCAGTAAACTCTTGTGACATTATTGCAAACAGAAAAGAAAACAAAGCACAAAAAAGGGTCAACTTGCCCACCAAGGTATGCAATTAATTTTCTCTTAGTCCATCCAAAAATTAAATGTACAGTATAAGCTCTGAACTTAGGATTCTTCTATAATCAAGATAGGGAAAGAAATATTTTTCAGCAGTGTATTATGCCATCTATCTATTAGGTAGTTATTCTCTGGAAGGGATTCCTTCAGCACGTGTAGCTGAAGCTATAGGCATCTTTAAGGTGAAAAAAACAAAGTTATATGAATCTTCAGTAGCTAAATGGCAAACTTTTAGATCTTTATTTCCAATTTTTTTTCTCCAACTGCTAAAGAAAATAGCTGTATATGTTGCTTGCCAGGGCTTTTCACTGTCAGTCTCTACTGTACTATTACCCTAATTATAGAAATGCAACATGGTAAGTTAGCACCAGGTATTTATAAGTGCCTTTTGAAATGGTTGGGATGTATTTCAAATTGATGGGAGTCATCCTTTATTAAAATATTTTGAAATTATTCAATACTATTATCGACTAGTTTTTTATAGTCTGGTCTTTAAAAATTGTAGATATCCAATCTGCTGAAGTCTTCTGAAAACACCCTACTTATTCTGATAATAAAAATCGATGAGAGATGGATTCCAGGGAAATTCTGGCTGAGAATATTAATGCTGAGTTATTTTTAAAATACTAGAGATTTAGAATAATACAAGGGTTAATGTAGCTGAAAATATGCAGAGCCATGAGCAACCAGTGCTTCTTTCTTGTGAAATCATGCTTGTTGGAACAGGAAACCTCCTGTGATTTTTCCTACTTTCAAATAGAATCAACATGCCAAAGTTATCAATATCATTTCCAAGGTTCTATTTTGCTTAAATACTAACATAGATTTGGTGCATTAACTTTCCAGCTGAATGGCTGGAACTTGGTGGTTTAATTGCCAGTTGCTCCATGGTTTAGTAGATAAACTCAGCATCTGTTGTTTTGTGTCGGACGTGGTTTGGAGAATTTGCAGATACTTCAGCTCTTCTTTGAAAGCCAAAACACTTTGACCCAGTTGCACTATACAAGAGAGCTGGCAAAACTTCACTTCAAGCAAATATATCCAATTCATTCAAACTCTGCTCACAATATGTTTGAGACCAGACACCGAAGCAGCAGAAACACAAAATGAATAACAGACCAAGATCAAATAAACTATGAGTACTAGTGGCTTTCTTCGTACTGCTCAAGAAGCCATGCTTTCTAACAAGGCTTTGGCTATTTTCGATCTCTCTTATGGAACTATTCTTCTAAGAGTGAATTGTGATATTAAAGCTGTCCTGTCAGACACCAGGAAGGATGATT
Organism: Cichladusa arquata; assembly: GCA_026413545.1. NCBI lineage: Eukaryota > Metazoa > Chordata > Aves > Passeriformes > Muscicapidae > Cichladusa > Cichladusa arquata. Next base: position 34,603,539 of record JAOTQP010001652.1, on the reverse strand, counting down.
GCTTTATTCATATAAAGGAATTTTTAAAAATATTTTTCAAATAAAATCACTGTGGAAGCGCAATAGCTCCAAAAACTGTGAGGGAAAGCATATTGCCTATCTGTTTAGAAAAATGGACCTGTACTTCACTTTGATGAATATTTGGAAGTATTTAAGAAAGGCCTAGCATGCAGAGTGATAAAGTCTACATAAGTAGTCTTATGCATAGAAAACATTTGTGACTTCTTCTGAAAACTCCAGATATAAACAAATTTCACAAGCCGTGTAGTGTTTCTAAATGCATTGCATGATAACATTTTGGCTACCAGAATACACTTTTGTTCCACAGTCAGAATTGAACATCTGTAGGTTCTATGATACTTTACAAAACTGAAACCATTTTTTTTTTTTTTTTCATAAGGTGCAGAATCTTACAAGGGATGTATAGATTTTTAAAGTTCATTTAGTGTATTAGTTGCACCACTGAGGTCAATGAGTGTTCCATTACCAACTCAGTAAGGATCCACCATCTGCTTGCTGAGCTGTTCCAGTGAAACACAATTAGAGGATTCTTGCCATTACTTGGGACTCATGACAGATTACTTTATGACCTGAACTATAGCCTTTACAGAATAAAAACTTAATACCAGATTTACATGTTCCTGATGGGGTTCCTGTTGAGTTATGGAACCATAACCTGAGATGTACATAGGTACATTAAGAATTGGGTAATAAGCAGCTTGAGCGCCTATAAAAATAATTTGCTAAGAGTAGAGGGTTTCAGAATAATAGCTGGCCACACACTAGATACGTTTTGAATACAACTGAAGAGTCATGAAAGGAACATTTTAGCCTTGTGTAAATTCCAGTGACTCTGAATGATTTTGAGGTTAGGTCTTGAAGGTACAGAAGGATGAAATATGTAGGGGAGTGGCAGCTCCAAGTAGTGATCTCTTTTTCCCACCACTGTTGCTTGGCACAGATTTTCAGCTTGTCTCTCATACGGTGAACATTTAATTTTCCCTGTACTTCTGAACAAACCAGGCCCAGATGGCAAAACTACAGTTTCAGTTAGTGCTGTGGCCTTTCTCCAAAGTTTACATGAAGTAGAAAACATAGAATGCCAGTTAGCGAAATATACACTTAAAACCAAGGAACTGACAGGAGACCTGAGGTCTTTCAAATCTTTATTAGGTGCTGTTACATAAAGTTCCAGCATAAATTTCAATATTATTCCTGGGAATAAGGGTGTAAAAAGATTAATAAGAATTTGAAGTGCATCCACGTTCATAGCACAGACCTATTAAGAAACAGACTGCAAAGTATTTACATGAAGATCATGAATGTCAGAATAAAAAAGTATATCTAGTTTATTACTTGAAAAAACTATTAAAAAAGAAGCCCTGCATGAAACTGCACTGACAAATCAAATGTTTTATTATTTTGGAAAGACATAAATTCTGAAATTTGAGGTTCAGGACCTTAGAGATGACATCTGTTTCAACTTTGCTGCCAAATGTGTAATACAAGTCCCCAAGTTCAAGTGGGAGTTGTACAGAAATAATGTTGATGGTTTTTCTTCTTTCTGAGGGACAGATTACAATAGCAATATTTCTTTTCATAAAAAATGAGTGAAAGTGTGTCCCAGCAACACAATTCTGAACGTAAAAAAAGAATAAAGAGTGAAAATAAAACATAGTAGAACAAAACACAAGCACTCTAACTAAAAGGGTGTTTTTATGACCAGCTGCATGATTTAACTTCATTCAGACTGTATAATTTATGGTAGTACTGTTAAATCATAAAATAAAATGTTATTTTCTCTACAGAGCAGCGATATAGAAGTAAATATTTTGATCATAAGATAAAATTCCAGAAAATAATGCGTGCACCTTTCCTTTAATTATTTCCTTTAATTATTCTGAGGGATACAATTCTACTAAGATTTCTTAGTTTTACAGAACCACTGAATGAGTTTCTGGGTTCCTATCTGCCAGGAGGTGTTCAATGGTGAATTTTTACTACCCAGGTTTTTAATATTCCCCTGCAGTTGTAATACACAAAAACATTCTGCGACTTCATTTGTTATATGTTTCATTCATCTCATAAAAAAGGCATTATGCAGGTTTTGGAACTGAGAGCCTGAAGTAATTTATTTTGTCTGTTATGTGAAATGTCACATACATGGAGTGAAAATCTGGCCTCACTGAACTTAACAGAAATAATTTCTATTGGCCTTCACAGTGGCAAGATTTTGTCCATAACCATCAATAAAGATGTCAGTATTTACTAACAGTTATAAGCCATCTTATTTTTTTATTTATTTATTTATTTTATTTTATTAATTTATTTATTTATTTATTAATAATGAAGAAAAACTTAAGAAGCTTTGGCAACTAAGAAAATTGTTTGCAAATGGTGACATTTCATTAGTGACTCCTACATTGATTATGTTAAAATACTACACACATTGATTCTTTAATATTTTATCCTTCTCAACAATGATTGGGACAAAGTTTTGGTTGTGTTTCTCTTTGGCATTTAAATTAAGTTAGTGACAGTGGACACTTATAACGGATGCTGAATAATTTTAATGCCTGCAAAATCACATTATAGAGTACTTTTTTATTTTAACATTTTCCCCTGATTATCTTAATTTTTTTCTGCTGAACAGCATCAATTTTCCATGGTCATTTTTGAACGACTTATGAATGGTTTGAAAAATAGTAGGTGGCATGGATTGACCTGACAGTAGTTCAAGTATTTCAATTATAAATACACATTAATATGTCACACTGCAATGACTAATTACATTGAAAATTGTTGATTAATTATCCCATAAGATTTCTACACTGTAGTATTCTCACAAGGTGACATCTGCAAATGCAAGCACGACAATTTGATAAGGAAAGTGGCTTGGAAATGGAATCTGTAGCATCAAATAGTTGCCCTGAACAAATCCAGGTGAACGTGTTTTGAGTTTTCTGAATCCTCGCAAGATTGAGACCCTTGTATTTTATCTTCTTAAACTTTGTTTTCCCATTCTTTTCAGTGAAGCACCTCGTAAAACCTTCCAAACTTAAGACATGTAATCTCTGTTCCACCTACCATCCCAGAGAGCCTGATCCCACAACAAAAAAGTAGCTAACATTTCTGTTTCAGGAAAGAGAATTAACTTTTTACATGGCCATGGCACTGTCAGTTATGTGCTTACATCACTAAACCAAAAAACCCAATAAATAATCTTGCTTTTAGGGATTTACAGTGTAAAAACACCTTGTTGATCTAATCCCTATTACTATGTTCATGACATCACTGGATTCAGTGCAGACTCTTTTTTAAAAATCTCAACTATTTTATCGGATTTGCAGAGACAGAACTAGTGAATGCACGTTTTTTCCATCAAATAAATCCAAAAAAATGGTGGGGATATAACAGTGTTTAGCATAATATTCTAGTCTATGCGAATATTATGTGAAGCCTCTATTGATTAAAAAGGAATGTTTTGTGCAAATATATACATAAACACTCTAATGATTAGTGTGCAATCACAACATAATGTTAACACAACATCAGAAAATCAACAAAATATTATAATATTTTAATAAAATGTATTGCAAGGAAAGCAATCAAGCTATTTAAAGAACAAAAATATGTTATATTTCATGGATTTGATATTTTTGCTTGAACCTGTTTTCTTGTGTTATCAGCGCAAGATGTCAGTGTTCATACCTTTTGTAGGGGAAAATTAATCTAAACCCCATCAAATCTGTTTAGTTATTTATCAGATTAAAACAAATAATCCAAATTTTATAATAGTTAACATCCTTATATGATTGAAATTAAAACAAGTAAGTTTCTGTAGCTTTTAAAAGATACTTAGAATAAAACCACATCTTTAATATGAATTCAGATGGGAAGAAGAAATTCAAGATCAGGGGAAAGTGAATAAAGAAGGAAAGAAAAACATGGATCAGGGTTATAGATGTTCTGTCCTGGACATTGATGAAACAGTCATTACAGACAGAGATGGCATCCTGTGAAGAGATGAATTGCTGCTGCTGCTGCTACTTTGCTGAAGGTGCTTTGAAATGGAAATATTAACAGGCTTGAATGTCCTGACCAAGCAAGGTTGTGTGCAGAAATCAGAGCTCTACTTGGCAAATGATAAGAAAAATTGCAATCAAAGCTGAGTGGCAGAAGTGCAACATGCATTTCCACAAAAGAATTAGAATTAGGAAGTATGGCAAGCATCTAGAAATGGAAATGTTCAAAGGCACAAATAAATTGTCTTTGTTAGAAAGAATTCAAATCTAATCTTCACTAGAACAGGAGTGCACATAAAAGATACCTACCAACATAATCAAATTTGGATTTACAGCAGCATCTGCAGGAGCAATATTTGGGCCAACCTGTTTTTATTTGAAGAATATGTTGTTAGACTGCATGAAACCTTTCTGTTAGTCACAGAGAAATGAATAGGGAAATAGAAGGGGGCAGTACTAACAAAATTCTGTAAGATAGTCGTGTGAAGCAGTGGTGGCATCTCTGGTGTTTATAGTTCTTGAGCAGCTTTGTTAAGTGTGCAGGGTCAGACAGCTCTATCAAATGAGCCATCAATTTTGCTGAGGTTCTGGAAATGGAAGAAACTGTAGTGGACTATAGAGCTGTCTTTGGAGCTGTGACATCCCAAATGTCTATTCCCAAGCTATGGAAATGGAAACCTGACTACCACATTAACTTTCTGTCCAGGTCATGAAAAGGTTGTCAAAAATGAGAAATCTGGGGCTCAATAAAGAGCCATTTTTAAGTTAAATACTGCCAATAGTGCTAAAGCTCTATTCAAACCTAACAAACTTTTAATCTCTTTCAGCCATTAAGAAGTCGAAAGAACTTCAGGCTCTGCTTTGACAGAAAGAACCCTATATCTGAAGTGTATACAAGGCAAGTGTGGGGAAAATTATATCACCAGTTATTTTGGGGAAATCCTGTGGAACTGCAAATTGTGAAGCAGACTAAAAATGAAGTGAAAAGTGGGCACCAGGTGTTATATGAGCCAGCACTGACAATAGAAAAAGACAAAGAAGAGATTTAAGGCCAGATAGAAATTGAGTTCATTGCAATAGGAAATGGATCTGTAAGCAGAAAAGAAAATTATTCCTCCTTAGAAGAAACTTCCATTTTTTGAATGTTTTATTCTACATGGCCAGAAATTTAGGCTGATAATTTTGTTCAGAATACGGAACAATACCATATGTCCATTCTGCAGCAATTTTGTCAAAATGGCTATCTTTTAACAGAAACATTAAAAAGAGTATAAAGTATAAATGCTGACAAAACAGATGTCACTTTGCTCTTGTAGTATGTTTAAAGTAAAGTTTTGTCATGCAAATTTTTGGAATGTTTCCTGTTTCAGTTAATATCCCTTTCATTTTAAAATAAGAAATCTACCAGGCCTCATTAGTGCCCTAAAATTATTCACAATTCATTTGAAATAGTGTTTGGTGTGGAATGTTCTTTATCCAAGCGCTAGTATTGTGCCACCGACCTGTAGAATGCAGCAGACACTACTCTACCATGGTTTCCAGAGCAACCTTGAGCCCTCTGGGAAATGCAGAATAAATAATAAGAAAGTTAAAGAAATTCATTCAAAGCCTCATACTTCTTCCTTCTGCCTTTTGCCTCTCTATTTTCCCCTTTTCCAATGTCTCTGAAAGTTCTGGCATCTTTGGCAGTCCGGAATGCACTTCTTCAAAGCCTGCAAGGTACAAAGGCAAGGGGACAAAGGCACAGCCTGTTGAGGGCTATTTGCACAAAAGGTATTGAGAAGATGTCTACCACCTTCTCACACCTTCCCTTTCCCCTGAAAAACAAGCCAGGGTATGAAAAACAAGGCAGGGTGCCTTGCCACAGGTTAGGCAGGGCAGATGAGCAGGCAGACGGGAGCAATCTGGGGGAATCAGGGCTCCACTGAGCCAGCCCTGCTGAAACAGAGAATGAGCACAGACAGGGAAGTTAGCCCTTGCTGAAATCCAGAGTTCAGAGGGTTGGTGGGTGTGTGTGGCTGGGTGTCTTAAGGATCTGGAAAAGGATTTCACTGAATAGAGTTGTTTTTCTGTATCCTTCTCTCTCTTTTTAGATGTGGAGGGCAGAAGGTGAAGTCAATAAATTGCTATATTCAAGGTCATGAGTTAGGGATGTAGAGATTTAAGGTATCTAAGGACTTCAGGAAGGTCAGAGAAAGGAAGAAGTGAACTGAAGGGGAGTTCTCAAAAGCACCAGGAGTCCTGGTGTTACAGTGCATTGGCAGAAAAAGTATTTCTTTCTTACCAAAAAACAAATGCAAATTATGTTTCTGATACATCAGTCAAGATATAGCTGTTTGGCAGAGAAAAATGTCAACATACATAAAGCTTCATAGATTTGCCTGAAGTGTATCTATGCAAAAAAGAGATAAATGTTAACATTTTGAAGGGTTGAGACAGGTTTTAATATAAAAAAATATTTTGTTATTTTTTTAATGCTTTGAATTTTTATAATGTTTCAGCTTAAAGATAACGCTTTCAAGTATTGAGAAAACAAGTATGCAAAATTGAATAAAGGAGAGTGTGGAGGGAAACAAAGCAGATAACAGACCTCGGGTACTTGCAGTGATCTTTGCTCTCATTATTTCATCTTACAGCTCCTTCTGTGTCTGCCTCAAATTTCTACTCACTGTGTTTGTCTTCAAATCAAAGGTCTTTATCAGTCCAAAAATATGACCAAGAGCAGCATATACATTCAGTTCATTGTAGATTTTTGATTTGTACTGCCACTCGTCACAATATAAAACAAACTGGTAATTTTGTGATATGCTTCTTTAAAAATGAAAACAATATTCTTGCTAGAGCAAAGGAATCTGGTAGACTGTTTATTTTACAGTATGATATGTGAAATATTGCTTAAAATTTTTCTTTTATAACAAGAGTACTTAATTGTTGTATAGCCTCATTTACCACATGCTTCTTGAAAACCTTGAAAATGAGGAAAAGAAAGAAGATGGCTTTGCTCACCCTGGTTTGATAGAGATTTATTTAGCTCATGTAAAGAGGTTTTCTGTAGTTTTTTACCTTGACTTCCTCAGGTGTGGAATTTCCACTCTTTTCCTGCAACATACTTAGTAAAACTAACACGTGTCCCATAAGAGTAACTAAATCTCTCATTTAATTTTTAAAACATGGAACACTGTGGAATCTAACATATTAAATAACATTTTCAGTTATAATTATCACTAAGTAGCTTGTAACTTGAGAAAACCAAACAAAATAAAACAAACCCTCAAAACCTAAGCCCTCAATAAACTTTAAGTTAACAAAAAACTTCCTGTCCCCAAATTACTTTCTATTTGGTCTTCAAATTGAGTCAAATGTCTAAGTGTGGCCCAGAAAGACAGACAGCAGGATGTTATGCTTCATTCAGAAAGTGATATTTTAAGTTCCTGTGGGTGTATAATCGTACATGTCTGTGTGCATCAACACTAAGAGAATCCCCAAAATGGTCTTTCAAACTATTTTAACATTCATAATTAATTTCTCCCTTGATTTTTAATGTGAAAACTTCTCTCCTTTTCCACAATCAGGAAGACAAAATAATTCTGATTAAATGAAGTTTCAGTTTATATCACTCAAGACTACATGCATGTGAATCTATCCCACTTCAGGTCAGAACCTGAGGCATACATTTGTCTATATGAGTAACCTGGAGAAAAATCAAACCTTATCATACCTGTCTACACAGGCAAATACAATTGGATTGTTTGTATTCCATATTGTTAAAGTGGAGACCTTAAAAACTTGCAAAGAAACTATACTTAACAAAGATATTCTAAGGTTCTTTACCAAACAAGTTTTGTTTCCTCAGTTTTCCTACTCAAACATGAGGTTATTCATTGAAAAGAGTGAGGCTATTCAAAGAGTGAGGTGATTCATTGAAAAGTCCCATTTCTTTGTAGAGATGTTTCCTCTTAATTGCAATTTTTTTTACATACTATTTTTTTTTTTGCATACTAATTAATTGTGTGAAAGAAATAAGAGAAGAAAAGCTACTTGTATACCCTTCATGTTTTGCACATTGATCATACTATATGTTATGGCTGCCTCTCTTTTTTTATGTATATAGATATACTCTATTTAGAGTTAGAAAAGAAGAAAAGGGAAAAACTCTGGTAAGCTGCATTTATCCTGAATGATTTAATTTAGTCAGTGGGGCACTCATTCTGGATGAAAGTTCTCAATTGTAGTAAAAATGGTGTATTATATCAATGTAAGAATTTTCCCACCATACATTTTAATCCAGCACATGAATAAAACAACCACGAATAAGGCAACCTATCGTGAATGAATGGATGATACAATAATGCATAAAGTAAAAAAAGAAAAAAAATAGAAAAATCCTTTTTAAAGAGCAACATATTTTTTATATCGTATATATGAGAAAAGGATAGATTAGAGCAATTCCAGAGATGAATCTGATGAATCTGCTCTGGCTTTACAAGAACAGTGGCAGCACCAAAGCTCTCCTGTGTGGAACTTCTTTTCTAATCTCATTTTTTCTATGCCAAGAAGATTTGAATGAAACTTTAAAATCTATCTTGTCCTCCTAGAGGGTCAGTATTACTTTTATGGATTGTTCAATGAGATGGAGACATTTTGGAAGTAGGAAACCTGGTATGAATTTCCAATTGGTTCCTTTTTTTTCACTGAGATGTAAAATAAAAAAGTTAATGTGCAAGTTTCTGCTGTACTTGATCCACTCTCTTGTAGATGTCACTTCCAAATTCTCTGTGAAAATTTTATTTATGAGATGCTGTAGACAAGGGTAAAAAGGAAAGGACAAGAGGAAAAGAAGAATATAAATTTGGAAAAAAGTATTTATTACAATGATATAATTATAATAGTAAAATTCAAAACATATATAATATATTAAATTGGATTATATGATGAATAAAAACATGGTTCATGCACATGGTTCTCTCCCTTACCTTTCCATTGCATTTGTAAGAACAGACAGGGGGAGCATTACATGGCACAGATGGATCCCAGCACAGACATTAGTTATGCATGTGACTTTTCATTGGGGGAATTTAAACAGGTTTACCGATGTGAGCATTGGTGCCACTCTTTGACATTTAGAGAGGTGTAGGAAGACAAAGACAGAGTTTAGAGAGGGGACATTTAAAGTTATTGTTAGGTGTGAAATGACTTCAAAGGATGGCAGCTCAGACTTTGGTCTTTGGGACAGATATGGAGGATGATACCAGGCTTTTGTTTCATTCATGATTATTTCAAGTTAAGTTTTTCTCACAAACATCTTCCTTGTTCCCCTTCCTTACTTCTTTAGTTACTATATATCCTTGACTGTTGGTCACGAATTAAAAGGCATTTTGAATATATTTTTTGCATCCAAAGTGCATTAATCTCAGGTGTATCACCGTGCATTATTTACACTGTCTTTACAATCCTGATTATCATCAGATAATCATACCACTCTCTCAATTACCCAAAATTGAAATACTTTTTTCTTACCTAGTTTTATAATCCTTGTAATTACTGTAAATTAGAAAAGTAAATAAGGTATTTCAATAAAATATGTTTATTAATTAGGCTACAAAAATTTTGGACTGTTATGCTATCTGACATCTTCTAATATGGGAAGTTACTGAAAGACTAAACTGCTTGTATTTATTAATTCCTGAGAAAACTCCTGAAACAAATCCCAGTGACCAGTATCAGTTTGTGAACAAATTAATCAGTATGTCCAGTAAAAGCTTTCAATGCCCAGCTTCCCATAATTTACATTTTTTTCACACGTGCTCAATGGACAGGTCTTTGCTTACATATTGTGGTGAGGTCAGTGAGAAGACCAATCTCAAAAATGTTGTCTTACACCTGAAGAAGATTATAGTGTATAACCAAGGGAGTCTTTTTATAGTATACAAAAAAGAGCACCTTCACAGACTGAATTCCTCTTCAGATTTTCATATATACTCCAAATTATTGGAAAGGCACACAAATAATATTTGTTGTATCTATATGTAGTGCAATCAGTTCTTGTTTCATAGAGCATGTACTTTGGAGGATCAAGATCAGGGAATAATCATTCAGTCAGTGATGCAAAGACAAGTGTTTGTAGAAAGGACAAGATAGAGATATGCCCTTAGGCAGAGTAAAAGAAATGCAAATCTTGTGAAGGTCCAGCAAAGGTAAATAATCCTTTGCTAAGGGAGAATCTTTAGCAAGGCAGCAGGACTTCTTAGCTCCATTAGCCCCTCCTGAACCCTGCAGTGAGCTGTAAAGCAGGCAGAAGACAGCTGAAATGACAGTTGCTCTTTCAGAGTTGAGGAATTTAATGAATATTGGGTGCCAGCCAGGTGTCTCACTCAAATTTACTATGCATGACAGAACTGAAAAGAGAAGAAAACCGAGCTACTCACTAGATTTTACCATCTCTGGTTTAATTTTGTTCTATTTTTACATATTTGGATTTTTTTTAATGTGTGTTCTGATGAGGAACTTTGGTTAGGTTTGGCTTATAGGTAGTTCTGCTGTTTAAAAACTTATCTTGATTTCTTGTTTACAGTCTGATCTGACCAAATTCTCGATAATCACTGTTTATGTTTGCAAAGTTGATAAAATTCCCTAGTGGTTGACCCTGACTTTGAAGTCTCTGCAGCTGCAACAAAGGAGGAAGCAACCCATATTCAGAAAGATTGTGTTGTAAAAATGATGAAATTTCTATTATTCCTTCCTTCCTTCCTTCCTTCCTTCCTTCCTTCCTTCCTTCCTTCCTTCCTTCCTCTCATCCATCTTGTAGTTTTCACACACAAACTAATTATCTGCATCCTTTCAGCTGTTCACCTTCACATATGAGCTCTCATCAAAGATTTTCTGTACTGCAGCAGTGCTCTAAAATTGCAGTTTAGAAGACAGATCCCATTGTTTTGTAGAATGTGCATCCTTTAATCATGTAAACCTTAGGAATTTCAGGACAGTTTGCAAAAGTTCAAATATGTGTCATCTTATGAAAGTCAGACAACAGAAGGAAATAGAAAAGGCTAGTGGTGCAAATAATTTGTAATATAGTAATTTCAAGTCTAGCAAATTTACTTAAATTTCTTATCTTTTTTTTCTTTTACATCAACTGTGTTGCTGGACGTAGTGCACGTGGAATTCCAACATTGCCCACCAAAAAAACTAGGAATTGTCACTCAGTTCGTATATCATCTTTCCATTGCAAAAGTTGAAAAATTAAAGGTAGTAGACAGAAAAAACAGCAAATTAGAAGAGAATAATGAAGCTTGGAAACATGAGGTTACTGCTGGCATTTTGTCAACAGCTCATGTCAGCAGTGTAAATGAAATACTGCAGCTACAATGAAATGGTGATGTTCTTATGGCTAATTTAGGTTCTAGTCCATCCACACTTTAGACAACAAAAAACTGGGTGCCAGTTTCCTGGATACCTTAACTCACACAATCTTGTACCTTTTATATCACTTTTCTTCTATGCTCCTTTCTGATGGTGTGAACTGTACCAATGCAGTATTTCTTACATTGAGGTTGCTACTCAAAATCCTTCATCTAAATTAAAGTTTACACTACTCAGACCCACAATGAGTTATTAGTATGCATATCAGATCAGGTTAATGTTCAAGACATGCATTTGACAAAGGGTGACAAGTCAAGGATATGAAATTTTGTTGGTAATACCAAATTATTCAGGATAATTAAAATCAAGATTGGATGTTACTAAGTGGCAAATGGCAGATATAGACTAATGGACTTGGATCAAAACAAGATATTTCCTGTCAAAACTTTGATAGTTTGAGTCCCTTTGGATGTCTGAAACAGGCAATCAAAGATGAAATTATCAAATAATCTATTTTTTGGTTGGGTTTTTGTTGTATTTGTTTGTGTGTTGAGTTTTCCTTGGTGGAAATCTTGTATTTAACACTCCTCTTAGGCAAAAATTTAGGGTATTGTGAAAAAAAACCTCTGGTATGATAGCTAACGATGTATTTTAAAACAAAGTTACGTAGCTGGTATCTTATTTTATAATAATGCTAAGATTTTTTTATACATAACTGTAGTTTTAAAACATTGTTTTAATAAAATTCACTTTGCCTACTGATTTAGCCATACAATTGCGTACAAGTCCAAAAGACTTGCACTTTAAGACAATGAGGAAAAAGATCTGCAGACCCAAAAAACTGTGTTCACAATTAATTTTGCTGCCCTCAATATTTTGCTGCTCTAGTTGGCAACCTATTCTGCTTTCATGGCAGAGTCAGCCCTGTTTCCATGCTTATGACCTATTATTAGTCAATTTCCTTAAGGAAAATAGTTACTTGTTTGAAATTAATCTTTAAACCAGCTGACCAAAAGCTGCAATATTTGCATTCTTGCAAATCTGATACACAAAGGCACATTAATTCTACTTTTTTACCAGCTGGCCAATTTTTTTTGCACTTCTTTTCTTTTTTTTTTATAAGTGCACATTCTCATGTTATTCTTTGCTTACCTTTTCTATTTATTGTACAGGTTATAAATATGTTCTTAGGGAGGCTAGGGAAAATGTATTTCAAGAGAATGGGCTTTTTTTTCCTTTTGTTCTTCAGCAGCTTGTTTAATAAATCACTTTCTTCATACATAGACAATAAAAAGTTTTAATATTTCAGAAATCTGCTTCTCTGACTCTTACACTTATTATTGTGTGCTGAAACTCTTGTGTTTCATTAGTGATAACTCAACAGAAAATAACAAGTTTTTCATTCTTATCCACAAGTTTGAAGCTTTCATTGACAAGATACTTCAAATACATCCCTTAATCTAGCTTGTCTCTCCTGTAAATAATAAACCAAATAACTACAAATGCTCAGGTAAATCATAGTTTATCAGTATATATACGACAAATATATTATCAGTGGAAAATATATGCACACTTCAATATTTCTTTGCATTCTCACTCTTATTGTATGTTGTCTTATTCTTTAGATGTGCAATTGATTTTGACTGGATCAGTTCATGAATCTGCCTACAACACCAGAGATCTGGGGAAACAATAATGAATAAAGCTGTTTAAAAATGTAAATACATTTTTAAAAAAAACTTTATTAATAGACTTCAGAGTAAGTTTTTTAATTTGTGATAAAAATTATCAGAATAATGATTTTTTTAAAGGATGGACAAGCTTAATACCAATTTTCTGCCTTCTGCAACAACAACACACTTTGAAGATTAGATTAAAAAAAATTTAAGGCAGACAATGACAGCATCTGTAAGATACTAGAGAAAACGTACCAGTGGCAGTCTGGAGTATTGGGCATAAAAGTGAAATATTAAAAAGGCAGCCATAAATGATACATATAGTCCTTGTCCAAAAAAACATCAATCTTCTGAGATTTCTGCATTTTAGAATAGAGACAATATTTCCAAACATCCTCTGAGGTCCCAAGGACAGGAACTGAATAGGAATTTTCCTGGCTGAACAGGCAGTTTCACAGTATCCAGTCAAGCCCTTGGATTGAGCATTCAGAAATCAAGAGGTTAGGCCAACCTTAAAGCCACCTCATAAGTGAATTTAATGTCAGTCAGTTTCAGCTTGTGTAAATTAGAATAGGCACGTTAACTAACACCAGCTGTGGATATGGGCCAGCTGTTGCCAGAGTTCTTCTACATAGTTTAATTTTCAAGAGTCTCGGTTTGTTAAATTTGCTTTTAACATTGAGCAAGCATTACTATTGCTTATTCAAAACTACTGTTCTTCCATGGATTTATTTAATCGTCCATTCTCTACCCCTCTGACTCGGTTAAACATACAGAGCTTGGAAGTGACTATTTATGGAAGGTTTTGTGATGAAATTCCACGTTAAATTCCTTCCTGCTACTGTTTAGCCAAAACCATGAGCCTGCTTTGTAGTAGAGGCTTCATTTTCATTCAGTTTATTGATTTATTTTTTTTTTTACACAGAAGCTTTTTTTACGGAGAGAATAAAGTTTAATCTTATCTCTAACAACACAAGAGGGTTAGTATTCCTTTTTTCCTTTTTTTTTTACCAAACAGTGTTATGTGTACAGGTTTTTAAGGGTGCTTTAGATGTGCTCTGCACATGGCTTAACATCTCTGAAGAGATTCAATTATTTCTTGCCACTCTGGTATTTCCACTGTCTCTCAGCCTCAGCGTTACTCAAAATTCATTAATACCTTTATAAAATGTTTTTCAGCTGTGTGAGTTCCATTATCTATACATACATTAAAAACAAGGAAAAAACTACCCACTGAAATTAAATCTCTTCTGAGCAACTAATTACAATTAATAAAAAATATAGTTATTTTCTAGGTATGCATTAGCATTTGTCCATCAGAAAGTAGCAGGAGTAGTAGGAAAACAAGGAGTGAATGACAGCTTCCAAGATTTTCTTTGATACAAAGATAATTGTAACAAATGGAACTCAAGCATTTATTTTAGTTTTTTAGGAGCTCTATTGGTTTCCTGATTTATCTTCAAGACTAAAAGAAAAGCCCATCTCTACTGCTGCCACATTTTTCTCTTTGAAACCTTTTGCACACTAACCCTCCCTGAACTGAATTCTCTCTCCCAATTTCTGTGGCTGCTTCAACATCTAGATTTACTGTCATGTCGGTAGAAATATGGGTGGTTTCTCTTATGAGAAAACTAAGCAATAAACCTTATTTTTAAATCAGTACGTGATGCTCTCATTCCCCCAAAAATGTTTCAGTGATGTAATTTTGTTTATATTTTTAATTGTAATAATATTTTCTCATCAATATTTATCTCATAACTATAAAATGATATAACTGAATTGTGAAAGATAAATGCAGGATCCAGGTGTATGATACCTATTTATCTTGAAAATTCTGTCCTGCTGTGGAAAGCAAAAATAGAAAGCATAGTATTATGATTGTTTAGAGTAACACATGTATGGTGAATTGGAGAAATCTAGTATATGTCTGTTTCCGTACAAAATCTCACACAGTAATGAAGTGTAGTAAGTCTAATAGAAAGTCTTCTCTTTTATTCCTGCATGTGTTGCATTTGCTTCTTTGCAAAACCTGCAAGATAATGTGCATGATTTTTATAGAATTTGATAGTTAACACTAGAAGCAGCTTGAAAATAATTTGCTGAAATCTCAGTGCTATACCCTGTCACTGAAAATAACAAGGCTGTCTTTAATCTTGAGAATTAAATGATATTTTGCAATGTTGTAAGATTTTATATGGCTGAAGAAAGTACTTTTTAATGATCTCTCTTCTTCTAAAACTTTATTCCTTACTTTAATAGAAAAATATATTTGATGTTCACCTTATTTTATACGTCTACCATTACTATGTACTATAGTCAAATGCATTTTTAAATATCTTCTTTTGTAAACACATCGTATGTGTCAATAAAGCATTTGAACTCTTAAGTTTTCAGAGAAACCTTAATTCCCTTGTCACAACTTATCAGCCTCATTGAAGTACCTAGGTTACCCAGTGCAGCATGCTTCAACTTATTTTACTAAAGAATTTAGCTTTTTTTTTTTTAATCAAAAGAATGAGATGTTTACATTGCTGAAGCTGAAATGGCTGTTCTGAGAGATCAATATTTTGCTGTTCTTTCAGGTTCCTGAATCTGTGTTATAGTAATATTTAATTTAGATTCTTTGTTTTCTTATCCATTGTATCTCCTCTTCTCTTCTCTTCTCTTCTCTTCTCTTCTCTTCTCTTCTCTTCTCTTCTCTTCTCTTCTCTTCTCTTCTC
>JAOTQP010001652.1:34551857-34577093 GCA_026413545.1 Cichladusa arquata | reverse complement strand
TACAAATATTTTTGGTCTTTTTTTTTTTTTTTTTTTTTTTTTTTAGGACACACAGGAGACTGTTTAAATGCTGAATTGACACCAAGAATAACCTCTGGGAGCTGATTGGTAATCATGTTTCCACATGGAGTTGATAATTGAGTATTTGGATATATTATTGAAAAGTATGAAAGGACAAATGAAATGGGCATTGATTAAAAGGGGAAGAAAATACAGTGTGTAATCAGAAGAATAAAATCTTTACTTATACTTCTGAATTGGTTCATTTAAGTTTTCAGGTGCAGGATTGTGTCATGATACAAAAACAAGAAGGGATATACAGTGTCAGCCTGCCTGCCTGCCTGTCCATGCGGAATGAAATACAAATATAAAACATATTAAATTTTTTATGACATGAACTGGATTTCTTATATATGTATATTTTTACAGATATTTAATACTACGAAAAATATAAAACTGTACCATTCTGTCCTGGTACCAATGTCACTTTGAGCAGAATCTGAGTCAGAAGAATCACCTGAGTCCAACTTCTGGCCCTGCACAGGACACCCCAAAGTACACACCACGTGCCTGACAACATTGTCCAAAAGCTCACTGAACTCTTGCAAGCTTGGTGCCATCACCACTTCCCTGGGGAGTCTGCTGCAGCATTCAACTCCCCTCTGTGTGAAGAACCTTTTCCTGATATCCAGCCTAAACCTCCCCTGACACAGCTTCAGGCCATTTCCTCGGGCCCTGTCGCTGGTGAACAGACAGAAGATATCAGTGCCTGCCCCTCCTCTTCTCCTCAGGAGGAAATTGTAATTACAAGGAGGTCTCTCTTCAGTCTCCCCTTCTCCAAGCTGAACAGACCAAGTGCCCTCAGCTCTTCCTCACACGACTTCCCCTCAAAACCCTTCATCATTTTTGCTGCCCTCCTTTGGACACTCTCTAAAATCCTTGGATCATTCTTACATTGTGGTGCCTAAAGCTGCACACAATATTCAAGATGAGACCGCCCCAGTGCAGAGCAGAGCAGGACAATCCCCTCCCTTGGCCAGCTGGCAATGCTGTGCCTCATGCATCCAGGACATGTTTGGTACTTTTGGCTACCAAGGCACACCACAGACTCACATTCAGCTGGCCATTGACCAGGACTACCAGATCCTTTTCCACAGTGCTACTCTCCAGTCTGTCATTCCCCTGTATGTATGTACATATATACAGGTTGTCCTGTCCCAGGTAGACACTTGCCCTTTTCCTCCTAAAGTGGATCACACCTCTTACAATCAATCATATGATGTTGCCAATCATATGATGTATGTGGGGAAGAGCACAAATAGACATACATTTTTCTTTGCTGCTATGTATCATTGCAATGTGTTTCCAAGTCCGGCTGAGCTGAGCCACTCACTGCATGGCAGCCAGAAATGCAAAACTTTTTGATAGCAGATTGAGAGTGCACTCAGGGCTCCGATATCAAGGTCTGACAGGAGGAAGGCATACTCATTTCCTTGATAAATCTATTTCTTGTTCAGAATACACTGTGGCTAACCAGTATCTAACCATTGCATGATGACAAAGAAAGTTAACTACCGCTAATACCTTGCTTCAGCATATCTCAGTCTCATTACTCAGACTTTGCACCATCAAACTCTGTAGTACAGGTCTTATTCAAAATTCAGTATAGTTCCCTCACTGCATATCCACACAGCCTTTTTTCTTATATAGGCAGTTACACATAGTGGACAATTTGCGTACACAAAATGTGTATGCTATGTGCACAATTTCTTTGCATCTGATATTGCAAATTGTATTGTTGAAATGGTTAAAACTGTGGAGTTATATAATAATAGAGAAAAGGAAATAACAAGAAAATATGATTTTCCCTTTAATATTACACAAGCAATATTTGAGAGAACCAGTTCCAAACAAACAGCAAATGCTGGTTATCCAGGATTAAGTTGTAGGTTCTTTATTTGTGGGCATTGCTAAGCAAGCTGTCCTTGAAACATTTACACTAATTTTATATCCTCTGAATTTTCTCTACCATGTATAAATGTACCTAATGAGAACATGATGACAACTTTCTCTCGCATATAGATAAAGCAAAACTCATTAAGCAAATTTTGATTGCCAAATATAAGAAGCTTCATGACAGTTCCTTTGAGCCCACAAATCTCAAAAGTGAAACTTAACTAATAAAGGAATTATTAAAAACCCCCTATTTTAAAATAGCAATATGCCCGAATTTTTTTAATAAGGGAAATAGTATGAGTAATGAAAGTGAAGAAATTATTGTTTTTTCTACTAGATGTAAGAAAAGCTTTCAATGAATTTTGTAAACACAGTTGTTTTTTGACTCTTGTTGGTTCTTGAACTTTAGTGTCTTTACTTAGTTTCCAGTTCTGAGCTCCTCAAGGCAAAGAACACAAGGAATTAGTGCCAAAGGTCCAGAAAGTGTTTCGGGAGTCTGGAGCAACTCTGTTAGGAGTAGACCTGTGGAAGCTGGGCCTCTTTAGCCTAGAGAACAGAAGACTGAAAGGGGATCTCATAAATGAATATAAATATCTCAAAAGGGATGCCAAGAGGATGGTACCAAATTCTTTTGAGTGGTGCCCAGCGACTGGACAAAGAGCAGTGGCCATAACCTAAAATACAAGAATTTTCACCTCAACAAGAGGAAGAACAACTTTGTGCTGGGGATGGCAGAGCACTGGAACAGGCTGTCCAGGGAGGTCTTGGAGTTGCCCCTCTCTGGAGACAAAACCAATCTGGATACACTCCTGTGTCACCTACTCTAGGTGACCCTTTTTGTAGGATCCATTTCCAGTTGGGATCCATTTCTAGTTGTGCTATGCAATAATGGATTACTTAACTCTTTTTAAAATAAAGGTGTCTACATGTCTTCATAACCTTTTCATAATCTTTGGCTTACTACTATGATAGAAAAAACAAAGCACGGTCACATTAAAAAAATGTTAGATTTTTGCTTGGGATATTAGAAAATACAGTATACACTCCTCTGGGATAAATTGCATCATGTACAAAATTTTCAGTGTAAAAGGTTATTTTTTGACACCCTTTTTCACACTCATTCTGCCTCTCTACCTTCTTCTCATTTCTAGTCATCCTGTGTACAGTTCAGCTTTATATATATTTTACTGACTGAACAATAGACTTTCTAACTACTACTTGCACCAGTTTCCAGCCTAGGATGAAATTTCAGAGTGCAGAAAGGTGAGCAGGGCAACTGGTTAGGTTAAAAGTCTTTTTCCCTGTACTTAAACTACTAGTATATTTTTGTGTTGTCCAAAGCTTACAGGTAAGTTTTTCCTCAACCTAGTTTGGTGCAAGATAAACATCTGCAAAGGGTCTATGATGACTTCAGTGGTTCATCTATGGGCCTGAGAAGGCAACCTGAGTCTAAGGGACTTCTGAGTAGCAAACTGCTAGACAC
Source organism: Cichladusa arquata (assembly GCA_026413545.1). NCBI lineage: Eukaryota > Metazoa > Chordata > Aves > Passeriformes > Muscicapidae > Cichladusa > Cichladusa arquata. The sequence continues at coordinate 34,573,654 of JAOTQP010001652.1, read as the reverse complement.
GACAAAACCTCTAATAATTTCCAGGAAATGCAGACCCCAGGGCACCTCTCTCTGTAAGCAGTCATTGTTATTCAAACTATGTCAGCCACCAAATGCAACGACAGGTCTCCCTGAATGATTTCTCTAACCTTTATTTCTAAAAACAGATAATCAAGTGGGTCCTTTGACCATCCAATTTTTTAGACAAAGCCTTATACTGTGAGGGTTAATATAGCCTTCAACATTTCCAGCAGTACAAAAGAAATCCTGAAGGAGTCCAGTGGTGAATATAATTGAACAAACAAAAACTGCTTTTCTCAATCTCGATCTTGAGGTTCAGAGTTGATGGATTCTCCTCCTGTTCCAGCTGACATTGGCCTGATGAAGAACCTTTCACTTGAAAGAGACGCTTGCCTCTCTTTATCTACCAGGTCAAGATTGTTTTCACTTTCACATTCATTGCTAGCTGTGTCTAACTTGGCTGAGGACTTACAGGGAATTTGTTGTCTGCATCAGCCCAAGAGATATTTGTATTTACTTCTCTTTGCCTATTGCTTCTTTTAATTATTGCTACTCTGGAAACAGGCTGCTTATTTTCTATAAAATAGTTAAACTAAAAAAAATTTTATCACTGAATTGTATATAAAACTGCTAGAAAAAAATAGAGAAAGAGTTTATTTTTTAATCTAAAAAATCAATTTAAAAGTATTCAGGAAAATGGTGCATTTACATTTGATAATTAGGTTAATACAGCAATAAACACTATGCACTCCCATTACAGATGCAAACATATGTATGACCCAGAAGTCTGAAATAACTCCAGCAAATTACCACTGCTATCAACACACTGATGATATTGATTTATACTAGTACAATCACCTTAATTACCATTTTTTATTCCAATTAAGTCAATTGTGTTATTACTTTATTTTCTAGAAAGTTTTTCAAAATTTATCTTTGCTACCCATTTGACCCATCAAATTTAATCTTATTTTGACACTGGAAATTTCATCTTCTTGACTCAAAGTTAAGTTTCTGATAGTTCTCTGATAGCTTTGACGATTTTGGTAATCTAACCATGCTTAAATCAGATTTTGCTTTATGGACACTTCTAAATGATTAGTAATATACAGTTCTCTTTAAAGACTGTGCTCAGAGAATAGTACACATGGCAATGACAGGGAAATAGAACATCGAATAAATAATTGAAATCCATTTTTCAGTGAAATTACTTATAATTATAAATTTGAGAAAAGGTTAAAGCAGATAAACAAACTTATGATAGTGCATGTGGTAAGAATACTTATCCTGAGATTCTGCAACACATGTATGGCTGTCACAGTGTAACACAGAGTCTGTTTGGAGATATGACTTATTTAAGTCAGGCTTCAGAAGATCTTGTAAGAGCACTGGAATTAGGTTGTCAGCAGTTTTTGCTGGTACACAGAAGGCTTGTACAATCACTGGGTTTAGGCACATATTTCCAAAATGTATCTTTCTACAGAGTGTTCATCAAAACTGGCACCCCAGGCTGAATCAAACTCAGGCATCTTGTGTTTCTTAAAAGATTTAATAGCACCTGTGGATTCATTTGATTCTAAGCATACTATGGTCATATCCAAATACTTGCTAATACGGTTACTTCTATTAAAAAAATATGAGCAGTGTAGTTCTCCATTAGTAACTTTCAGCTTATTTTAAAACTCTAGTTATATTTTACATAATAATGACGCAAATTTCTATTTGATCTGTATATGTTTTAATCTTAAAACATGGGCTGTTGTTTTTGTAAACTGATATTTTCTTAGCTCAGACCATGCTTCTATTTTTCTTAACAGTAGCTCATAACATTTACAATTTTATTATTTTGCCTTTCCATCAAGTACTTAAATTAAAGAAACCCTCTTCCTTTCTAGGGTTTTAACAAACATTTTGCCAAGCCTGTCACTGTTTTTTTTTTAGCACAATCAAGTATAGTCAGATGAGATTTGAACTTTCTCTGACCCTTACTTCTTCAGCTTGAAGTGAAGGCAATTATTTTGCTCCCAAGGACAGCTTCAAGAGTTTGCTATCACCATTGTTGGGGAGATCCCTTGATTCTTATTAATTTGCAGAAATTCTTTTCATTTCTATTTCCATTACATATTTAAAAGGTGAAGCCTCTAAAAGACATAGGCTAAGATTCCATGAGGAGCTTGTGCTTTTTGTAACAGCTACGTGATGACAGAAAGACATTTGTGATTGTTTTATACTGTAAATAAGCTCAACGGAAGACTATTTTGGACTTTGTCAAAAAGCTATATTTATTTATATTTATATTATTTATATTTATATTTATATTTATATTTATATTTATATTTATGTTTATATTTATATTTATTTTCTTGTCTGAAACTGATGTTATTCTAGGCATTCAGGCCTCTTATTACACTGTTCTAGACTTTGTTACATCCAGTTTTATGCTCAAATAAAATTTTCTGCCCAGATGCTTTGGAACAGCAACACATATAAAGTGTTTTGGAGGTGAATATGTCTGAGTTGCAGAGAGAGAGGACACTGTTCAGATTCCTTAGCTGCAGGAGAGTAAGGAACTATCTATACCCAAGCATGCTCACAGTCTTTCCTCTTCTGAATATTTTTGGTATATGGCATGTGACTGTAACATGAGTAATAAAAAGAGTCTAAATTACAACTGTGGATTTAGAAACAGGAGTGTAAACAATAAGAATTATCTGAACATTAAAGAACTGTGTATTTACATACAGTAGATACTTATCTCGTATACTAGAGATACAAATATAGGTTAATTTCACCACCTAGACAACATTATAGAAAAGTAGAGAGCATCAGATTTTTACTTACTACTGTTATATGTATTTATCAATTTGAACAGTTGTAGCAAGGATTTTTAACCAGAAGGGGGAAGAAGGAAAAAAGAGAAAAATCATATTTCCTTGTCTCAATATGAGTGAAAGGAAAATCCTACCATCATTTGGAAATGTTTGTCAAATTCTGTTTCAGTAGGTGAAGTCTAAGCCACTTTGCATGGGCTACCCAGTAGTCTGTATAAGAAAACTATGTTGAAAATATGGAAAACAAAACCCCTTCATAATTTAACATATGCATCAGTATATCTTCAGCATTTTCTCTAAGCACTTAAGAATAACCAAAGAGTTAGAGGAGAAGCAAATTAAATCAGAGACACCTAATACAAGATTTTGCATTCAGGCGCTTGAGACTTTGCCAAGCTGAAAATCAGATTGAAATTTCTTTGGCTGAGTGTCTGTTTCAAAGTGAAGTTATTTGGATTTTACTAGCCAAGGTAGTTTAGTTCTTTCCAAGAAAAGTATACCAATAATAAACTATTGAATAGCCAGCACTGAAAAAAAAAAAAAAACAACAAAAACAAAAACAAACAAAAAAACCCCCAAAAACAAACAAACAAACAAAAAACAACAAAAACCAACATGCTTTGAGCTTAAAAATTGGCAAACTATTACGGTATGTGCTTTTTCTGTCACAGTGAAGTCTTCTGGAAGTTGAATTTGATGTAAGAAACTTAAGAATTTCCAGAGGAGTTTTTTCTGCTAAACTTGCCTCAGACTGATACTAGAAAAGGCACCAGGCTCAGTGCTGAACAGCACTGGTTATTTCCTGACTGAGTGAGGAACTGGCATAGAAATAGCAAAATGAGGCAGTCAGAATCATGAGTGAAATATGAATTACTTTTTAAAATCACATATGTCGCAAACAACTGTCTACAGACACTGGGGCAACTGGAAATGGGAATTGGTAAGAGACAACAACTGGAGTAACAGCTATTAAGCAATAGGGAGAGAAGTACTGAGTCTACAAAAACTGAAAGGGAGAACCTGTGGACATGGAAAGTGGGGAAAATGTTGGAAGCGGGACAGGCAGTTCTGGAGAAAGGAGTTGATGTTCTGCTGGTGCTGGACATGGGATGACCATCTTGGTTGGGGGCCTGGAAATGTGTAAGTAGAAAGCATAGAAAGAAGCAGAAGTCAGAAAATGTGGATAAAAGAGACAGCGGGATTGTAATTGGAAAGAATAGAGTGAAAAGGTGTCACTTTAGCAGGGACAGAGTTTTGGCAGGGGGTTGGAACTAGATGATCTTTAAAGTCTCTTCCAACCCAAATCATTTTATGACTCTATGGTTCTATGATGATTAGAGCTTGCTTTCCCTATAAGAGCAGAAGAAAACTCTTTCTGAATCCTAACTTTGTCAGTCACGACTATTATAAAAACTATTGGCAAAACAGCCTCTTTATATTCAGGATATTGGTGAAGATAACAGAAGATAATTACTTAATAAATATAATTAATAATCCGGTCAAAAGAGAGGCGAGAATGGCTAAAATGAGCTATCTTACATTTTGTCTCTAAGCATAATCAGGAGAAGTTTGGAAAGAGTCTAAGAAGCATGAAAACTTACAAAGATTCGGATGCCATTGCAATGGGATGAGTTTTCACTTTTTAGGAATCTATGGGTTGAGAAAAATGTAAGCTAGAGATCGCAGCTGGGCTCGTTGTAACTGGCTTCTGGTAGATTCTGCTGTGAAAAAAGTGAAAGCTAACATCATGCAATGAAGTGATTTTTCATTTCATGTCTTTCTCATTTTCTGAGAACTCTATCGCCACATATATATACATACATTTAAACCTCCATGGTGCAGCAGCTGCAATTTGAACATAACATGGAATCCGTACTGGAAAATTGGGTTCTAATGGCTGGGCCTCAAGATACATTTTTCCGGCTACAAAATGTCCCTACAACTCATTGCTGCTTCTGTAAAATGGACTAAATAATACTTATGTCAGCAGGCCACTTTGAGCATAAATTCAATTGAATAATCCTTGTGAAGAGTTCTAGTGATATTTTTCTGATTGAAACAGAAAATTTCCTGTCGAAATTAATAAATCTGTCTTCTGAGTTTCAATTGACTCCATTAAATGACTAGAGACACTACAAAAAGCTAAAAGAAACAAAGGATATCTTTGAATTCTATTAAATGAGAGCTATTCATCCTGTCCATGAAAAGAAAGAGGAATCTTAAAAACACTATTATGTGATCAGGAGGCTAAAGAGTGAACAGTGATGAGTATGAGGCATACATGATCATGTAAGGTTTTATGCAAGTCTGGCATTGCCTAACTTCTAAACACAAATCTCTGGAACCCCCAAAATCTTACAGCGCAGTTTATCTGTCATCGTGTTTTATCTGATATATTGTATAGTCTGTCTAAGTCGTATGATCTATGCAGGAAAGGCAAAAATTTCAAGAAAAATCCAATTATTTCTGGGAATCTTTGATAATATGCCTCTTATAACATAAATCTGTTAAATATATACCTGTTCAAATGTATACAATGCTGAAAAGTCAGAGGTATTTCCATTCAAATACTACATAAATACTGAAATGCTTTTTAGTGATTGCTGTTGTATCCACGTTCAGTTCAGCAAGAAGCAATCAAACAAGTTGCTTTTTATCTCTTTTTGTTGTATGAAGTGTGGGGAGAGGTCAAGGGAAAATTATTTAGGTTCATCTTAAAGAATTGCCTTCTTTCATCTCATCATTGTGGTAATAAATTGAATTTGTATTTCCTGTTTATGCACAGCTTTCTTGGAAGGTCAGGGCAGGCACATTATATTAACTAGAGCTGTGCAAAAGATTGATTTTTTTTTGGTTTGATGACACAACAGTGAATAAATACATGTAATGGATCCAAGGGAACAAAACATTTGATGGCATTGTTCTTTTTTAACAATTTAAATTAAATTGGAAAAGCTATACTACAAAAATGCAGTTTCAAAATGAAGTGTTTTCCCCTCACTGTAATATTATAACCCTTTAAGAAAAGATAGGTTTTATTGTGGTCTGGTACTGGAATTTATTTGCTGCGGAATCCATTACAGTTTTGGTGGAAGTCTCTATTTCTATCCTGATGGAAATCTACATTTCTTATAGCAGTTACATTTTTACAGTAACTTTTCTGATGATGAGCACACCTCACCATTATATTTGAGAATCAGACATAATTTAGTACAACCTTATTTAGACATGGTTTGATCCAAACTCATATATTCAAATATTTCTGTCTTTTTCAACAGTGTATCAGTAACCAGTTTTACATAAGTTATTTTAAATACAGCAAAGTTCTGAGATTCCAGGCTCAGCCTTCTTTTTAAAACATGTCATGAGAAAGATGCACTACTTTCAAAAAGTGAAATATGAGTAACTTTTTGAAACCACATATGTCTCAAACAGCTGCCTTAACACATATCAAATAGTTTCATAATTCTTTTGCTCTTATCAGAGACCAATTATGCAAAATTGCAGGAAAAAGGAAGATTTATTTTTGGAATTTAGAGGATGAGTCACAAGCAAAATTTGTTATGAACTTAACTGAGGAGCAGCTCCAAATTCTACAGATTGCAGTAGATAAAATAGTTCCCTCAAAAGGACTTACAGATAAAAGCTGAAAGTATGAAAAATATAGCTTTTTGAATTCTTGATTTTCCAGTTGTATTGTCTTTAAAATTCCTTTTGGCTTAGGGAGCGTATTTTTTAACTGTCTGAAAAATGTTAGCATGATACTTTTCTTGCTGGTCTATATTTTGGAAGACAATAAAATTCTGCCCAAAATTTCAGCAAATAATTCATATTTTGCCAATGTTGATATGGAGCTTCATTTTTATAATATTGAACAGGCATCAAAGTATAATTTTGCAAATTAATCTATCACTAAACACTTGTAGATATAAATTGATTATAGGAAATTACTTTTTTCTTAATATGCCATTTATAAGAGACTATAAATTATCAGTTTTAAGACAGTATAAATAATCAGCTTTATAAGCAGCAATACACTTGTAAACCATCATCAAACAAGGTGATTCCGTTAGCACTAAAATAATTAAATGCCAATATGTCTAAAGGACAGCCTGATTTTAAACTAAAAATAGCATTTAACAGAATGATTATGAAAAACAAAGAGTATTTTAAATTTCTGTTGAAATTGAGTAATATATAAAGATGGTAGTGAAGGTTATTTAGTGGTTAATTGTATAAAAAAAAATAGGTATAAAATAATAGAGAAAAAAAAGGCCAATTGTTAGTACACTGTTTATATATCTGATTATATTTTGGCTCCTTGTGTAATTGAAATGATTGTTTTGCAATTCATTGCTTTGTTATATTATTTTGAAATTTCTGTGAAACCAAAAATACTCATACCAGTTTTACATGGCAAGAGTTTGTAGAGGGGGGGGGGCTGCAGACGTCTCCCACAGTGGAGCAGTTCTTGAAAAAGCACAATCCATGGAAAGGACTGCAAATAGAGCAGTGTGTGAAGGAATGTACCCCATGCTCCATCAAGAGAAAGTGTGAGGAAGAAAGAGCAGTAGAGCAGGAGTGTTATGGTATGAACTGACCACAATCCATGGCTCCTCACCCTCTCTGAGCTGCCTTGGAAGGGAGACTGTGCAAGAATCAGGAAGGAAGCTGACGTTTGGAAGAAGGGAAAGATTGGGGAAAGATGTTTTTGGATTTGCCTTTGTTTCTCATTATCCTATTCTATTTTAAATTTACAATACATTGAATTAATTTTCCCGAAATCAATCTCTTTTGCCTCTGATCATAACTGGTGAGTAAACCCACAAGCTTTACAATCCTGTCTGGGAGGGGATGAAGGGTAATGAGAAAGCAGCTGGGTGGGTATCTGGCAGCCAGCCAAGGTCAACATACCACAATAGTTTAAAACCATAAATCTTCCTTTAAGTCACATTTTGCAGTAAAATCAACTGAATAATAAAAAGAATAAATAAAAAAGAGCAAAAAGCAAAACCAGGAAAGATGAATGTGCAGGAACATTTGCACCACTTATGTATTTTTAAAAATGTGAATTACTTTCATGGTAATTGTATTAGATATCAGCAGATACATCAGTGAAGCTGACACATCTTACAGGGTATATGGATATACCCTGTATATACCCATTGCCATATGGATAAGAAGTAAGTTCAGCATACTTATATCCTCTTTCCCATACCCCAATTTTTTCCTTTACAGGCACTTAGGAAATGTTAAGAAGATAGAGGTGTAAATATTTCTCAAAAGTGACTACAGCATTGATTTCTGAGGGGAAATAGAAATGTAAAGGGCAGTAGTCACAATCTGGAGTCCATGACCTTGATGTCATCACTGTTGTATCATGTTGTATCATGTGTATGTGATTGTTCTTACAAGAACCCTCTGCAGAATTCTGGAAGTTCTTTGCTGAAATGAAATCTGATTATTTTTCTTATGAATGACTGTCAGCAACCTCAGAGAATGCAGAGCTCATGACCAACAGAAAAATCACTTGATGCAACCAAAAGGTATGATTGTGCACAGCCTTTAGCTTGAAGCTCATAAATTTTGGTATGACAAACTAAAAGACAGGAACTTCTACTGAAGCTACAGAAAATACAACAACAAACTGATCTAATCACACATCCTGTGATAAGGGATGCCTTAGTAATATATCACCAGCTCTCCATATTTGTGGAAAACTATTTCCATTTCTCCTGGACATTTGGTTCAAGGCTAAGCAGCTTCAACGTGGCTCATCACAGGTGAACACAGCTGCTCTTGAACCCTATTGGAGACACTAAGGCAGCAGGAACCTGAACAGCAAGCAGAGAGGTGTTCTGCTTTGAATTGATTCTCTGGCTTTTAAAATTGCATTCTTAGAGAAGGCTTCCATGTACTATGGCTACATTAAATCCTGAGCTTAATGATTAGTCAACTCCTCCCACTGCACACTGTTTTCAACCTGAACGTGTGTAAAAGCAAGCAGGCTGTATCACTGAAGATCAGCAAAGTTATGCTAAATCTCTTAAGGCAAGAGGTACTTTCTTTATCTGTGAAGACATACATAAAATTAATAATAAAATGGCAAGAGTCATTACTAAACTTGTGAGCTTCAAATTGTTGACTGATGATTTCTTATTACTGAGCATTTAAAAGTTAATCTCACAAGATTTACTACTACACTGGAGCAGGGTATTAGAATGAAAATACTGCTGCTAATGAATAAGACAACGGCTAATCAGTCTCTCTAGATCAAAGCCTTCTTTCAACAACATAATCTAAAGTTCTTGGTCTCCTTGGGAATGAAGTTAATAAAAAAATCTGGGTAAAGATTCTACCAGTAATTTTTGTGTTATTGCTTAGAAAAATAACATTAGTGAAAAGGTCAAAGAAATAATATAATCTCTCTTCCAAGCAGACAAATAATTGTGATGACTAAGAACTAAATGGATTTTCTCACATATATTTATTCCACTCCACTGTGCTTGAGTACCCTTTTTCTAAGTGGACTGATTCCATTGTGTTATGTAGCACTACAAAGGTTTTGCAGACTTATGCAACAGTTGTCAATATAATATAAAAAAATCCACTATACCATTAGTAGAACTTTAAGTATATGTTTTTAAATTAGGTTATTTTTTCACAACTTCCATGAGTATTTCAGAAAGCCAGGGGCATTCCTTCATTATAGCAAGTTTGAAACAAAACTTTCCATTTGATTGAAACAGGAACTTGTTTGTCAGAACTATTTTTTGGAATACATACGTAACATGTTCTGTCCTGACAAGAAAAGACCCCCAAACCTTCAGCTATTCTTCAGATCAAACAAAGGCTAAACCTGAAAAATTGTTTAGAATTCTGAGAAAGAACTCATAGGAGTTTTCAATATTTCTTAGGTTACTTCAGTGAGCTAATTCAACCAAATTCTTTGGGGCATAATATGTGCCGACACTGACATGAATGATGAGCCTCAGTGTGGAAAGGATGTAAATTCAGTATAATGTAGAGACCATAAAACCTGCTGGTTTTTGAAAGTGATCAGCCTTTAAAAAAGAGAAGAAAATTTGAAGTTTTCCCTTAATAAGTAAGCTGTGTAGAAAGTCCTGGTCAGAGAAATTGTTAAAAAATGCTAAAATAAAAGTGGTCCCATGTTATCCCAACAGTGAGATGACTCTAAGAGAGAGATATGAGCTTTTGACTTCATGTTAATAATATAAACTATCTAGAAAGGGAAAAATAAGAACTAAGATGTCTAAATCCACTAAAAGAGTGCATTTGTTATTCATCTACTTGTGATACAGTGTATGAAACTGAGTTTTAATAAAAGGAATTATTCATCTTCCTTCATAAAAACTGCATTGATCATTATATTTTTGTGAGCTTCTGAACTGTGTTTTAATTTGCTTATGGACATAACAAATCTGTAAGGGAAATCTGGTTTTGTCTTGGCTTGGTATTTGTTAGATGATTTCCTTGCTATATTACCTGTGGCATATAATGCACCCTTGCCTTTTCTGCAATCAGCAAATTTTCTTTTTATCACTACATCAATCTCAGGCTGCAGTGTGAAAAAATCACAACTGAAACTGTCAAAGATTTAGAGAATAAAAAATTTACATACAGAAATGTTAAGATAGTATTAGTCAGTGTTATGAAAATAAAGTACTAGACTCCTCTACCATATAAATCCATTCAAATGAAGGACTCTGTGCAGATGAATGATAACAGATACCCACTGGCTTAGCGTGGAGGAAATTTGGGTCAGGAACCATGTTTATCGTCATTGTACTTATTTTACCACTAGCACACTGTTAATGCCTTAATAATGGCCTTAATAAACAAATATTTTTAAAAGACTTGGCTGAAAGGGTATAACAGTTGTCCCTCATTATCATTCTAGAATGCATCATAATTTCACAACAGTCATGTTATATATGTGGCTCTCTGCCACACAAAATTCACAGCTTTCAAGCCTATTGCCCCTCAAATTCACCATGTATTTTGAGCATGAAATTAGATTTCAATTCTGCTTTCTTTTTATCTTGATTATAGATCCACTGAAAAGACAGTGGGCTCAAAGAGATCTAGAAGCAGATGTACATCACTCTTCAGTCATCAAGTTGGCTAGTTACTCAAACTGTAGGCATAGCTGTATGTTAAAACTGATGCTGATGTTTTAGGTACAATTACTAGTTTAAGCACCAGCATGAAAACCTGGATGGTATATGGGCTGATTTAATTATCAGCAAATGTAAACAAAGCACAAAGAATAATTTTTCATTCCATTTCTTTGATTTTATTCAACAAAATGCTGAAAGAATGAGAATTATAGAATAAGCAGCATATTTTATACAAAGAGGGAATTTTCTATCTTTTGATGGTGGGGCATGAAATTATCTTGACTGAAATTAAGCAGCTGCAAAAGAGCAATATTTATTTTCTCTGCCCACCTATCTGTATATTTTTTAATTTGTCCATTTAAATGAAATTGTTAAAATGGCTTGGGGTTTTTTTTATATATACATATATGCAGCTTCACTCTTAATGTTTCAAAAGTTTGGGGTTTTGTATGCGAGTGTAGTCTTATTCTAGATCATGGTTAGGTTGTAATTTTCATTTGCTACATGGCACTTGTAAATAGCATGCTCAGTAGGTAGTGGCAAGGAGCTTCATCCTCACATTAGAAGACTACAAAAGTCTTCTTGCAAGAGGTAACTGGAGCTCCAGAGGGAAGGGAGTAAAATTTTCCATGGCAGAAAGAGATAGAGCCTTCAGATTTCTTGAAGATTTAGCTCATCTTTTCTTTAAACACCATCCATTTACTCATTTCTTCTTCATGCTTTGTAAGTACCTTAAATTGTCTTGATCCTCCCTTCTTGGTAACTTCATATATATCAGATCAATGTGACTACTGACAGCCACGACTGTCCATGTCACTGAGGTGTTTGTGTTTTCTGTTACCTTTCAATATTATGACTCTGTTGAAGACATTGGACAGTCCAGTTGTCTCCCAATTTATTAATTGTTTTTACTTCATCACATTCTAGATGTGCACAGGCCAGTAACATTCTCAGCAAAGGCTGCATCAGTTCTGGCTTGGAACACAGAACTTCAGTGTACCTGCCATGGTTAAAGTCTCTTCCAGGCATGGCCAGCCTTCTTCTTATTCCTTATTGTGTCACATGTCATCATCCAAAGTCACTGACTTCTCTGTAGTAGTAATGAGGTCAGATTCATCCACATATTTTTCTATGGTGTTTAGCCATCAAGTAAGTCCCTGCAAATTAAAAATAAATTTTTTAAAAATGGCATTTTCTCTCCTTCCATTGGCTTAGGTTGAGGGAATTATTCTAAATCATTCTTCCTAGTTTATCTTTTGTATGTGGGGTTAAGTATCCCAAAGGAAGGAATGGCTAACTTGGTGGTAGCTTGACTCTGAGCAGGATCCCTGTACAATAGCACAAGTAAAAAAAGAGGATATAAAATTATTCTCCTTCCATCTCTTCATGTGCAATCTCATCCAGGGAAAGATGAGTCTCATACATATTTGCTTTTGGTTCATCTCTCATTTCCTTGTTGATTCAATAAAGAACTAAACATCATAAAAGAGAAGAAAGGAAGAAAAACCCAAACACTTCAGACACTGCATTTTGGACGAGATAGAGGCAAATAGGTGTTTAAAAAGGAGTTGTCTAAGTACATTGTAATTTGAATGTATGTTGTTTGGGGTTTTTTTAATTATAATTTTTTAAAAAATATATTATTTTATTTTTCTCCACATTTTACCAATATGCAGTAGTCTTTTTTCACAGTGATGAATGCATGGTTTAAGCCATAAAATACCCCTGAATGTTTAGTTTGAAATATTAAACTCTTTGGAGGATTTACAGCCTTCTTCACACGTGTCTTCAGAAGTATTTATAAATATAAAAAATGAAGATAAAACATAATTTAAATTGAGTCCCTCTACAAATTATAAATGTTTGCTATTGCTGTAATATACAGCAAAATATTATCAGACATATGGTATTGTTATGTGAACCATATGCTTACATCACTTGCAAAGCATATGGTAAGAGTTTAAAATAAGCAGCATTATAAAAATATGATGTACTTAAAAATATATATCATTTGTACCAAAAAACCAAAACTTTTTTTCTTTTTGTGAAACAGATATTTGCAGAAACATGTCTGACAAAACTTCCACCTGCCAGCTATTGCAGCTGTGTAATATTAGAAGTACCACTTGTCTTTTTGCCTGCTTCCATCTCCACTGGGAATGGTTGAAATTATTTCATGTCATACCCAAAATGTAAGGAAATATGTTCTTTTGAAAAAACCCCAATGTTGTAAAAGATAGTCGATAAGGTGCTTGCATACTGTTGTATGTGACTAAAACAGGAGGGAAAACATTTTGCTGTGAATCATGGACTCCTGTTTCTGGAACGTGATTGGGGAAAAATAAGACAGACAAAACTGTAAAGCAATCTACTATTGCTTCACCTTTAAATTCCTGTTGAAATGATTTGTTCCTTTAGAAGTGGGAAGATTATAAAGAAATTGAAAAAGGGACAAATCCTATTCTTCCCATCTTCTCTGCCAACAGTTTACTGCTGGGATGAAAACCCTCATTCTATACAGACTAATAATTGTTCTTATCACCATGGTGCCTTATTTAAGTTTTACTGAGTCTTATATTTCCAGTCACATGTATTGATATCAAATCTGTTTTGTTCTATTTACATTAGTTCAGCTAAGATTTTATTAGCATTTAAAATTCATCACTTTTCTTCACAAAATAGGTAATTAATAATGTGCAAAACAAGCAAAAAATTAAAAATCTTACTGTTTTGTTTAATAAGATGCTGATATTTTTGACATTTTTGAAAAAGAAGAATATTCAATCTCAATGCAACCATGCAGCATTTGTTTTCGGTATGATCCTTTTTATTATACAGTTCTCAGGGTTTCTTTCTCTCTCAGTCTATCCCTCCTTCTGTCTTTATTTGCCTTTCTTCTTCTAGATTCTGTAGTATTGCTGCTGTAAAACCTATTGATAAATGAGGTTTGCCATTAAGGGGAAGTAATTAGTAACAGAGCAGGAAGTTACAACGGTCCTTTGAATTATTAGAAGGCAGTGATTCTTTTGAAATAGAAATGTATTTCATGAAAAAGTGCACAATTATTTGGGTTTTGTCCATTGCTTTATCTTTCTGCATGTCAGTACTTGGAAATAGGGTTGAACAACTAAAAGATGCACCTGTTTGTTGGTCAAATAAAAAAAGGGAAGAGAATGTTCTGAAAGTTTTTGCATTTTCATTCTTCTATTAAAACTACTTCAACTATTTTCTTTTGCTTTATCTTAATTGATAGATTTCTAAATGTAATAATGCTTATAAATTAAGATTTTTTTATTCAGAATAGCTCCTTTTCTAAATTCACAGGTCAGCAAATCAGCATGAACTCAAAACTATTTCTGTAACAATAAATTTGTATTTTGTATTTGTATTTATGGTTTATGGTTTAAAAAAAGAAGTTATTCTAAACATTGAATTTACCTATGTGTAAGAAATCATGTGGTATAATATTAACCTTTCACTTCTACCTTTCCTTCAATTGAACCTTCTTCTCATTGATGCAAATATTCATTCAATTTTATTCCAGGCTCTTCTACTTAAAACTCTTTACCTTTCTATTTTTTTCTCAATTTTCTTTATTTCAGAAATTGTTTGTTCAGTCAATTCCCTTATTTGTTCTTCTTATAGCATCATTTTTTAGATAAGTTCCACCGTAAAGTCTTTAAAAATAGAGTCTTTTAAGGGCCTTTAGTGGGCCTCGTTAAGGTTCTGGTTATATTTTTTGGGGGCAAGCATGCAAATTCTGTATGGCATTCTCCATAGATTTAATTTAAAAGGTGTATTGGTTGCTTTCTCCATTCCCCTATGCTACAGAGTAGACATAAAGGCATAGGTCTTCCTGTGGAAAAGAGGGAAGAAATCGATGAGAATTAAAATACTTGTTCGTATCAAAATCTTACCAGATCTTAGGGAATGGCTCAAAGTTTGTGGGTTGACTTTTATATAGTTATTTCTTATCTATATAAATGGAAGTGTAAAATGGTCAGAAATCCAATAAAAATACAGAATAAACTTCTTAATTCCCATTCCTAGACGTCTGCTATTAGTACATGTTTATAGAAAATGATTTGACATTTTGGCATTTTTCCATTAACATTAATAGTATTAGGAGTAACAGAAATGTCAGTTCAAAATTCTAGGTACAAGACAGAAGTGAGAATATGCTCATTCCATATGCATATGTTAAACTGCAATGTCTGTTTACTGTTTGGTCCAGTGACAACCACAGCATTAAAACTGCACTTGCAATTGCAAGCACAACATGGTCAGGATAAATATTGATGAATTAGAGTGAATTGTAGAGGGGAGAGAGCTTGGGTGTCATCCAGCAAGGATACACATGTAAGGATGACTTTGTGGAAAGGGCACCTGAGGAAAAGGATTTGCAATTTGCTTTTCAGTACAAGTTAGGAAAAAGTAACATCACTTTTTCCTCAGATGTATGGGTAAATGAGTGCCTACCACTGCATCTGCCAAGACGATAGCAAAAATACAACCCTAAAATCTTCTGCAATTTAGCAAGATGAGACACAGGTTTCTCTTTCATTGCAGCTTTCCAGAATAACAGATAAGGTTAAGTTTCAGGTGAAATGCATTGCCCTATGGTATGGCATTTTGTATCTGATCAATCACACCAGACTGTGCTTCCCATCAGGGAGCATGTGCTACCATTCTAGTCACCTCACATTAGAAAATAACATATCATGTTGGAAATTTGAATCAAGAGGAAAACCATTTTCAGTAATTACATTTGCAGAAGGTGAACTGACAAATAAAAACAAATTTTTCTAGGTGTGGTCTGACATCAGCATGGGTTAACCTTAACCCTAAAAAGCTGCATAATTACTTGCCTGTCAGGGAACTATCTTTATCAAATGAGGATTGATTTTTTTCTTTTTTTCTTTTCTTCTTTTCTTTTTTTGTTTCTTTTTTTTCCTTTTCTTAAATGTAATTTTTCTTATACATTCAGAGATTTAATGCAAATATTTAAACCAGAAAACTATTTTCTCTGTAACTATCACTACCTTTTTGTATGCCCCCACATCAGAAAATACTGTTGCAAATCTTATTGTATCAGAGACCTAACTAAAACCTTCAATACTTTTAAACACTTTCTTGTCTCTGCAAGAACAGGAACATTGTCTATAAGCAGTGCTTAATTTCCCCTTCCTGAATTTTTAATCCCAATGGAGCAGAATCAAACTGGACCTGGGTAAACTAAAGACAAGTTCCACTAAGGCCCTTGGGCCAGAAACTAAAGAATTAAGTTTAAGTATTTGAGTTTGTAATGGAAATAGAAGTCTCCAATTGCCATCGATTTTTAAAACTTGCCATTTTCTATTTCAGATTTTCTATATTTCTTTCCCACTCAGAAAGACGAAAACATGCTTGATAGCCTATTTGACTTAGGTCAAGTAAAAACAAAAAAAAAAACAAAAAACAAAAAACAAACAAAAAAAAAAAAAAAAACAAAAACGAAAGAAGGTGAGGGTTTATATGAAGTGTCCAGACAACAGAGAAGGAAATATTCCTCTTGTGTGAAGTTCTTACCTCTGTGGATACATATGACGACTGGACACATCAGTGCATCACATCTTTAACCCCATACTTACACAGCATTACTTTTCTCTGTTCAGTGCCCTGGCCTGCAATGACTTATTGCACTGTGAGCAATAATGACTGCTGCTGCTCTGTGTATCATCCGACTTAAATGCAAATCTGTCATTACAGGAAACTGTAACGTTTTAAATAATTAAACAAATCGTGTGTTGCCAGCTCATCAGTAAAAGCTGCCTTGGTAAAGGGTAAGATGATCCTTTTTGGTTTGGTCCATCTCCTTCACTCAGACAACCATCTCATATACTTTTACCTACCCTTCCATTGCTTTATAATTAAAGTTTTCTGTCATTTTCAGAGCACTAGAAAGACTTGCCCCTGCCTCTGCAAGTGGCCTTGAAGATTGCAAGAAATTTTTTGAGAGAGGGAGACCCTGGGTTCTGTAAAATCTTCCCCAAAAGTGTTCTAATCTGAAATCACAGGAGAGGGAAGATAAACAGCTGCTGATTTCTTGTGCTTCTGGGTGCTGCTTTCTCCTGCACCTGGTGCTGCAGCTCAGACCACAAAGTACTTTCTGCCTTGAAAATGGAAGCAACAATTGTAAGCTGCTTGAATTTAAAAGCTGCAAACTGCATTCTTTCCAAGCAGAATATTCTAGTACAGTTTAAACCCATTTGTTAGAAATTCTGCAGTGGTTTAAAAGCCAGCTATTTCTTGACCAAAAAATGCAGATGCTATAGCAAAAGCTAGAGTCCGACTCAAGAGACAATGAAAACAAGTAATTTAGATAAAAAAGTTGTCATTGTTGGGTTAAAAAGCATTGGAAAAATGCCCAAAACTGTAAACAACAGATAGATTACTTTCACTCTGATTTCAAAAAAATCAGATAATTTTAATTTCTGAGCATGATTCATTGCCCTTTGCAGTGTTATGGCAGGTTGCAACTGATCAGTCAAAGTGGATTACATTGCACATCAAAGCAAATGTTATCATTCCAGTCACATCAGATTAGAAGATGACATATCATGTTGGCAATTTGGAGTCAAGTCTTTTGAAGGGTAATTTTCGAGTGTGAGATTAAAATATCCATTCCAGTCAAGGGTCAATAGGTACACTTCAGATATCAAATGTGCAGTATTTGGCACATTTTCCTTCCTTTATATGCTGGGTTGATGAAGCTAGATGCAATTGAGATGAAGCAGGGAGAAATAAAGCAAAAGGACATGATTTTACAATACCAGCGTCTAAACTATGGCTAAAAAATTTGGGAACAAATGGGGACAGAAAAGTTAATAGCAGGAATTTAGGCATGGAATATATATGATCATAGAGAAACAAAACCAGAGGCACTAATCTGATTTTGCAGTGATCATTAGGATTTTTTTTTGCAATGCCTGTACCGTACTACATATGCAAACATATATCCAGTATGTCACTCACCTTTAAATTTCACATTTTTAAACACTTTCATACCCCAGGTGTGTATTGCAGCCCTAAACACCACAGTGTCCTAAACTCTAGGTTGCTAAACCCTTTACTCTAGACACAGATCAGCTCTGATTTCCTTTTTCATTTCCAGGTCATAGACAATGCAAGTGCTATGTGCTATGTCAGCATTCACTCCATGAAAACAGATGGCAAGATAGGCAGTGACTGTTTCTGCTGAAGGGATTAGAATTACCTCTTTCTTATTATCTTGTAATCTTTTCCAGAAAATTATAATTTTTTTATTTTCTTTTTCTTTTTTTTTTTTCCTTTCCTCAGTTCACAGAAAGAAGCATAAATATTGTGAACATGGAAACTTTTAACTAATTTTTTTATTACTAGTGTTATTCAGTTCAGTCCATTGGTAATATATGCTGTGTTTTATTAATTGGTTCTTGCAACTAGTCTGCTCATTCCCATTGCAATGCCTTTTTTATCTAATAAGCATCTTGATTGAGCCAAGATATTTTAGTAAGATTTCTTTTCACAGGACTTCAACTTAAAACTAGTCTGTTTCTCAGGGGGACTTTGAATACTTTTCCATCTTTTGTTGTAGCTTTAGAAGTCCAGAGTAAAACCCAGTTTAAGAAGATAAGATCAGATACTGCTGTAAGGATTGGGAGTCTGTGCCCAGACACATAGAAATCTTCCTGCAAAGCATTAAGCTATGTTGAGCACAACTACCAGTACTTACAGATGCTCAGATCCATTGGAATTTAATCTGAAAAACATTTACCTGCTCTTAAACATGTAGATGTTGACATGGTGAGATAGTATCTTGTACTTTGCCAAAATGTTACAGATGTAAAAACCAGAGGGTTTGCTGGGTGCACACAGTGTTCCCCAGTGTGAACAAGAACATGATTCCTCCTCTAATTCTGTTTTTCCCCACAATGTCCGACTTTCTATTCCATTTTTTCATTGACTATTCTAAGGGCTTGGAATATTTGTGGTTCCAAGCAAATTTTAATGTTATTGTAATTATTTTGATGCTGTTCCAACTAAAAGGCTCAGTGAGATTTTTCTATTGCTGTAGATTGTTCTGCATTTTCATCAGGACAGAGACCCATCTCTGAGAATGGACATGCAATTTTATTTAGTCACTACATTTGTTATGATGAAGTTATGAAAATGATTTTGCTTTTCAGATTCAAAAATTTAGGGTTTATTTTTGTGATTGGTTTTAGTTTGCCAGTACTTACTCTCTGACCTCTGGCTAAGTCATTCCTAGAGAGAGTTGGCAGTAACACTGCTTGATGTCAAGTAAATATTCAGTGGTTCCCACGTATTATTTAAGTTTCTTTCTGTGGCTGTATAAACTATTCTAATGCCAAATGAAAGACAACAGGTAATCTTCAAGCTGAAAGACATGTAGCGCTTTCATTTTCATGTTTTCAGTAAGTGGGGAATATTTTAAAAGAGGAACACAAGTGTACTGTCTCAATTTTTTGTATTTTTATATTTTTTATATTTTTTATTCACATTGCAGACTTCCAAGATCACCCTAATGCAAATACTCTAATTTTTTGATCTGCAATTATCTGAGAATTTTAATTTGAATTCATATTTAGTACTCTTGTAGAGATGCTATACATCTCTAGCTTATAATAAAATGAGATATGGACAGCCTTATGAATAGTTGTCCTGTTGAATGTATGCTCTCTGCAAAACACATAATACAGCAAGCACTATGTATAGATAGTTAAGAAGCCACCTGTTTATTTTATTATATAAATATATTATAGATCTCTAGCTAATTATCTTCATAGGTATTTATAACTTTTTAATTTTTAAATTCAGGCAGCATTGTTGGAGGGCATATTCTAAGATGCATTAACCCAAGTGATGAGCTCCTAACAGAGTCAAAAAATGCAGTGAGAAGTGCAGTCAAGATCTTTTGGGAAGAAGTGAGGTCCCTAGATATTCCTTCAAAACTTCAAAAGCCTATGCTTTGGGGATAGTGAGGGTATCAGTTTTATTTCTGAAATAGCAATAAAAACCACTGCAACCACAGCAAACTGTGTTGCAGCCCTGACTGCAATTCAGAAACTTCCATTAGAAGTTCTTTTAGATTGTAAGAAGTCATGAAAAAAGATACCAAGAAGTGGATATTCCCTATTTTTCTCTTGCTTTCCCAAGTAGTGTATGAGAATGCAGTGCAATATATGTAACAAGATTTAAAAAAAAAAAAAAAAAAAATCATTACTTTTAATTGGCTATCTTCTAGGTCTTTAGATGCTCAGGCAGAAGGAATAAAACACACTCAATGTAAATTGGTAGATTGCACATACAAATGTAAGTGAAGAAGGAGCTAGCTGTACACACCATATATCTGTATATTTTATATATTTATGAAACAATGATTTTTCAGAATCTTTAAATGAATATCATAAACTGGGAAAGAAACAGAAAAGTTTGCAGTCTTCTTGGAAGGTTGCCACAAATGTACTCCGGTGAATAGTGAGGGTAAGAGTAGTAGTGAATCTCTTTTATGGTGCTGTTATCAGGACATAATGTGCTGGGTTTATGGCATGCCACCACAGCCAGTACCCAAACTGCCAATGGAAATATAATTTAGGATCTGATGTGAGATCCTGCAGTGCATCAGTAATTTAATTGAATCTTTCATCATTCCCATATCTAACTGTCATTACTTGATAATTGCTTATCCTAAAAGAACTAGGGAATTCTGTACATACCTGATGAGCTCAGTGTGTACTCAGCATTTAAGCAGACCACGACCTACCTCATGATTGCTATGCCAGGGAAAAGAGAAAGAACTCTTTAGCCTTTATCCCCAGGGTGAAGTGTTTTCCTAATCTTTATAAATATTCCTGTGAAGTCTGTGGTTTTTGTAGGTTTTTGTGTAGCTTTTTTTAACACCTAAGGGCATAGGTGCAGTGTTCTGATAAGCCATGTCCCCCACCAAGCTTATCCTCAGAGAGACATATCATATTCTGCTCCTGCGGAAATTCCCTTGAATCTTGCAGGAGATATTACTGTGACGAGCACACCAGGAGAATCTGAATAGAGACAAATGAGGACATTTTAATTCTAAACATTTTATGTGTCTCTTTGCTTTCACAGTAGGTGATTTGAAGTAGGTGGTTATGAAGAACCTTCATAACCACTCCTGTTGTGTACTGCGCAGAAGGTCAGAGTAGATGATCATAATGGTCCCTTGTAACTTTATAATCTACGAATCTATACTCCTGGGGAACTGTAAGTGCTCAGAAATCTGGTGAAAAACACCAGTTACAGAGAAAGCAATCAAATATGATTGGGAGAACGCAGCCCCCACCATCACTCCTGATAAGGGTCCAGAGCACATAGATGAGAGAACTTTGTGATGCAAATTATAGATGGATTTTTTTACCAATTAAGAAAGACAAAAAGTAGACGAGGCAGTTTGAAAACAACTCATACATGAAGTTACTGACAGAGGGAGCAGTAAGAGAAGCTTTGGAAATACTGTAACAGACAATTTGATTGTAGAAGATAAGTATTGTAAAGAATGAAAATACAGGAAAAGAATGTCTGATTTGTAAAAATTTTGTTGCCAAATTCAGAGAGATATAGAGCATTCCTGAAATACTAGCAAAAAAAGAGAAAACTATGAAATTGTGAATAATCCTGAACCTATCAGATCATAAGCCTAAATTTCAACTTGGACAAATCAAGGTAATAAATGTGATGTGCAAAATGACCATTGAATAGCTAAAAGATAATGGAATCCTTAGGAATTTTTTTTTTTTTTTTTTGGGGG
>JAOTQP010001652.1:34532508-34551757 GCA_026413545.1 Cichladusa arquata | reverse complement strand
AGTAGGTGTGTTGTTGATGATAAAATTTTAATTTTAGTACAAAAAAAAAAGAAGGGAAAAAAGACAAAAAACTATTTTTACATGAATAAAAAAAAAACAAAAACAAATCAATTTGTATTATCTTTCAAAATCTCCTTCAAAATTAACTAAAATTTCTTTGGATAGGAACACTGTCATATGGATGGAAAAGTGACTGAAGGATGCTAACAAAGGCTAATGATACACAATCATGTATCAAGTGGTGGGGGAGCTGTCTGGTAGCACTGAAGGAACTGGTGTTACTTCCAGAGGTTTTTTCTGACAACCTCATTAATGATTTGAAATTGTGAGTAAACAACAAGTTAATGAAATTCACATATCATACTAAATTGGGAGCTGCTGAAACATTACTGGCACAAATTAATAAGAAGGGACCAAGCAATATTAGAAACATGGACACACTAGCAAAATAAGATTTAATTTGGAAAAAGGCTATCTAATAACATATGAAGAAAAATAAGTCAAAACATAGCTATGGTGTGGGAGAGAGAAACCTGGAAAGAAGCAATGCTTAAAAAACCATGGAGGTGGTAATGGGCAGAAAATTAGGCATGAATCTATATACTGATATGGCATTAAGGGAGGCCAATGAGCTCTAGGGCTTCATGCAAAGAGGTGTCAAAGTCTGAGGAAATAATCATCATTCACAGCATAATACTCCTGCAACTAAGCCTGGAATACTGCACTCAGTCCTGGGCATCAGTTTACTAGGAAAGTAAATGAACAAATGAAATTAATTTCAAAGTGGAACAGCAAAAATGAACAAAAGATGAGGGAGAATATTTTAGGAAGAGAAAGTGTAAAAGCCAAATTCCACTCTATATACCTTGGCCACATGACAACAGAAAAGGACTGTGAGAACACTGTGTTCTGTACAAAGGTTGCACAATGCAAAGGCAAAAAGAGGAACAAAATGGTATCAATAAATTTAATTGGGTAAAATCATAAAATAAAAAACTAGAAAACTAGATGACAGGAAAGAATTTAGAAATATTTAGAAGAATTATTCTATGAAAATGGACATTCTGAAAAAAAAATTCTATTAAAATTGTATTGTTTAAATACAATTATAAAATTGTATTAAGTTTGAAATTTCCTAGTAATACATCTATTTTGGTTATTCTCTCAGTTGCTGAAAACAACTAAATTCCAGTGTAGTCAGGAGGCAAAGTGGTACACACTGCATTGCCTGGAACATTTTATAAAGAGTTAAATAAATCAACTCTCCATGTTTTAACAATCTGTACAAATATTAGCTAAAATCAATAGCTGGATTGATGTATAAATAGATATATTAAGGACAAAAAATAACAGAACAGATGAACAGAGCACTCAGTAGCCAGAAATATTGGTGGAGAAAGGCCACACTGGCTAGAGGAGTAGTAAAGGAGAAATGCTGCATTCACTCTTTCACTGTGGTGGGGAGAATAAGAGAAAAAGCACAAAACACTCTCTTCTCATCTGAGATTGTGGAATTTCCAAAGAAGAAGCTCTGTCCCACACTGACATATAGCATTTGATATAGAGAAATAAATACTTAATTTACTTCTTTCTTTCTAGAAAGGCTTCTTATTAATGTAAAATATAGTGAAAAAAAGAGCTCCTTTTGACTGTGTTTGACACTATCCTTGAAGGTTCTATAATGGAAATATACATTGCTATCAAATTCTAATCTGGTGGTCTAAATGTTGCCAGAGTGAAAGGAAATATTAAAATAAATCATTACAAAATGATGGATTTCATTAAAATAAAATATATAAGGAAACAGATTAAGGCCAAGGAAGTTAAATTTGAAAAATAAAGTGGTTTTTAGGTCTTCATATCTCTACATTCAGCTACATTCAGAAAGTTATGAAGGGACAGCAGGCAAATAAGGGTGACCAAAAAATCCCAGCTCCCTGTTAGACAAAAAGAGAGAGACATTGGAATAAAACTGCATGTGAAGGCGAATATGTAACATGCTGATGTCAAATAGGGTGTTGTTAGCTACATTTCGTTCCCTGGTATGACATTCCTTAACAGGCTTTGCTTAGGAGCACCTTTCATAGGTGTTTGAGACCTGCACTGGCTCTTTCTGGTGTTATTATTTTGTTTGCTAGGAAATATTGTAAGCTCTTTTGGACACTTCGATCTGCTTGTGTGTTTTGGATAGCTCCTTCAATTCTCATTTCGTGGAGATCCTCATCCTCTCTATTCTCCATACTAATCAGCTCTGCAAGTATTTTTTTTTAATATGTATTATTTTGGGGTCAATCAAAGTAAAATAATCTAATTTATCATTTTTATCTTGCTAAACTGAATTTGATGTCACTTAAAACATAAATTTGTATACAAGGATCATATGCAAAACCAAATGAAACCTGGGTTATTGACAGAAATCATTTCTGGCCTGAGTGTATGGTGATATTTATGCAATTTCCTATGATTGACGCATCTAAATTCAAATGTAGAAATCAGTTCAGCTTTTCTTTTTAGTGTGCTAACATATCTTTGTAACAAATCTCTCCAGGAAATATGGTATAGTCCATGGTATAGTAATTTTCACGTGTGAGAAAGGTTACTATTTTGATAAAACCACACTGTGACATTTAACCTTGCACAGAAGGTTACAATGACACTAGAAGATAGTGAAAAATGGCTGAGGAGCAGGACAATGACACTCTGGCATGATATGATTTATTTTTTCCATAATATGCTTTTCAGCTCTTCCTCTTCTATTTCTCATGAGACTAACACATTCACCTGAAGCAGATTAGTTAAGATACAGTTTCATTTATTCAAAAAGAAAGGGCTAATTGTAAGGGCTGCATGGCAGGTCTAAATGTTGTGAAGAATGTCTTAGATTGTTTAAAGCTCAAATATGTTGTGACAGAAAGAATTTTTGGAGCAATGTCAAAAGCTACACTGGTACTTGCAGGTGCACATGCAACGGGTGTTGAAAGGTGTCTCTCCTGCAGCTGGGAACAGCTTGCAAATGGAAGTTTTGTTTGACTTTGTCCATTGGTGTTGAGATCAACAGGAGGCAGCCAGGGCACAAGTCAGCTGAGGGTCAGAGGTGAAGTTGTGGCTGTGATTGCCCCAGAAAACAATGGTTCTTTTCTCCATTAGGGTTTTCACAGGAGCCCCATGCCTGGGGACACAGAATGTCTGTAGCCTGCACAGTGGTTCACCCACACATCCTCTCTCTCTCTGTCCATCTTTTCCTAAAAGGCAAGCATAGCATTCTCCTAGAGAGTCCCAGCATATGGGCAATCAGCTACTCAGAGTATTTACTACTTAACTGCTCTCCTCCAGTTCCCTATGAAGACACAGCAAGTAGCTGTAGCCTCTGGGTTTGATTTAACACATGCCATTTCTTAAATCAATACAACTACTGCACAGAGCCTGGATTTTCAGAAGTCGAATACCTCGCAGAGATATAAGGAAATGCAACGGGAGCTACTTCATGCCTGAACAAAGGTAAATCAAAGGTAATAGCTGCGTAATGAAGTGCGTAGACATTCCACAAAAAATGTGGCTGCTAGTCTATAGGCTCACCTAGCCAGTAGCCTGCAGCCTTGCAGAAAAATGTACCCGTTAAAATTATAGGTTCATTAAACTTTGTTAAATCTAAATTTTTATGAGCAATAGACAGCTATTCATAAGACAAAAGCAAAGAAAGATAATAGAGAGCAAAGACATTGAAAATGGACAAACAAATCAACCAGTACTTAGCCATCAAAAATACAATGCACAATGATGCCCATAAATTTAACTTTGGTCTTATTTACTTTCTGTCCCTTGACCAAAGAGGGGAATTTTTTTTTTTTTTTTCGGGGGGGGCGGGGGGGAGCGGTGGGGGCATTATTTGTTTTTTTTTTTTAATTATCCATACTATAGAAAAAAATGAAGCACCTCCCTGTAAAAGAGGAAAAACTGTTTAGTTCTTATAACGTTGAATTATTATGACTGCAGAGAATAGAGGCTTTTATCAGGATTATGTCTTCATATTGGTGCACAATAATGCAGATTTACCCCTTTATTGAAAAGCTTATAATGTAATAGGTAGATTTGCAAAGGTAAATCGATTTCCCATTTTATTTCTATATGTATTTGAAATGCTTTTCCTGAAAAACACCCTTGTAATTATAGAAATGTCAAAAGTGTAGTAGTTTGCATGTCATTGTAATGGAGAACTCAGGCTGCAGATAAGAAAGGACTGGGGAAGTCTGGGGAAGTCTGTCCATGGGCACAAAGGCACATAGAAAGATGCCACATATTTATTGCACATTCATGGCAGACTTTGGAAGCAACCATAGACAAACAGCATCCTTTCTTATGATTAATACAACTGGTGGGTAATCCAGATGGCAGAAAGGCATAAAAAGTATTTTTTAATCTGATTTATTTGCAATTATAAAACAAAAGCAGAATGTCAGAGAATCCCAATTCTTCCTGACTCACACAATCCTTTTGCACCTTTTATGGCTTGTAAGGAAGGATTTTATGGAAGAAAGGTTAGTGAGCTGATAATAAATACTTGAGGGAGTGCACATTAGGAGTTTTGTGGTCCAAGCTTAAATTTGAAAAGTAGATGAATGTGATAAAGTGGTAGAGTGATGAAGGCAAAAAAAGCCCAGAGGAGAACAGAAAAAAGAACAGGAGGGAAAAATGAAGGGTAAAAAAACTGCACTTAATGGTATTACCAATTAAATGCACATAAATTGGAGATTCTAATGTGTTTTTTGCAATCAGAACGTTATTACAGACAAGAGAAGCACACCTTATATGTAAAACCAATGCTTTACTGTTACTTCAGTTAAAGTCATATCAGTTTAATGGAAGAATTCTGTTACCTTGCTCTTTCTTGGTGAAATGTTCAACCTTCTACTGCCCTACTGGGTCCTAGACTCAACACCACCACTATGAGGAGAGACATTTAGAGCAAGCCTTCAGCATCCCAAGTCCTTCATGGAGTAAGTTTTCTAATAAATCATTAATGTTGGCTATACTTTTGTCCCAATCCTAGGATTTGTTTACATGATTTTGATACTTTATTTTCTATTGTGCTTTATACTATTATGCTTTGCTCTTTGCCCCCTTTTGCTGCAAATCCATATTATGTCTCTATTTACTGTATAAAGTGAATGTTGCATGAGTTGAATACTTGTTCTTTGCTCTCTTAATTAACCTGAACACTGATTTTGCAAAGCTCTGAAGGCTGAAGTGATTTTATGACTATGGCTGAGCTGTTTGTAGACCTGTAATCTCTACTATCATACATGATAGCAGAGGCTTCTTTTACCTTGCCATTCATACATTTTTCTACATGTATATTGTATTAGAGCCATAGGTATTTCATTCTAGCTAGTAACTTATTACTGTATTGATATGTATACCACTAGATGCATATTATACCAAATAAAGAAAAATCTAAATCAGAGTAGAAAATAGGTCATTGGATAATTGGTATTGCAAGCTAAAACTGTTTTAGGGAGGTCCAGACAACCTTGAATTCTGTGGTACTAACTTTGTACCAAGACATTACAGATCATGGCAATTCTGTGCTCACTGAGCTCTGATGCTGTGGTGGGAAAACAGGCAAATAACCAAAGACTAAAATGTGAGGCAGTAATATATCAGGTAAATAGGAAAATGTTCTTGACAGCTATGGTGAAGAGATGACACTAATTATTGAGTCCATGTCATATCGTTACCTTATTTGTTAAAAAACTAAAATCGTCCTGACATTAAGTGAAATAAACTGTATATTCTCTGAATATTTCAGAGAATATAACTTTGCAATAAAAATGCTTTGGAAAGAATTTCTGTACAATTCTGTAATAAAAGACTAAGTGAGAATGGAAAATTAATATATACTGGTTGGTGTTTCATTATTTTTGTCATTTACTTATTTAAGTTTATAAAATAACAATCTTATAACACAATTCTTTCTTTCACAGAAGAGAACTATAATTTCTAGTTTTCAAAGTTAAATTCTAGAAGAGTGACATTTCCATGGTTATTGTTTCTACTACAACAGCTTGAAGTGGTTCTTCTGGATACTTTAGCACTGCATTTTTATTTGCACACTACAAAAGGATTAAATTTTTGCAATTACAAGTCAGCAACCAAATTTTTGGTATGTTTAAGCGATCTACAGCTTTTTTCTTGCAGGACAAACTTGAGCTATCTCGTGAATTTGCAAATTCACTTGAGCTTTCAAGTGAAATTACAAATACTGCATGAGGTTTCTTTCCAAATCTATGTCTTTAGAAAATTGAACATTGAGGCTTACTAGATTAAAGCTGCTAAAATATAACCTCTTTTGACCCAACCGTTTCAAAATAACATGAAAAAAACCTGGTCATGTTGGGTTTTCTCTGCAAGTGAAAATTTTTTTACTTAATTGGAAAAAAAAAAAATGTCTGTGAAGAAAATTAGGAAAGCCATTCTAAGAGGAGATAGACTAGTTTTGTTCGTAATTTTTTTTTCTCAATCAAGTTTTTTCAAGTTCCCTGCTGTATACAGGAAAACATATGCATTGATACTGAATTGTGTGGATATACACCTTTGAAATATGCACCAAAGTTAAATAATTTATACTCTAAAAATACTGATCTAACAATAAAAAGGAAAAAACATTAATTTGGAACAGTGTTTTACATCAAACTCACCCTCACTGTTGATATATACCTGCATGATCACCTTAATTTTTCAATTTAATCTTCCCCTGAGAAAAGTAGAAAAATATTAATTTCCCTTGAAACAAAATGAAGACTCAAATAATTGGGAAGAAAAATGCATGTGGGTTCCAAAAGAACTGTAGGTAAAGGGTGACGTGTCACTATGTGTCTGTATTTAGTGCCATCCCTAACTATTTTTTATTATGTTTTTAATAATAAGCCTGATATTGCTGATGATCAAATTTCAGCAAAGGGGTTATAATTTACATTCTCACAACGGGTAGAGAATCTGTAAAAGCAATACTCTGATTTTCCTTCTTTTTCCTGCTGAGACAAAATGCAGTGGCATGCTCTAAAGCAAACACAGAGCTGGGACTTCATGCAAAATATTTGCCAATCTTAGATGATAGGTGCTAAATAAATATTATTGCTATTATTACTGTCTGTGGAGAGCAGCACTATAAGCTCTTTTTGGAAGGCTTACTTAATGGAAATCTTCATAATTTCCATAGAAAATATTATGCTAGGAATTGCTATAGCCTTTATAACTTTATGGGACTATAAAATGTGATGGTTCCAATATTAAACTGCAGTGAAAAGTAATGTAAACAGAATAAAAAGTATACAGGAAAAAATATACTTATTAATGAAACAAAAAGTGTTCAGGGAAGAAATCCATATTAAAGGTTGGAGGGTCCAATCAGAGACTAAGCACTTTTCAGACATTGCTCTTAAATATTCCCAGAGTTGAAAGTAGATTACAAATGTTGAATTGTGGTGCATTTTCACTTATTTTATTGTAAGCATAACAGGCTTTGTGTCATAACTGCACTAAATATGCACTTCAGCAAGATAAGAAATTTTAAGTGTGCATTTTTCAGGAAGAATTAGTAGTTTGCAGGGATGAGCTTAGGGAAGTAATCAGCAGGTGACTGGCCATGAGTTTGCATCCTCTTTCACTCAGTCTCATCCCACTCACCCTATACCATTGCTTGCTGCTGCTCACAAAATGCCCATGTCTGTATTCCATGGTTTTCACCAAATTAGGGATGAGGGCTGAAAATGAAAGGCTAGATAAGTTTGAAGTTTGCTAGTATTTTCTCTGTTAAAATAAACCAAGAAATAGACATAGTATAAGAGTTGAACAGACTGTTCCTACCCCACTATATTCTATAGACATCTGTCAATTATATCAGGCACTATCACTACCTTCCTTTCTTTGCAGAACATAAATTAAAAAGAAAAATCTCTGCATCTAAAATCCAACCTGTATCTTCTATTTCACTGTAATAATTTAAAAAAAAAAAAAAAAAAAAAAAAAAAAAAAAAAAAAAAAAGCTTTTTTATCAGCCACAAGAGCAGTTTGTAATGCTCTGCTCAATTTCCTATCACTATTTCATTTCCACCTTGCACCACTGAGGTATATTATGGTCTTGTTTCCTTAAGGGAAATGAAAAATAGCATTAGAAGCATTTCAAGTGATTTAGTCATGAACCACAAACAAACAGGATAAATCCTTTTTTAAAGTAGTTTTCCTAAAACTTCCTTTGTTTTTGTTTGTGTAGCTTTAAAATCAAAATATGTTTGGACTAGAAATATCTACTATTATAAAATAAGCTCTAATTTTGTTCTGTAAATTAGTTGGAAAAGCCTAAAACACATCTTACTGATTAGTGGTAAACTGTCTGTGGAAGTAGCCTCTCTTAAAGGTCCAAGTATAATGTAGCAAGCCTCCCCAAAATATTTCAAAATCTTTGACTGAAAAAGATGTTGTAAGACTAAAATTACCTACAGTAATTAATTGTAACAATATATGTATAAAATTTGTCAAATGTTTCTCCTTAATTCTTGACTGATCTAATCTCTCAAGTATTGAAAAAGCTGAGAAATTATCAAGTCATGGCGCAAGTTGGAAAATTTAAACAGAAGAATGTGGCTGTCCTGTTGTATAAAATGTCTTTGCTCATATCTGAATCTACAATTGAATTTGTTAATAACAATTCAAATACTAATGCAGAGTCCCATGGATTACATTCCTTTACATCCAAATGCTTAAGAGTTATTGAAAATCTCGTTTTATCTACTGCATGTACAGAAATGTCTTTGTGCAATTTACCAGATCCTTTGTGTAAACAAGAAGACAGAGCCAATAAAATATGGTCAGGGGTTTTATAGATACCAGTAATAACTCTTTGGACTAGAGTTTGCCATAAATTTTGGGTTTAAAATATGTATTGTAAAACACAACTTCATGCCAGTAATTCTGGTTTAAAATCACATGATTCAGAGCTTAACAAAATTCAAGTATCCTTATTCATGAAGGTTGCATTTACACAAAAGAGAAGGGAAACTACTTTTTGCATGTTTTAATATATGACATTGATCAAGATTTCTGCTTTTAATTTTCCAACTATAAGTTCAATAAAATAAGCATACTGTTCGTTGTCAAATATGGTATTCTTCTATGCTTATTTTTTTCAAAAAAACATATTATTAGCTAGGTTTGGTGGCCAATTTTGCATTTTTCCGAAGACTGATAAAACAATTCCCGTAATTCAGACATTCTTTTAATGTTTTGATCTTCATAAATATATTAGGGAACAAAAGTACTTTAGTATGATAATGTCACATCAATCTTCAGATGCTGATTTACATTTCAAAAGATGGACAAAGACTGGAAAGTTAAAAGGTAAAGTCGTAGATAAATTTTGATGTTGAATATTTCCAAATGTCTGGTGTGGTCAGTTGCTGTGGTATCATGTATCATAAACAAGTAAACAAATCTAGTCTTGCTTCAGAAATTTTTCTGCCACTGACCCTATAATATTTAATATTGTGATACATACTGTTATAATTGGAAGGAAACTACAGAAGAGTGTTTAGGATTTTGCAAGGGTTTAGACTGGTGTTAACTGCTAGTCTGAGCAGAACCTGAACACTATTGCCAGATTAAATACAGGTTATCATGCATGCTTAATGTATCTTTTTGGGATGAAAGGGTACAATAGCTCTGCAGCACTGACTGTCATATCTTTTTAGGAGCTATTTTATTTATTTTTCTTCCAAGAGGGAGAAAGGACAAATAAAAATCTCCTGGAGGATTTCACTAGGTGAAGAATCAAGGTATTTTGTAGACATTGCAAACTTACTATTAATTCATTTGTGCAGGAAACCAGAGTGGAGGATAATGAACAAGGACATTCTGAGAAGGAAAGGACTTCTCTTTTTCATCAGTCTTGCTCTATCTGAGCTTCTTTTGACCTACCCACTTCATTTTACTTGGCTTAGTTGCAACAGCAATTTCTCCAACTGACCAGGTGTCAATTTTTAATATACTTTTGTTTAGTTGTGCATTTAATAACCACAGTTTTATACAGATAGCAGTAACAAAAGGTTGTTGTAGGTAAAATGATAACTTTACCACTCACAGTGATGTAGGGTAGACATGCATTATGCTAGGAGTCTTGAGAAGATTGGTATGGTGAGTTTGAGTAAAGGCATGAGGTGATAGGAGAAGGGACATAGCTTGACACTGGAGACCTCTGGACCCAACAGCAGTAAGTGGAAAAAAAAAAAAAAAAAACAACTCACTTAAGAGAATAGATCTGGACATAACTGGTTCTAGGAGTGAGAAATAGAGCAAAGAAATAATGTCTAGCATACATGGAAGGGCACCATATACAGTAAATTTCAAAGTAGTCCAGACCAGTGGACCAGTGAAGAAAGAGTAGTTTGCATCCTAGCAAACTTATATAAATGAACTAAAGTTGAAATGGGAAAAAAATAAAAGGAAAAATCATTAAAAAGGACATCATATTTCTCCTGGCTAAGGACTGCAGGTGTGGTACAACTTAAATTGTATTATTGATTTTAGCCTTTTATGTACCTAAATAGTCTAAATATATATTTTTTTTTACTGTAATAATTAGATTTAGACTAGTGACAATTCCTTAACTACACTATTAAGGTTTTAATTATGTTAACAATAAATTCTTGGTTTTATTTTTATTTACAAGATAAACTTTTTGTCCCCATAAACATATTCTTCATTTAACTAAGAATTTGAGACCTCCAACATAGAGAAGAAATACTGAAATTTTAAACTCATGGTGAACAAGCATTTCTTTAGATAACAGGAATGTTTCTCCAAAATGGCAATGTTCAGGAAATATTGCCAGAAGCATATTGTCCTAGAGGTAGCCAGGCAGTTGAGCTGTGGGGGAAAAGGGAATTTTGTCAGTGGATTACAATTAATCTGTAGTTACAGGAGCTATACTATTATCTGTAAACAGCAAAGAGCAGAAAACAGTGTCCTATCTAAGCATGAACCCAATTAATCAAACCTTTATTGTCTCCTTCTCAGCAAAATACAAATTAGGAGATTAGCAACGATCGGATAAAATTCTGCTCGAGGCTAATAACACAGCATTGTCTGTTTGTAGACAGCTCCTTTTGACACTGGAAAAAGTGTTAACAAGTTATGTCTGAAAGGTAGGAGCTAATGAGCCTTCCTAGGATTTTCCAAACAATTTTGGCTAAGCAAAGAAATTAGAACTCCATGATGGAAATTCTCACCAAACAGAGTTTTTGGAATCTAAATAATTTTCATATTTTGTGTTATGAAGAGTTCTGTCTGAAGAATCCACACCAACCATAGAAATCTTTAATCTGCTTGAAGATTACTCTTTCATTCAAGTTCTGTTTTGTATGTCTTTGGCTACAGTCCAAAATGTCAGCTTCTTCTGTATTATAAGAGTGTTTTCCAGAGTCTTTATATTTTTATCTACAAATGAGACTGGGGTTAAGAAGGTTGATATATTTCACCTGAAATTTATTTTTCAAGAAACTTCAAATTAATACCATTCAAGAAAAAGCAACAACATCTTGCTCTGCAAACTGTCTATATGCAATGGAGAATTTGCAATTTTCTTTTCTTTTTGTAAGCCTAAATGAGAAAAAGCATATGACATTACAATAATTTCATGTATTATCTCCTTTTAAGGTAGCTTCAATTCCAGATATCACACTATTTATTAAATATTTAAAAATTATTATATGCTGCACAATATGTTGCATATTCACATATTATATAAATAATATGTGACATCTAAATATAAAGAATATTTTAATTTTAATTTTAATCTCCAATGGAAATAACAGTTTATGAGATTGCAAGCTGTTTCACCACTATACCTCATGATTCTAAGGCCTTCAAAATGAATCCTATAGCGTTCTTAATACATGGGCACATTCATGTGTAGTTGAAAATGAAGAAATATCTCTAATTTCAGAGAGTACATCTTGCTGTACTTTGCATAATGATCGTGAACATAGTACATCACATAAATGAGGGGAAATAGCTTTTAGTGCAGTGTTCTGTCACAAGAAAATAATAAATCAACAACCTATGAACTCTAGGTCCATTTGAAGCGTATTTAGAGCCCTCATTAACCTACAGAGGCCAGTTTGAACAGAAGCCATTTAATGAAGACACAAAGGGGGTTTTTAATAATTTATTATGATGGAAGAAATGAAAACAAGCTGGAAATGCAAGAGATTACCCAAATGATAATGAAATCCAAAAGTGGTGACATAATCATCTGCATCAGGCAGCAAAGATACTAAACATCTGCTTTGGGGTTGTAGCCCAACAGCAGGAAGAAGTCATTTCCTATGCCGTGGCAAAGTCCACTTGTTTTCATTTCTTGTTTGCTTTTTTGACCCTTAATTTAATGGAAAGCCTCCTCAGTAGATAGTATAGGATTGAAATGTGTCTCTTCTGTTGCAAAACAAGCTATTATAGATTAGGTGCCACACATTTATATTTAAATTGACAGAAATACCTGCAATATAAAGACGACATGATTTTGTGTCTCCCCACTCCAGGATAGCATAAGAAGGTAGATTATTTCTCCTCAGTATATTTTAGTGTGTAAAAACATCCATACATTGAACGAGCAGTGAAGGAGCTTTTGTAAAGCTCCATATGGTGTACATTATCCTGCTACTTTAAATTGCAGTTTTAAATGTCTTTGCAGACAACAAGACTTTTCACACCCTGAAGGCATCCTATACCTCTGTTGATGCTCATGCAGAATAGAGTTGAATCCACTCAGACAAGCACAGAAGCAGGAGGGAGCCAGGTCAGACCAACCCTACTCTGAGCTGGGAGTGATCTGTCCCTGTCTTCAACTGACTTCAGCTGAGTAACAACAGTTTCATACTGGATAAACTGCACCAAAGGTCACTGAGTGAACTGGGCTCCTTTCCAGTGTCTGCCACCACTAGATATTTGTGGTGCAGTCATGGTTTTGTGCAAAAAAAGAAAAGTGATTTCAGAAGTTAAATTTCTTCTGTCCAATCCAAGTGCCCTGACAAGTAATTGGCATTTCTTCATTTTCTTCCTTCATTTTCAATGAAGTCAGAACTCTTTGTTTGCTTCATCATGACAAAATTTCTACAAAAGTGTTTGTGAGTGTCTTTTATTTCTGCATTCAGAACACCCCATAGTAGCTTCTGTATTACAGTCCTCTGGGAGGCAAAGGTTTGAAGTTTGTGTCCTATGTGCCCAATGAGGCAAGTGAGTATGACTTGCCTTCTTCTGAAATGGTCATTTTGTGACAAGGTGCTACTGTTACCTGCAATATTTTGGAAGGAGAGAATGAACTCTGCTCCACAGAAGCAAAAACAAAGATGCCACACATACAGGGACTTTAGTTTAAGAACTGGAGCTGCTTTCCATGAAGTTTTCAATTAGGTAGGTGAAAGAATGGACATAAGACACAGCTTCATCTTTTCCTTAATGTTATTTATCAGTTGCACACTACAGGGACAGATTTTACATGATCAGCATGCTTTTTTCACTTGTTCTCTATACACATGTAAAGGTCAAAGGCACCTAGGATAGGATCTGTTCTGAAGGATGGAGGTTCATCTTATAGCATCAAAGTACTCATCTTTTACTAACAGAAAAGTAAACTCATTAATAAAGTTTTGATAAGTGATGTTTTGTAGAAATGAATAAACACAATGTAAGTAACAATGTAATTAATGTAACTTATAGTTACATTAAAGTTTTCTAACCAGCTTTCTTGCAGTTACAGGATTTGCTTTATTTATTTTATTAGAATATTTATTTAGAATTTGGTTTAATATCAGCAGTTTAATGGGTGAGCACAAATTTTTGAAGCTTTCTAAGTTCTGTTTCATTTGTGCCATTGTAAATAGGCCCCAAAAGTGTTTTGTTTCATGCCAGCAGCAAAGATTACATTTGATTCATACCAGCTTGGTTTCAGTTTTTGAACCTGTCTGTGCATGACTTAGAGCCACCAATCAAACAGACACAGATCATGAAGTCCTGGATTTAGAGTCTCAGTGCCATATTTAACTTAATTTACATTTGTCTTATGCATTGAAATTACTGAAACTGACATATTCAAATATCTTTGCTAATTGATGGAATAAATGAACCAAAGAAGCTAGAAAAGAACAAGAAAAAGTTATAGTTCAGAAATTTAATTCCTTGATAATATTCAGCATGACAAAGTTTTAGTTCATTCAGCCATATTTATGTGAAACATTCAGCACTACAGGAGCCTAGCAGGTTTCAGAAAATGCTCTGTCTCTCCATGGTTGAATATTTATTAGAAAATTGGTGATATTGATCTCAATCCCAAGAGGTAGCACCTCTTTAAATAGTTCAGTATTCTAAGCTGCAGCCAAAAATGATATGCATTGCCAATAAGCTTGAATATTGACTTGAGTATTCAGATATAAAAGATTTTAAATTAGGGAATTTAAACATCCACTGAAATAAGTACTTGAATAGATACTAAGTGTTGCTAATCAATACAATTCATTTGGTTATGCAAATACATATGAAATCGTCTAGTTATCAGTGCAAAACATTTCTCATGGGAAAAAATTCTAAACTAGACATTTATCAAGTCACTCTGATTAAATCCTGGCTCTAGGAAATAGTACCATATGAGCTGGGGTTTAGTCAATCAGACTGAGATGAAATCCATATTACAACTTTCCAAACAATCATCAGCACTGTAATGCAAAGTTTTGCCTGAAGGAAGAAGAACAGAAAAAACTGATGACCTGTGGTATTTCCATGGATATTCATGCTCTAATGAGAAGAATAGCACCTGAACTACAAACTTTTTTTTTTTATTAATACTGCATTATGAATTTATGCGACACCACCATCACCACAAAATAAAATTTAAAAAAAGATATTGAAAAAACATGGATGCAATTCATTTTTGGAATATCAGGCCTGGCTTTTAGATACCTCCATGTGTAAAAATGTATCCCATAGTACAGATTCTATCTGACCTTTACCTTGGCACATAACCATAACTTGTCTGTAAGTTTAAAATCACCTAAAATTTTTACTTATATTTGTACAACAAAGTGAAACCATCCTCTAAGTGATAGACTAAATAGAATACCTCTGCCTTTAAATGCTTAGAAGTGTCTGGTTTCCTGGTTTCCATACTATGAGGAAATGTTTGAAGTGGAACCTCAAGGAAAATGTTGACTGGCTAATAAATTTCCCCTCCTTGAAAATTTCTGTGAATGTTCAAAGTCACTGGAACCTTTGATTTTAGAAAACAACCACCTGTTGCTCTTTTGATATACAAGATCAAAAGTAATTAGTGTGAATTTTAGGAAGTCTAGGAACCCATTAGAATATTACCATTTTCTGCATTCCTTTTGAGCCTTTCATACTCTGAAGTTCCCACTGTACAATAGTTTCTTCAGGGGAGCATTTTCAGAGATTGAATTGCTGATTTGATTCTTGCTTTTATTGAGCAAACTGAAAAGTTATTGCAACATGATATTCAGAGGATATTGTCTTTCAGACTGACTTTTGCATGTTTTCCTTATGCAGTTCCCACAGCTCTTTTCTTACTGCCAGAACCTGAAGATCATTAATAAATTCTCATCTCTTAATAACAAAGCGATTAAATGGACTACAAGGGATGTCTACCAAATTAAACTAGTGTATGCTTTACATTCTTGTTCAACTCACGAAAAAAGACAGCAAAAAATAGATAATTCTACTTCTTAATTTTGTTTTCTAAAAATAATTATTTCTTCTAAATGTAAATGGAATATACATCATCTAAACAATATTGAAATAAAAATTTATTTGTCAGTTCAGTATTATAAGATTTTAATTTATAAATCTTCAGTGAAGAGATCAGGTATTGTTGTCAATATTTTATATTACACAGGCACAAGGAGTGGTTCCTAACTGATATAAGGGAAGAAAACATTGTTGTACCCCAGCACTACATGACTACTCACAAACTGCATATGACAATGTTTTAAGGAAGATTTCACAGGAGTAAAGTCAGCATCACAAACATGTTATAAGAGTGTGAGTCTAAGACACTTATTAACTTTAAATTCATACTTTTATTTAATTTTAAAAAAACCCAAAAACAAACAAAAAAACCCCCAAAATCTGAAACTTTGGAAGCCAACAGGACTATGTATTATATTTTGTAATAAAATTTTCAGTATTCTTAAAAAGAGATGCTTAGCTGTCAAAAGGAAACATTTATTTATAAAACATTTGTGACAGCTTTGTGTAAATATGATTGAATTTGTTAAATAATTATCTTTATTTTGTGGGTAAGCATCATAATTAAGTAGTTGATAATCACTTTCATATTGCTTCTGAGAAGTATCTTGAAAAGGAAAAAATTAGATGAATATTTATTTTTTTTCTCTTTTCTCTCAAGCAAGAGATGCTATTGGTCACTAGCCCAAAGAATGAAAAAGCCAGCATACAGCTGAGTAGATTTTTTTTAGAACACAAGGAAACACATATTTACTGTAGTTATGCATCTTCATGGCTTGTATTCAAACAGGTAGGTGAAGACTAGGAGAGGGAATCGGGCAAAAACCAGATGTCTCAATACTGAATGATTCAAAACTGTGGAGTGGTTCAATTTCTCTAACTGATACAGTGAAAAAATGTATATTTGAGGTAAGGTTGGAGACAGTTCAATACAGATATGTTCCACTAAAATGTAAAAGGCTGTCAAAATAAAGTTGTTTTAAGGAAGTAGCCTCAGTAACAAATGGGTCCAGTAAAACTATATTTTAAACAGTTCCAGTAATTTTGGACACCCAAAGCAGGTTGTTTTTAAATTTTTTAAAATCAAAAATAAAACATCTTCATTCTGATATTTAAATTAAATGGATCTTTTTAGAAGAATAAGCAAAAAAGCTCTAAAGTATGAGAACTGAAACACATTAAGCAATACCAGCCATGTTTTGGGAGAAAAGGAGATAAAAAATGCACTCATTTTTATTAAGATACCATTAAATTGCACAGATTTTTCTTTAAGCTAATGACCTATTTCTAACTATACTTTTTCCTTCATGTGTTAATTTTGTATAAGCAGCAAAGATATAACTCCAGAAGTCTTCACACATAAGTATGTTCTAATCCATTGAGCACCTTTTTATGTTGATAAAAATATGAAGAAATGAAGAGTAGTTAGAAACCTTATTATAAGGACAAAACACTTCAGAAATTACAAGTGGGTACATTTTCACGTAGTCACTGTTTATTTCAAATGCTGATTTTTACCTTCAGTATTATGTGGAAGGGCCCTATGCTTTGAAGACCCTTAGTTAAAGTGGAATAAAAAAAATCAATTTTTATACTGCATTGTCTGTAATGAATAAATTAAGAACTATTTCTAGTAAATGTGTTTAATAAAAATTAGAGTTTTAGCGAATAGAATAACAATGAGAATGCTTGCTGATTTTAATTCTGGTAGTTGAATAATACCACTTCAGAATTGTCAGTATTGGAAAGAAATATATTTTCCTACGTAGTGATTTGATGTATTTTTTTTCAGATAATGGAATAATTCCATTAGGTCTATGTTTGCATATCCATATCTACAATAAAGAATTGCCATAGATAGAAATACAAAGTGTGTCATCTTCCCTGGGTTCTGAGAAGTGTACAATGCTGGGGATGATGCTCATTGATCCCCTAGCAATTATTAATTGTATTATGTGGTAGTAATATTTGAGATATATGAGAGCTCTGAAGGAAAGACACCTGTGGAAATTACACTGGGCTCTGACATAAAGAGGCAGTTGAATCAATACCTTCTATAGAGCAGGATTTGTTCTCCTAATTTGCCTTTAAATTCTCAATTTCAATGACTGCCAAACTTTGATGCAAATTAGGTTAAGATTAATTGCTAGCCTGCAAAGAATTCATAATGTTTAGCATGTTTTAATACATTGAATTTGTAAAATACATTTGAGGCAAAATTTGGCTCTTCATTGGAATGAAATGACAACTGCTATGAAGAGGTAAGATGGGACAGAACACTTGGATGCAAATTCCAAATCCCATTTACAACCATAAAAATACAAAGCCAACCTGAAAGGATCTGCATTTTTTTGCAGTATTTTTGGCTGTTTTTGTATTTTGATAGCTGTACTCTCTTCCCAGACAGTCTTTGTACCTCCATTTGCTGGTTTATAGATGTCATGAAGGACAAATCTTCTTATAGTCTTTAATCTTATA
Source organism: Cichladusa arquata (assembly GCA_026413545.1). Classification (NCBI taxonomy): domain Eukaryota; kingdom Metazoa; phylum Chordata; class Aves; order Passeriformes; family Muscicapidae; genus Cichladusa; species Cichladusa arquata. The sequence continues at coordinate 34,533,475 of JAOTQP010001652.1, read as the reverse complement.
AATTGCTCTTTAATATCTCTTTAGTAGGATTTATGTGATTAATCTTGCTCATAATGATGACTATAATTAGTGAGCAAAGAAATTAAACATGGCTATTCCTTTTGATAAAACATTAAAAATGGACAATTTCAAGCACAGGAAGACCCATCCTATTTCTGTCTCTATGTATCTCTCTCTCCATCTCAAATGCTATCTGGAGTCTTCTCACATAGTGCTTTTGACACTTAGAGTGTTTTAATGAGAGGCTTGGCCTTCCACGAGAGAGGAGAATTATGCAGCTACAAATTCTACTTTTTAGCTGGGCCAAGAAAATTTTCTTAATTAGTTCATACTTTTTTGAAATATGGAAATGAACTTTTTGACTTCTGTCTCTTTGTTCAGAGATTGTTAGAGATTAGATGTAGGAATGGCTTTCATAATTTATAAAACTCAAGTTGCTTCAGAATTTCTTTTACTCTTGGGAAAATAAGTTTATTTCCAGAATTTCTTTAGAATTTTATGCTGAAATTAAGCCTCCAACATTCCTAAATCCCAAAGTGCATTTCCAGTCTCATATTTAAGCACAATTAGCACATTCAGTTCAGGCAGCTTGCTGTCTTGATTTTTTTTAAGAAAACCTACTTTGAACTATAGGTGTCTGTAGAACATCTCAGTATTTCTAAACATGAAAATAATGCTTAGGTTAGTTGTTCAAAAATACTTGCAAAATTAGCTAACGAATAAGCGTCTTTACATTTTTTACTACAGTGGAATAAATGTAAGATTCAGCAATCTAGTGTTTGCTTCAAATCTGACCAACAAAGCCCACCAGAATCTAATCTGTCCTACCTTTGTTTTTATTCTAGAGGACTCAAGATTTATTTTCATCCATTTGAGTTAAAATTGGCACTCAGAAAATAAGTTAAATAGAAAAAATGTTGCTTTCATGCAATGATGTAATTATTTATATTTATATTTATATTTATAT
>JAOTQP010001652.1:34519491-34532408 GCA_026413545.1 Cichladusa arquata | reverse complement strand
GTCCAGGAGTGCAGGGAGAGACACAGAGGAGAGGAACATGCAAAAGGAATTCAGCAAGGTGACCCCAGAACAGCCCATAATAACAGCATCCATCCAAGTTTTTAAGAAAATATTACATTAAAAGTAGTTTCCAACAGAAATTGATGACTGTGAATAGCCCTGTCAATCAAGCTATTCCAGGTCTGTTGCTTGTTACAGATTTTATACCTGTAGTAAGTGCAGATATTATTCAATGTCTTCTATATACTGAATCCAGGTTGGGACTACTCTCCTCATCATTTCTGAAGAATAATTTTGTGGATTCTTTTTCTAATATTGTTGAGCATATATAAATTATTAATAAAAAACTATCTGAATTTTTTTTTACAATTCTATCTGGTACTGAAAAATAATTTACAATAGGCAAAACATTTCTAAATTATAGTAGTATTTGCATTAACAAACAACGAAAAAAGATGTCACTCACAGAAAACAACACAAGAATGTTTAAAAATGGGACAGTAAGTACTGAACAGATTATAGACAAATTGCATTAAATCAAAAGTGCAGTATTTGTTGCATTCAAAAATGTAGAAGCTGAAATTAAGACGTGTACTGTTTCTCAGTACTAAAATTAACCTCAGGCCTGATCGTGATTATTTTGGGTTTTTTTACACACATTAACTCATCTGAAAGCCATGGAAAAATTTGTTCTTCCTTCAAAGGAGACGGTACTGAACTTGTGAATAATAAAAAGGAGCCTTAATAATGAGGAAAATGGAAATACTTATTAGGAAAGGTTTTCTAGTCTGTACATTATTAAAAGAGAATGGAGAGAGGAGTTGAGTTGGTCCCCGAATCTCAGGATTCTTAGACACTGCCTTTTGTGTACCCGTTCATCATTAAAAGTTTAGGTATGAGACAAATTTTAGGATTTGTCCTGAAGTCTGTTTCACATAATAGTCTTAAGACATACAGGAAAAGTTGAACAAAATATTGTGTGATTTTTCATTTTTACCAAATGCTTGTAAGAATGAATTGGTATAAGATTTTCCAGTTTTTCTAAGATTCTTTCTATTTAAGAGTAGCCAACTACTTAACATAGCTACTCTTATAAAGTTTTTTGGGCACTAAATTGACCAGGAATAAGAATTTTCCAGTTTGCAATCCACTAAGGAATCAAAGGTAGGAATAATTTTTTTGTGATCAAGAGCAACAAAAAATCCATCCAAAATGGATTTTCTCTGCCCTACATATGCTTTAAAAATGTCCCAAGTAAATTAAAAGGTCACTCAATGCCAGTTCAAAATGAAAACTGTGGAGCTCTCATATGACTATTTTGATCTCACAGAACTATTATTTTTCCGTGTATGAACTATTGGAGCATTCACCTATGGTTCTAATTTTCCTCACTTTCCTGGTGGATGAGGGGTGGTATAGACATACAAAGAAAGATATGACAGAGACATGGGAATCAATACAGACATTTTTATTTACACCATAAAAAGCTATTTTGATTCCCATTTCTTTCATGACAGGTAAGATGAAAAAATTAATAAAGGAGATGGAAATCTTTGCAAAGTCCTAAAAAATTATGTCCTTCTTAACTCCAATGTAGCATCTTCAATGCAGACATTGCAACCTAGGATGTGCATTACCATACACTTAAGTTTTGCAATCTGTTCTCACAAATCAATTTTACACAGCTTGAGAACATGGGCAAGTTTGTATTTGTGCTATAAAGACATTTCAGAAGGGAAAAGAATGAAAACAGTGCTGTAGCTGCAAACAAATCAATCGGACTGTATTAAAACTAAACTCATGATGTCAAAGATGAATGTAGAGACAGAAACAGGGACAGAGATTACCATGGGGTCTAGACACATACAGTGATTAATCATCACACACATCTGGAAAAGAACAGCTCAAGAAGAAAAAAAAAAATTTCTTCTTTATTTAGACAGTTTAGAAAGAAAGAAAATTATATTCTGCTCTCCATGGATGAAGGAAAATATTAAATAGATATTAACTGTCCTCTATTTGCACCAAACTGAAAGTCTGTCCTTCAGCCATATCTTTTATTATTTGGAAATAATACCATAGCTCATTTTTAAACTCAGCACATAACTATATCTGTTTCTTTTTCAAATATTCATTTCGATTTTAAAAACATATTAAATAATTATATTGAGTTTAATTTAGCAAAAAAACAATTTAATTAAATTCAGCAAATTTGAATACAGGAAAGAGATGGTATACAGGGATTTTTTTTACTTTTTTCTTTTTGATGGGTTTTGCAATTACAGTCTAAAACTTATTCAGATGCAAGTATCACTGAATGCAATTCTAATTACTAGAAACATGACTCTCTTTGGCTACACAGGATAAGATAAAATAAAAAGTCTATTTAGACTTTTCTTTTTTTTCTACATGCACAGAATACTGAGACAGCACTATAGTGCTCAGAAACTAGCTGATGAATTTTTCAGCTTAGGAGACAAATTTCACCCTCATACAGAGGCAAATAAAACAAATATGTTTGCAGTGCCATATGATAAATAGAACCTATTAGTATAAAAAAAAAATCTGCAGAAATAGCTGTGAGGATTAGGTCATAGAAGCATCTGCATGTCCGATGGGAACAATACACCAGATTTATTCAGGATTGATTGATAGTTACTAGGTTCATGGAGTGAGGAGGAGAAATTTATCTATTATTTTTTTCCTTTTGGCTTCTGTATAAACTTCCCAAATAATCATTTTACACTGGTTTTGCCACAACAGGCAGCAACAAGTGCCTCGCACACTTCTTGTGCTTGTATAATTGAACATTCAGTACTATGTTCAGTATGTGCCAAGAGCAGAAAGATTTTTCAGTCTATTCCTGCTGCAGATCTGTAAGAGATCTACTCCTGAAACTGGCTTTTGCCAGTCAGATATGCTCTAGAAGTGGTCATTGCCTTCTGGACTTTCATCTATCTTGACTGCTTACAAAAACTGCCTTCCAGCCTGCTTTAGGTTTCTTCTTAACCTTTGGTAAGTAAAGAAGCAGTCAATGTTTTGTGTATTTCCTGAGAATGGGGAGGAAAAACAATATGAGTGGAAGCATATTGGACTTCCCTTCATATTTGTAAGGATCCAGGAGAGGACTTTTTCTCAGCTGAGTTCAGGACAAGATATATAGGGACCGCTATAGGGCTGTTGGTCATTCTTTTCTTGTGAAAGCATTATAAAAACTTTGTGATTAGTTACACCATTTTTCTTTTTCTCCCACCCTGCTCATGTAGCTTATGTTCTGTTAAAGGAAAACATGATTTAAGACTCATTTTAAAATGTCTATAGGAATGACATAGTCATTAGGAAAAAGAAAAAGCAGTGCAAGCCAGGTGGAAAAAAATAGGATGGTAGAATGAAATACCTCTGAGGACAGTTTTGTAGTACAGCATTTGGCCCTAAATAAATGTATGGGCCTGCTTCTGAAAATATATTACATTTGTCAAAGGAACAGTAATTAAACTGCTCCCTCTAAGCCTTTTTGATAGGCCATTTTCAGAATGAATGGTTGAGGCTGAGAAAGGGCACTTGACATTTAAGAACTCTACCTTTAGGGTATTATTCTCCTTGCTTTCTCATGTTCAAACAATTTTGCTTTTTTCCTACCATCTTAGCTCAATGCTAATATGCACTGTTTTCATTAGGGAAGACCTGTAAAATATGAAATAGTTGTCATGTAAATGTAATGCAATTGTATTGTAATTAAAACAAGAGATCAGATTGTCACATCTTACATTAAACCTGAAGAGAGAAATATAAAGAGTTAATCATGGTGAAAATGCCAAAATATGCATTTTGTCATTAATTAATGGAAACTGACATAGGAAACAGTAATTTATACCAGCTCACTCAAAGTAATTACTACCTTCTTAAACTGGTGTTATGATGAGTAAGTAATAATAAAAAAGACACTCTCTGACCAAGATCTATAATTTCTTCAAATGAGATAAAGAAAATTAGATGCGATGAAGTGATGCCCTAACTCATCATTAAGGAAACTGGCAGAATCTAGAAACTTTTTTCCAAAAATTGATGTAACAAAATTTATGTTTAAAATAATGTTTGACCAATATTATTGTTTCATATGATCTGTATCTGGGACCCATATTTCTACATTATAGTGATGATCACATTCACAATAACACATCTGTGTATAAGAAGAAAAATTAAGTAAGAAAAAAGAACTGTCTTTCATTTCCCTTAATGCAGAAATTTCAAGAAAATAAATTGCAACAGAGGGAAATAAAGTTCTGTGTTATCTCTAGGAATTACTCACGAATTCACAATGCCAGGTGACAGAAAAGTCTTTACTTTTCATAATCTATTGCAAGACATATTTTACATTAACTCAGACAATTGCATCCCTATTGAAACAATTGTACACTTTTGTGATATTTCTTTTCTGATTTGTGTGTACCATATGGCAGCTCATTTCCATGGACTGCAAATGTATATTTCCAGACTGCCTAAAATGGACACTTATGTGTCATATATTTAATGTATCAAGGTATTTTATTTGTTTTTTTAAAACTTTTTTCCAGTTTTCAAAATCTAACTGTAGGAAGATTTCACAGATGCAAGAATTTCTCCAGCTAGGATGGCAAAAAAATCTGTATCTTTTTATTAATATCTCATTTTTAAATTAAGATCCTCAGAATAATTGTTTTGCTTTGTTCTGTAATAATAAGTATTATTGTTTGTATGTTTTAACTGTGGCAACAATAGAATGCCAGTATGTTTCTGCAAAGATTATAGTCTTTTTGTGGCCATTTTAGAAACTTCTGAGTTTCTTTAGTTTTTCTTCTGTTTTTGGATTATTTTTCTGAAAAACTCTGTGATGTTTGAAAACTATAACTGCTGTCAATATGCAGTCCTTATGGATATACCATAATAAAAATAAAGCCATCTTTATTTGTCAGTTAGAAACAAAGGATATCCGAAGAAAATCTAGAATAGAATGACTTTGCCATTACAGGCCTGACAGAAATAACCAGAATGGAAAGTCTTATAAAAGAGAACATATACTGAAACTTGGAGGAAAACAATGAAATTAGAATACCAGAAATGCTAAAACTTAGGTGTTTTTTTTCTCCTTCTCAAAGAATATACATGTTCTTCCAGGTGAAACAAAACAATTCAGACTTTTAATTTCTCTTGGGAAAAATTGGTTCATTTGCCATGTCTTAAGTGTAATAAAAAGAATTTATGCAATTTTTATGTAATCAGAAAAAAATGTAATTATAAACGGAAAAATATATAACAATTCCTAAGAAGTAGGTTATTTGGCCATAAAAGGGAATATTTTACATTTTCCCTTAGGACAAGTACAGATTTCTGAAACTTTATATTCTATGACTGCCACACACTCTGCACCTGCACATTTGCTTTCATGAAAACTCTTACAAGTTCAGCAACTGTTTTGCAAAGCAGATGCAGAGCCATCTGATCCACATAGTTCCTACATTTCTATGAGGGAAGTTAGGAAGAATATTGTGAAGAACAAACATATTCTTCATTTCTCCTTTTCACAATCACCTGGTGCAATAAGGAAATTCACACTAACAGTTCTTACAGGTGCTGATTTACATGGAAATACTTGGTACATAGAAAGTTAGGATTTTAAAAAACTTTTATTTTCCCCTTCACCCTAAATGCACAAATGCACATGTGCATCATGAGTAAAATTAGCTAGTTATTGATGTCTAATTTTTTTCTTAGTATTAGTTAATAATTGGGTTTCTTCCACTTTTCAATCAACTTACAGCTCTCTATGGTTAAATATCTTTCTCTTATAATGTTAATTTTCAGTCTAGTAAAATATACTTGATTTAAGGCAAATGCTTTAATCTTTCATTCCATCCAAGTTAAAAGTAACATGCAATTTGATGTCTTACTGAAATGGTGACAGAGAAACATCTTTAATAACTCTTTGCTGAAAGTCTCCACCTGTGTAAAACCAAAAAGCAGGTACAACTTCAAACGTCACCAGCCAAAGTTTATTGCCAAACTTTGGTATGGAGAGACACTGAGAAACTGAGCCACAATGTGGACATTTACTGAAATCAAAATATTCTCAATGATATTTACATATGTGTTGGTAGACACTATTATCTCTGAAGCATTGTTAACAGCTAAGCTTGTTTTACATTATATTAAAAAAATTGCCCTGGTTATTGTCCATTCTCTGGGGAAAGGAAGAGTGGTCCTGTGTAGGGCCAGGAACTAGACACAATAATCCTTGTGGGTACTTTCTAACACAGGACATTCTACGATTCTTTGATTCTGTCATTACAATGCATTTGGATAACTCCATAATATGGAAAATGGAAAGCTGTGAAGTTAAGCCTCAATATCAAAAAACATTTTGAATGAACTATTAGATTGTTCTCTGCAAATGTTCTGTGCTCAATCCAGAAGACGAAGAAGAGTGGTCTTTTGGGAGGGTACAAGGAAATCCTAGGATTTGTTGTCCCCCAAGCATGAAGAGTTAGTACAAATGGGAGATTAATCATGTGCACAAACTTTACAGCACACACACAACAAATATAAATAACTGAGCTTTGAAAATAATGAAGCTCCAAACAAAGAAAATGAGGTCAAGAGGAATCAAAGTAGCAGCAAATATTCTTCATGACAAATGCTGCATTCTACATCTGCAGTCCATAATTTCTCCACTGTGAAGAGAGTTGCAAAGCTCGTGAAGGCACATAGGTCCTATCCTAAATCTACAGCAATGCCTCCCTTGGTCACAACATCCACTTCCTGCTAGCATGGAAGAGCATTAAATCCTTTGTTGAACTGCAGGAATTCTCACCAAAGGCCTGAGGAAAAGAATGGATTGATGTCTTTGTAAACTATTTCTACAATGGTTTCAGTACTTTTGAAATAGACAGTTTATCTCACAACTTCTAAATTTATGAAAATTTAGCTGCAGCAAACAGTAAGAATTAAGTGTCAAAAAATTTATAAATTTATTAGCAAATATTGATGGTGGATAGAAAATTGTGTAACTGAAAATTATAATAAAGCTTTCAATAACTTTCAGTGAAGCCTGAATACTTCTAAATGATACTAATGCCAACAGTTATTAAAGGAAAATCTGCCAGCAGGGACAGCTGACCTCCTGACCACAGGGATAGCTCATACCATATGATACCATGATCAGTTACTGAAGTGAGGTGAAGAAGAAGGAAGCAAGGGGATGTTAGGAGTTATGTAATTGGTCTTCAAAAGTCACTGTCAACACCTGAGGGAACCTGGCTTTCCTGGGGATGGCTGAACACCTGCCTGTCAATGGGAAGTGGTGAATTTACAAAGTTAAACTTGTTTTAATAGGCTTTCCCTATTAAAATACCTCAACCCACGAGTTTCCTCACTTCTACCATTCCAGTTCTCTCCCCAAGCCCACTGGTGGGGGAGTGAGCAAGGGTCTATATGGTGCTTAGCTGCTGTCCTGGTGTAAACCATGACACCTGGTTGTAACAGTCTGACAAATAAATAAATAAGAATCTTTTAGAGAAGAAATGGTTGCAATGAGACACAGAAAAGGAAGTGAGAGATGCCTTCAATCTTCTTAAAAGTTCTTTAGGACAACAGAAAGATATAAAATAAACTGTAAAAACCCCAACATACAAAAAACACCAACATGCAAAAAATGTCCTGGATGAAAAAATAATGTTGCTAATATCATTGTCTTTTTCACTGTTTTGGCTGATGAACTCTTGGACTGTGTAGACTATGCAAGCATAGGCATATACCCAAAAAGAGAAGCAGCTACTGTAGAGGCAGTGTCTCAAATATCTATCCCATCTGCAGGGCTTATGAGGAAGTTGTTTTACTGTCAATGTTTAGTGCTCTTTGAGACTACAGCACAAGACTGACTTTGGCAGTTTTCAGTAAACTTCACAACAGAGCAAAAAAATTAAATATGGATGGAAATCTTCTCAAATGTACTTTCTATGTAAATACATTTTCTAACCTGTTTCTTTGCCTCATAGGTTTTATATTAATTAAATGTAATGTCACAGATCTTTCCCATAGTCCATCTTACCAGGTGGAACTGCTTTCTCTAGAGTCATCTACCACTGACTAAATAAATGACAGAGCATCTAATAAATGAGACAGAACTATTTTTCTCTTCCCAGGGTAAAAGGATTGATGAGCAGCACACTGAGCAGAGCTTGCTACCCTCATAAGAGATGCATAAAAAATATGAAGCATTTAGGAGATTTAGTCCCTTGATCGATGCTTGTGATTAATTCTAATAACTGTTAAACAATACCAAGTTAAAATGTCTGCTCTTTGAAGTCTGATTGTGTATGCTGAGGGCAAAACTTTCCCCTTTGCTTTGGCATGCCACACACTGCAGCAATGTGGCATGATGGCTAAAGGGCAGAATTTAGCAGTTGGGATCTGGAGTGGACAGTCATTTTACTAAATGTGTGTTAGATCCTTAATTTAAAGTGCCAAAGTATACCTCAAGATTAAAGCAATACCATTGTTTTGTCAAAATCAATGGAGATTTCATTAATATACCCTCATGTAGTGCTTCAAAACACTACTTTTAGCTTCCCAAAGCAGGAATGGGTGTATTTAATCAAATAATGTTAATTGATAAGAAGTTACATTGTTAACTTACAATAATACCAGTGCTAAGACTTTTGACTTTGAAGATTTAGTGGCAAGCATTTTAGGTCCAGAATATTAAAGTCAAAGAGCAGAGTAATGTGAATCAGAAAGAGATGATAGCGGAACTGTAAATAATGAAGGAGAATGTAACCAGATAGAAAATATAAAGAACATTTAAAAGACTAATAAATGACAAAGTCAGTTCAATGCAGATAAATGTAGAACAGTAGTGACTTTGATGAGTCTTTATAACACAACTGTTCATGCATTATAAAATAGGAAGAACAAAAAGTGTTAGAGTCAAAAGAAAAATGTGTGCCATTGATGTAGGAAAAGAAAGCTTGCAGACATCTTAACACATGGATGAATGATGACTTTGAGAGAGTCTGTATGACAGAAGCCTGTTTGTCATAAAGTAGAAGTATGAAAGAGCAAGACCTAAAAAAATAAGAGAGGGAAAAAAAGATAAATTCTACATGGAGTTTAAAGCTTAAAAAAACCCCACAGCAGTGTTTCTGTAGAGGAAAAAAAAATATAGATAAATTGTTCTCACTACATTTCTACCACTGATCTGACCATGCCCATTACACAAAAGTAGTATTTACAGGAAGGATTGCCTTCTGTTTGGCCACTGTGCAGTGATTATTTCTCAAGTGTTTATTTTTCATGAGCAGTAAAAATACAGTGACAAGGAAAATAACATTCACACGCAAAAGACACAGATGGGGGAGAAAAATAGATGCAAACATATAAAAAGGTATGCAGGAAAGGAGAAGAAAGCATCAGAAAGCTAATAGAATGAAGAGACAAATAAACGGAAGTGAAGTTGAAGAAAAATTGATTCAGGAGGGGGAAAATGTTCTAAAATACATCTTTGGCTCAGATTTCCCAAGCCAGCTTCAATCTAAGAGTTATTTTGGGTCTACTGCAGTATGTAGGCTTTCTACAACACATCTGTACAGTGTGGTTGAAATCAAGGACTGCTCATTTCAGTGTCTCCTGACTGGCCATTAGGACCAGTCACGATTCATTGCTGCACTGTGATTCCTTGTCCTCTCTCCCTCCTAGGCTTCTCTTCTGTTCCTTCTCTTAGGGATATTTAGCCCAATAATGAGCAAAAGAATCAAACTGCATATCTAACCCACAAGATCTCTGAAACTCTTTCCCTCTCACCTAGTGAATCTCCAGCTTTTTGAAGCACTGTACAAAAACTTCAGTGAGGAATTATCTTTTCACTTAGGTGGCTCTCATCACTGTGGAGGTAAAGTATAAAACTGAATACCTGAAGATCACGAGGATCACTTAAACCAAATTCAAGCATTTTATTGTGGTGGTCACGCTAGCGTATAAACCGACACTCTGCAAGAATTTGGTGTCAAACTGCTGTTAGACCAGATTGCTAAATCCAAAATATAATTGCCAGATTGACACCTTCAAACCTTTCAGGTACAGCAATTCCACTTTTTCTCTAGCAGAGACAGAAACTGCTTGACCTCAAATAAAATGGTGCACACATGGCTAGGATTAGAGCTCAAGCAGTTTGAAAATTGAACATAAGATGCTAACGGCTCTAGAAGCACAATGTTTTTATGCATCTAAATAGACATATCAATAAGTGTGATTTTGGTTGTAGGCATTTCAGTTCTAAGAGAATCCCAGGCTAGGCTCTTGGATAACTCCCAGAAAGTAACAACAAAGAGGGATATGTCTTATCTGAGAAAGCTACTATATTAGATTCCCTACAGAGTCACATAGCTATTACAAATTACTTTGCATTCCAGTTCATAATTTCAAAGACTTTTCTCATAGAGAAGAAAATAGCTGAAATAAAAATTGGAATTCTAATATCATTGCATGACTCTGGGGCAAACTTGCCTCTTTTTTCTACTGCAGCCTAATTCTGTGTAAGAGTCAAAGAAAATCACCTTACGAAACTTATGTACACCAGAATGCACTACAGTTCCATTTTGGCAGAAATTACTTTCTGTTGAGTCTGGATCAGTGGTGTTAAAAAAAATTGTGTGCCCTGAGTGTGTACTATCCTGGATGCTAAAATATTTACAAGAGTTTCTGTGTGTTTAACTTGCCCTGGAGTATAGTTGGTGTGCTTTAGTTCCAATTTTTTAATGATACTACTACTCCTGCCAGTAATTTTTATACCAGCTGCATAGACTAATTATATGCTTTTCTCAAAAGCCTATTTTTTCAATAATTATGGCCTTTGAGCATGTAATAGACAGCAAGATTTGGGTAGAGAGGAGTAAAAAATTTTCCATTTGAGGACAAAGGATACAAAAGGTGTCATATTATTGTTGCATTCTCATTTTGAGTGCATAAAGCCATACACCATCTCAAGGTGCATCCCTAATAAAGCTTTGTTCCTTTATGTCCATGTTACATCAGTTAGATTTCTGGATTTTTTTTTCAAAAAATCATTTCTCATTAACTGCATTTTGCAAGCTTCTTTAAGTCAAAGGAAATAAACTAGTGCAGCTAACTGCAGTGCAGGATCATTAATGGTGCCTTATGGCCAGAAGTTTCTTTTCTTTTATCTCCCTTCCTGACTTGGAATTGCTGAAGAGCTGAGGCTTGTCCCCATGCATACTACAAGGTCACCTCAAGCACAATGAGAGGCTGTCTGCAGTTTGAAGACTACTTGTGAACAGTCTGCTTAGCTGCTGACTTCTGTTATTTTATAGAGATTAAGTGAAATATGGAAAATTATTATGTTTCTAAAGGTTTATTCTGGGGCATGTGTAGGGGTATATTTCAGAACTTTGAGCTGGTCTAAGCCACATGATTCTTTTAAAGTTAATGAGAAAGTCGCAGTTAGAATGGCATGTGATAATCTGAAAATTTGCCCCTTACTGCCTCTTAAGATTTTCTGTGTCATATGTTATGGTAATAAATGGTTCTCAGCATGAGGTTGATTGAAAGGGGTATAGCTGCATGAAGCAAAGAACTTGTCTTTTCTTCATGATCTCTAGATAATGTTATTAGCATATGCAGGATCAGCTCTGAGAATAAGCAGCCTTTGTGACCAGGGAGCTGGGAATTACATCAGTTTGAGTGACCTTTCATAATTTTTCATTTGCAGTTATGTCCCTGAAAAGGAATTGAACAAATATATGGGGTTTTTTTTCTGCATTGCTGTTGACTACCCTTAAAGTGGCTCTGTGATAGTAAGTCTCAGGGCCTGTGCTTCTCAGATTATTATACAAAGTCCTTGGTCTTAGAAAATGTGTAAAGAATATATCAAATTGAATGGAAAAGTGATTAGGAGACACTAGTCAGAAAGCTTTAGTGTATATGACTGTATATGATGCATATTATTAGTTTTAAAAAGTTATTTTCAAATGTAATAGTCATTGTCAAAGTAGGGAGGAACAGAGCACGTATAGGGGAAAAAAGGTACAGCCAAGCAAGTTCTTGATTTTTCTTCCTATTTTAAAATGTTCAGGAAAATCCAGGATGAGTAAAATAACCATTCTCCAAAACAATGCTGCTTTTCATAGGTTCTATTTATTGTTCTAGCAAACTAGGTCCAAATTGAGAAGGATACAGGTAAATTAATGAAGAAATAGCTTGATCAATATTTTCTTGCACAACTTAGGAAGTATCTAACAACGCACATGCAAAGAGGGTAAATGCAGGAGAGAAAATCTAGGTTTGGAACTAAATGTGCCTATCTAAAAGTTTCTAAATTTAGCTACAATGATTTTCAAGGTATTATTCTAGAAAATCTGATCACAGGGATATTACAGAAAAGAAGCAATATCCACCACTCTAGTTCTCTGAGACCTTTTCAACCTAAAATCGAAATATGTAAATAGTACAAGACCTGACTGTGGGGAATGTTCTCAGCATCCTATTTAAAATATCAATATGATCACTGGGGGTTTGTTTTCCTGAAATCTACAGCTTCCTAAACCTGCAGCTGGCCTGGAATAGTGCAGCTGGGTGATGTGGTTCAGTAAATTACAGGTTACAGCAGTAGTGCTGCATTGACAGCTGGATCTGATGATCTTAAGGGTCTCTTCCAACCTTGAAGATTGTATGCTTTTATGATTCTATAATCAATTTGTGTTTCTGTACATATTTTCATTCAAAATTTTGAAATATTCCTTAAAAAATCATTATGGCAAATGAGGAAGCAGGTAAAGGAGTTTCTAACATTAGCATATTAATTGACTGCTGCAATAAAAACCACCTAGAAATCATTTTATGTATTATATAATTTATATATTATATATAAT
>JAOTQP010001652.1:34471724-34505167 GCA_026413545.1 Cichladusa arquata | reverse complement strand
GCCACCAGCGCTCCCTGCCGGCTGTGACGGGAACTGCACCAAAGGGAACGTGCTGCGGCTGAGAGGATGGAACTGGGCTCCTGTTCTGCTTGGTGTTAATAGTTCAATTGTTGTTGTTTTATTTGCTTTATTACACACACTAGTAATGAACTGTTATTCTTATCCCCGTATATTTGCCTGAGAGCCCCCTTAATTTCAAAATTATAATAATTCGGAGGGAGGGGGTTTACATTTTTCATTCCAAGGGAGGCTCCTGCCTACCCTAGCAGACACCTGTCTTTCAAACCAAGAGAGCAATGAAAAGAGGTTTTTTTGCAAGTATTGTGCACATCAAGACAGTGAACAAAGGTAGATGTAAGCCCCCAGCTGGAGTGGGTGCAGGAGGACAGGGCACCGTGGCAGCGTCCTGCCAGCCAGATGATGACCGTGGAAGTGACCCCAGCAAATCTGCCCACCCACAAAGGGAAAGGCTGTGCACAGGTTCTCTAAGGGCATTTCAGTCATGATGGACATAGATGCATTTCTGCCTAACCTTGACACTTAGCTTTGTTCTCTTTCCATTTGCAAACTCCTACCCCCTTGCCTTCCTTCCAAAACCATTTTCTTTTCTGCCCTCCCACTCCCTCCACTCTTTCCTCTTTCATAGGAGATTCTCCCTCTGTTGCCATAACAACAGACAGCAACCTGGCCCTGGCTGGGCACTCCTGCCCTTTTCCTTAAAAATTCAACCTCATGTAAAAGCATTTGTGTTTCATTCTCCCTGAGGAATCCTTTTCCCTCTGGCTTTAATAAGAGAAAGACTCACTCTGCTCTGCGTGTGGCCACTGTCCTTTCTTTCACTGTCTCAAACCACTGTTTTCACACCTCAAAGAAACACAGATTTGATGTTTAATTATCCCCTACTGTGCTTCCTATATAACATACTCAGAAGGGCATGCCACTTTGCAAGCTTCACTGTGCAAGTACGTTTATCTTTGCCATCCTGGTCTCTTCTGTGCAATCACTGCTCTGCAGCTGCACCACCTGGACCAGATGCAGATTGATGGAGAAGAACAGCTCTGCCTGGACAAAAGGAAAAAGAAAGGTGGAGAGCTGTGCCACAAAGTTATCATATCACATAGTAGGAAAAAAACCCTGCTCTCCCCTCAGCTAATTTGTAAGACTAAAAGAGAGCAGTTTGTTGATACTTTACAGTGAACAGATCATATAATTCTTCAAAACTTCCATACAGTCTCATTTTTAGTCTTGCTTTATGGGAAATAAATTTCTCACTTGAACACCAAGATAGACACAAGTATATAGACCTGTATAAGAGTGTTTAATTTCAGTTAATTCTAATCTTGTAGCCTAATGTAAATGTGATTCTGGCACATATGATTTAGATGTTAATAGACCTCTCAGTTCAATTCCTCTTTTTGAAACCAAATAATGTGAAAATGCAGATGGGAAAGTTATCTTTGAATTCACCCATTTTGACCTGGCATTGTACTGAGAGAACATTTTCCTGGGAGTCCTCAGAATCTCATAAGCCTCCAAGCCTTGGAGCACTTATCAGAGCATAGTGAGTATGAGCTAGCTGGAACAGCAGGCAAATAATGTCAGTAGCACAAAACCTGCTTTTCCTCACAATTTTTAGAAACTCTAATGTTCCAGTGCTTAGATATTATTGGCATGCAGTTCAGTTCTTTACAGTATCTACCTGCTGTCCCAGATATAACATCTCTAGACCACAGAGAGGTGTGGATAGAGAAGGAGCAGTGGAAACGTTATTTCCTTTGGCTGGAAATTTATGCCAATTTTATACTGACACTGCGACCTCCATGGCTCTTTGGGGAAGACTTTCATCTAACTCAGCATCTTCTGCTAAAACTATATCTTGCAGAAAATGGCCTCTGTAGGTAAACTTCATCTGGTAAATAACTGCACATATGCCAGTCCTGCTACAGCTCCTCAGTTTGTGAGACCATGCTACAAAAGGTGTAAGATATGTGTTCTATGCTTTCTATATAAATCCATAATAATTAAAGATCACAAAAAGCACATCTCATCAGAACTGTGTTTCTAGTAGAGGATTAAGGAACAGGTAGGCCCCACCTCCCTGCTATACTTTTCAGATGAAGAAGACCACATGAATATCGATTGTTATTATGAGTTATGGGAGCTGACACAGAGAAAAACTATAAAAAGTAGAAATTCACCCCACTATGATGCCATGTTAATCATGAATCCCAATGAACTATTGAAGAACCAGTAGCCGTAAGAGGCTTTAAAAGGTCTGGTACAAGACGAGAAAGGGATATTGCTCACAATGTGTGTATAGGAGCTGACAAACAGCAGTATGAGTTTCCTGCTACCTTAAATGGAAATAAGGGTTGGATTCCCAAGGCAGGCTTTCAGATCATCAGTTTAAGCAGAAATCATATGAGGGAAGGAAACATGCATGAGATATATAAATACCTAGCTCACATAAAAATTATGCAAACTGATATAATTCCACATTCTACTGGTAGGGTACTCAGTTTGTTTTCAGGAATTGAAGGGGCTTAGAAGAAAAAAGAAAATAGTTTTAGAGTTTTTATGCAACAAAATAGAGACAATTTTTTTCTATTTATTCTTTCCTATTCTATCCTTTCTGCTGAGCATTTCACATTCATAGCCCTCTTATCTAGTTAGCTACAGTTTTTGTGACATTAGAAACATTGCTTTATAAACCTCTGGCATTGAACTGGAGGACTAGCACCAGATAGTGACAGGATAAAGTTAAATTTCAGTAGTATGGTAAACTAATAGAGGGCATGCTATGGGATCTATGGAACATTTTGTTTGGATACCTCAAAGTGATTTCTGTGCCGCTCAGGTTATACAAAAAAGAAAGAGCCTTGAGTCAAGATGTTTCTGTCCCCCAAAATGGGTCTGACAGCCCTGCTTCATTCAGTGTCTAAGTCCTAAGCACAGTTAACATGAACTTCTGTTGCTGATAATATTGTTTAACAGGTCTTCTTTCAGAGCTTCTCCAAATCTATCATGTCTGGCTCTCACTGAATCATCTAAGACTACTATTCCATCTCAAGGTCTCTAAATTCAGTTTTAGAAAAATGAAATGTGATTGTTGCACAGCTTTTACTTCACAACAGGAAAGAAAAAGTTCATTTGATGTTTTGCGACATTAATAAGGGAGAATTGGTAGCAAGGAGGAGAAAAAAATGCACAAAGACTTAGTCTAAGGAAACAGACACAGATAAAGTGTAAATAAAATTGCGTATTGATTGAGTTCACAAATGAAACTCTGGGAAAAAATTGTGCGAGTTGAACCAAAGTACTCTTTTTTTCTATAGATAATAATAATAGCACCAGTAAAAATAATGATGATTCCAGTGAAAAAGTTACAACATTTTTACCAAGCTATTCTAAGTTTGTTAGAAATAAACATTATTGCATTCTTCTAATATTAAGGGCAGCAAGAAAGCAGAAGCAAGAGAGAGAGTTATGAACAGCTCCAGTCTGCTTTATTTGTCTGCACTTGATTTGAATTTTCAGTCACGGGTGACACAAATTTTCCGCATGCTGTTAATATATACCATGTCTCATGCCACACTCATCAACAGTTCACTGAGTTGACTGGCCTCCAACGTACCTGTCACCCATCACAATTAACTACAGTCGCTGTCACAAACAATTTAGTAGATACACATCTGTGCTCAGTCAGTCAGTCCCAGCTGTGTTGTGCATATGTCTCATTTGATGAACCCAACTCAATAACAGGATTCTTGGAAAAGTGTTAAATACAGTGACCTGAACCAAAGACAGCAATGTTTTATCTGTTTACAAGTGGATCAAATTTGCATGTCTTCTGCTCTCTTACAGGCTTCAGAGATACACTGCAATGCCACTGGGCAATTCTCTTTCTTTGATACCTCTCCATTGTCCAGAACAAAAAATTACAACTGCAAAGACTCTGGTAGAAGGCAGAGGAATAAATAATGGAGGTGGTAATTATTACTATTGGTATGGTAGACTTGACTCCTGAAGAGCATGATATACGCACACATGCACACACTTGACTGTCTGCATTTTGCTGCATTTATAGTTTGTGCTGGGCTTAAGACCTTAAGAGCTTGATTCTAGCAGGAATTAATATTTTAAATGAAGTGTGTTCACCCGTACATTTGAACTAACCAATCTGCCACATAACTAGAAATCCGTGTTCAAGAGCTGCCATAAATTAGTTTCTAAACTACTGCCAATATCCCAATACATGAAATAAGGAAATGTTTTTATTTCTTAAAAAAAAGAAGGGCCTTGAAATCTTCCATGATATATTAGTAGGTCAAGATTTTAAGGTTGCATAGATTTTAAGAGCACAGAGGGAAATGTGTCAGACCTGGAAAATGTATATCTGCATTTAAAAAGTATTTCCCTTAAAGTACCACTAAAGAATTGCTCCTATCACACACCCTCCACTCAGAGGCTGTTCCTTTGTTTTATAAGCATGCTTGACATTTCAATGCCTTTTTTATGTTATGCTGTCATATATAGCTGTGCAAAAATTGCCTAATGAAAATGGCAGTATTTCATAATTCATTTGTCCAAGTAAAAGCAATTACACAAGTCACAATACAATGAGCAGTTAGTCTCTATAAATGCCTGCCTGAAATGAAAAGCACAGTGTGATACTCAAAGAGATTATATTTACTCTTACTGAAATGTCCAAAACAGTTTTTTATAGGTCAGAAACTACTATCATCAGATCCTCTAGTCATAGGGGCCAGTAAATCAAACAGCCTTGATCAGCCTGTTTGGAGGCCAGACATTACCTGCCTTATTTTAAATGACATTCAGTAAACACCAGTAAAATCTGCTGTTTTATTTTAGCTCCACATATTACTCTCCCCAGTTTCAAATGCTGAACTAGTGGAAATAAAAGCTAGTGCCACCCATAAAGCTTTGCCACTTGCATGAATAAAGTGAATAAAGTAAAGGAGAGTTGGGAGACAGCAGAGAGGTTTCTGTGTGCCACAGACTGGGCTGATGTTAGTTCTAGGGGACTGTTTTACTTTTTCTAGTCAGTGGGAACTTCACTGATCTGTCATAGCTTCTCAAATATAGTGGTTAGTGTCATAGCCACTTCCTCCACCAGTTCCCTCAGAAGAGGCGGATGCACCTCATCAGGTCCCATGGACTTGTGAACTTGTGCTCCTACTACATGGAGTTCTTTGCTCTTCCAGTTCCTGCCTTTGCCGCCAGCAACTTGAATCACTTGCCCGTGAAGATTGAGGAGAAAAGAACCCTTGAGTACCTCATCTGTATGTCCCGGGTAACCAGCTCTCTCTCATTTCTCTGTGTCCCAGGAAACCTGAGCTCTCATTTCCTTCCAGGGTGCATACAAAACTAGTTCTCTAGCTATACTTTTTTTAAATTAACATTCTTCTTTTTGATATACTTTTCTTTTTGGCTTTGACATCCCTGGGCAGATTTAATTCTACTGGGGCTTAACTTTCCTAACCTGATCCCTGGCTGCCTAGACATTTTTGTTGAATTTCTCCCAAGCTTCCTGTTCTTACTTCCATCCTCTGTATGCTTTCCTTTTGAGTTTTTCCAGGATTTCCTTGCTCACAACAAGGAGATCTGAACAGACTTATTAAAGATGTTGTCAGCAAGCATGTGAGGAAATGAGATGAGTCTAGATATTCTTCATTTGGTGAATGCTTCTTGGTTCAGACTAATCACACTAATCAAACTTGGCTTCCTTAATCTGAAATCACTGAGTTCCATCTCGCTGAAGTCTGCCCAGGACAAGAATAAGTGTAAATAAGGGTGCCAGCTTAGAGCTACTGAAGTCAAGCAAGAGTGATTTCTCTGTTTAGTCCAAAACATGGATGGAATAATATCTGAGCAAGGGCATTGTGTGTGTTGAGATGAGTTGTAGGTGTGGATGATCGTTACACACAAACGCTTTTCTGCTACAAACGTTGAGAGCTCATCTGCTGTAGCCTGCATCTGATGAAGCCTGCAATTTTCTGGATCTAATACAATAGACAAAAAATGTTTCCTTCTTCTGCAAAAGTGGATTTCAAGAACAAGTGAAAAGATCTAATAAAGATTTAATATATGCAAGAAAATCTAGTTAAAATCTAATTAAAAGGCATCCACATGCCTTGCGAATCCAGTGTAGGCTTCTAGAGAAACAGTCTCAGCCACATCTCTAACTTACTTCTTAGTGGAAGGAACAAAGTATAAGTCTTGGTAAAGCTTTTATGGATTGCAGAGTTGTTTACCTCATGTTTTATTTTTTAGATCCCCAAATGCACATTTCCTAAGAGATTCGGTATACAAATAATTTCTTGGTTCATGGATTGTCCCTCTTAGAGCATGCAACCAGAGAATAAAAAAATTCAGTCTGTGAAATAAATGATTGCTCTCATTATTCAAATACTATATTCCAGAAATAGCACTCTCTCTTAGCTGGGATTTCATAGCAGACCCAAATCTAGTAGATAACCATTTGAGAGAAACACTTTAAATAGTTTATTGGAATTTTCCTACAGAAAGAGACTCTTAGCAGATTGTCAAGATAAGACAGTACATCAATTTTTTAAAATGAAAAACAACAGTAGAAGAAAATAGTATGCAAAAATATTAAATTATGTGTATGCATGACCCATATGTTACCTGAATCAAAAATAATTAATTGCATAGCACCTTTTATTCATTTCATCTAGAAATATGTTCCAAAGGGTATATTGTGATCAAATGGACCTACCAAGTAGCTCATGAACTGCTAAAGAACACTTGCCCATCCACTAATTTGCTATTAACCTGACCTAAAATTACAGCTTTAAAATTAATAAATCTGTATTTCAGTCTTATATGCTATGTATGTATAGAATATTAATAGGCAGTGCTACTGATAGAGAATTTAAGATAAAGCAGTTGTTACTTTCATCGAAGGTAGAATAGTACAAGGTTTTCTGAACTCTAGCTACTAAATGCTGAGAGGATAGTTACATACTCCAGCCCTTCCTTCTCTTGCAGTTTCTTCTTTTCCCACTATTTATCACCTTCAGTTGCTTTAGTTCTCTCTGAATGTTTTTCAAAAAGTAAACCTGAGATATTTAGTATTGCAGATTTACTCATGCTTAGTGATCTCATTTAAAAGATGGTGCTTATGTTGGCATTATGCCAGTGAAGCAGGTGTCACTGTGGTGATTTCATTTTTAAATCTTCACAAGCTCAGCTTTGGGTAGAAGCCTATAACAAAACAGAGATTTTCAGTTCTTCTGTTTCTTTTTTAAATTAAGTATATTTAATTCTTTAGGGGTATCTTAAAGAAATTGAAATTAACTGAAAAGCACAGAGCTTTGCATTTTTCCTATTTAAGTTACAACTATTACTTTAAAATTAGAACTGCTGAGGAGAAGAGAATAAAGTTACAGTTAAATTTTCTTAATTGGCCACATTTAGTACAAGCCAAGATCTATAAAATGCAAATGCCATCATAGATCAGGCTAAGGTTCTATGATCTGGCATTCTGTCTACTGTATTTATTTCTACTGCATGCCTGTATAGAATGGATATTGTTTTCACTCTTTCAGTTTACTTCATTTTCTCAATGAAAATGCATATTATACATTGGAAAAAAAAAATAATATAACAATATTACTAAGACCTATTTAATCCCATAATCTAGTTGTAAACTGGCACTGTTTAAAAGACTCAACATAAACTGGAGACAGAAGAAAAAAAATCATATTAACAAATATCAAAATGTACATAACTCCTGAAGCATCAATACCCACTAACCTTGAGTTACGTGCTATTGACTCTCACAAAGGAATTCTGTTGGTCACAACTCGCCTGCCAGTAGTAAAGTGCTGTCACTTCTAATACACTTCTTCTGCATTAGCTGATGGTATCAACAATTTAAGTTCAAAGAAGTTTGATAAAATTATAGATATAAAATTGCCCCATCTGTTCCACAAAGGACAAGATGCATTTTGTTGATGTTACAGCACAAGTACAGATTATGAGATAAATTACTGTGTCACTATTACTGAGGCTATATAATGGACAGGGGATTTCTAGGAATTGTGAACTACACTCGAATTCTGAGGTTAAGGTCAAAGGCCTTGAAACTTCAGTCACATGAGCGATAAGTACTCAAAATTTCATGCTAAATATAAATTATATTACAAATTAAAATAAGGGTTCATACCCATATATTTATTTTTAGCATAGACCCAGTTCATTTTGCACAACATACTGACATTAGACCTGATGAAAAGTAAGTGTCAGAGAGCAAAGATGTGCAGTCTGTATGAAATAATTCTGTAAGGGCTGAAAATTGCTGTAAAACTGCAAAGATCCATTTATTAAATAAAATCAAAGACTGGAAAACTATTACTTGCTACAATAATAGTACCTAGATATAATTAGAATAAACATTATTAGATAGTTTGTAAAGTAATTTATTAAAATTGAACTGTCAATTAGCTCATAAAACCTACTTTCCTAAAACAAATCAATTTAGTGAATTGAAAAGGATTCTAATCAGAAAGCGGCTTATTACTTTTTTTAAAGGAAAATAAATGCCACTGCTTCATACATCAACATTCACTTTACCTTCTCGTGTATATAGTGCAAGGCATATTTATTATGTAAACATATATGCAATACATAGATAACAATTAAAGGAAACAGATTAAGCTATGAGTTCTTACAAAGAAAAAAAAAAAACCAAGCCAAAGTAAAAATTTATATTAATACTTTTTATTTTCATAAGTTGAAGGACTAAATTGAAGTTTTATCAAAAATTAAATGTTTTACTTTTTCACATTAGTCTTGCATTGTACTTATAAAAATTAGTAGGATACTTCCTATTCCTTCTGAAATTTTGTTTTTATGTTCTTTCAGGTGTAAATGCTCAACAACTGAAGATTTATAAAATGCCTCCAAAAGTATCTGAAACCAGAAATATTCTCAGGATCCGAACTGTCCTTTTAAAAGTTAGTACCTTCTCTCAACCTTTTTTCAGAATTTTTACCTTGGGGAGACATTGACTGAGACAAGCAGGCAATTCTAACTTGATACTTTTGTGAAAAGATGGGGTGGAAGAGGGGAAGAAATCCCTTCAAAGGATTTTGCCAGTAGATAAGAGATCAGAACTCATTCACAGGGCTGAATTGAAAAGAATAGCATGAACGTTCAGCTCTTGGGGCATCATGTTAGGGATTATTTCCATTTCTGGATAGATTTCCTTACTATTATTATAGGAGAAATAGAAATCCGGGTGTGGATATTTATACAATAGTTAGCTGATTAATTGCTAATGTTACAGAGAAGTTTTCAGTAACCTCATTTCAGAAAGAAAAGAAATAAAAACCTATTTTAGTTATGTACATGGTTTTCCAAGTTGCTAATAAAGAATATATATATGTATTTCTGCAAAGGTTTTAGTTTGTTCTTCAGGTTTTATTCTCTTCAAATATCATATTTATTATATATTTGGAGCACATATTTTATGGATGGAAGACAGATAGCTAGGTCCTCACCCATAGACCATTGAATGGTATTTTCATATTTTGTTCAGTGAGGGGTTTTTTTGTGTTTTGTTTGAGTGGTAGTTGTCAGGGGTTTTTTGTGATATTTTTCATATCACACCATTGCACTGTGGAAGACATCTGCAAATTTTTTGGGGGCTAAACTGTAATTCTACACAAACAGGTCCATCTTCTGCTTTCCTTGAGCAGAGTCTTCAGGAGATATATACTGCAACATGAAACAATTTATTCTGTCTATGATTCTCAACCTTTCAGGAAAATTTATATTGAAAATGAGCAGGGAATCTTGCTTTTATTTTTTCAGTAGCACCCTAAGGAATATAAATTTGTTGCAATAGCTCCTGATTTCAGTTCTGTTTCTCAGAGGGTTTACCCAGTGTTTCCGACAATATCAAATGCAAGTACTCTCAAAATAAAGTTAAGCTCTTGTTCTTTAGAATTCTTTGATGCATTAAAGAAAGAATAGACCCAAAGATAGATGACAGAAGTTTAGCAGAACTACACTATAGGCTAAACTGCTGGAAATAAATGTACAAACTGTAAGATTATCAAACAATTAACTTTTTGGACTGCATTGTGATCTACCCTTAGGGTAAAATAGACCAAAACACCTGTTAAATAGCATAAAATCTAATTTTACTTAATGGTCTTTATTTCTCTAATTTGGTTAGATCTTGGGAAAAGATGTGATCAGGAAAAGTATTTTATTCCCATTGTGGAATGAAGTGCCAATTTGTTCCAGTTCCGTTCAGTGTGTATATTGTACCTATGCACAAAGAGAAATTCATTTGCAGATGAACTGTATAGCTCCAGGAATTTTTAACAAGAGTTATGATATTAGAAAAACAAAAAAACTTTATGATGTATGCATATATGCTTCTGGAAGGTACGCTTTTGCTTTTGTTGGGGTGGATTTGAATGACTTAGGTCAATAAAAGAATAATGGATTATATTAAAATCATGGAAATTATTCTCTGAATGTGATTGAGTCCTTATCAGCTCAAAAATGCCTAAAATGAACAGCATAGTCTTCTACACACAAAATGCAAAGTGTATGGAAGAGTATTTCAATCTTCATCATCAATTTAATTTGTCTTAATATAGTAGAAAACAACTCTTCCAGTATGTCTGGCCCTTATGCTGTCCTCAGCACCCAAAATTCTCTTGATCTTCCAGAAGTAAATTTTAAATATCTCACCCATACAAGTCTCAATTTCTATTAAACCAAAGTAGTCCAGCAAGTCTAAGTATTACCTCCTATAAATAAGGCAACATTGGGAAAGACTTTGAAAAATCAGAATATAGATTATTATTGAGGATATTATTCTTTACAGTCAATTTCAAAATCCTAGAGAAAAAGTGAAAAAGAAGCTTTTACAGCTTCAAAGAAAAATAAAGGGATAAAAAACATGGGGGATTATACCCCTTGAATGCAAATAAAACACTTCCTGTAAAAGTACTGCATCCAGGCAGACTATCCAAAAGACAAAAGAGAAGTACAGGAAAAGTGGGTGAATATGAAAGTTAAACCAATTTTAAATCTAGAACTTGCAAGTTACATGGGCATTTGGTGACTATGTAATTAATGGCAATACAGAGGGTATGGGCAGCATGAAAATTAAGTCATAACACCTGGGCTCAAATGTATAATGCAGGGTAAGACATAACTAACAGAAGAAAACAAATCACATACAAATGAGTCCCATATCATTCATCTGTAATAACAATTAGGTTCAATTCAGGGTTTATATTTCCCCACCCACCAACAAAGCTGACTTGAGATTATTTTTCTTCTTTTTTTTCAAAACAATTACAGTCTATATTAGTTGAATTATATTATCACATAGAAATAAACACTTATACTCCCTAATGATGACAATCATTTTCTACAGAACAAAGGGTTCAGTTGCTTTTGTTTTGGTTTTTTTTTTAATATAAAATGTATCTTTGTCTATAATAATCAGCCATTATTTCTGGCAGTATCCCTATGGCTCCCCTGCCAGCTGGAAGGGAAAACAATTATATAGTTGGCATTTATTTAGGATAGCAGCTTCAGAATCACTGTACAAGCAACTATTTTCATCAGTGTTATTTAGATACTTAAGAAATACCTTCCCAATTTGTTTCAAGAAATCATTTTCATCCTTTGAAATTCAACCCAAAACTGAAAGGTATTTGATAATTAGAAAGTGATGCCTTCATCTTAAAGTGGCACAAGAGAGTTTCAGAATATTTTATGGCATTTGCTAGATGATTCCATATACATAGTTGTGTATGGAAGAGAGAGATGGAAGAAGTTTCGGATCTGAGAAAAAATTATCTAAGGATAAGATGACCCATTCCATTGAAAGAATACTTGAATGCCAGTCCCTCTTTCTGTTGTGTGTTTGAACACATATCAGGTTTTGTAAGTAGCATTTTCTAGAAATAAGGTAAAAAATAACAAGTATGCATGAAAAACCATTATGAAAAAGTCATCCTCCAAAAGGTAAAAGGATGAGCTTTTAAAAAACCAAAAAAATAAACAAACACAGGCATTATAGAAAGTTGTAGCTGCTGTCATTATTAGCTGGCTGATTTCTTTTTGGCATCACAGAAGATCCTCAGGGAAGAGCTGTGAGATGAAAGTGAAGAATGATCTCTGATATGGAAACAGGCAAAAATGTAGTAGATGAAAATGACAGATATTGGAGGAAAAAATCTGATATTGGTAGCTGGACTTAGGAGGTAGCACACAGTACAACACAATGTTACAGTCGTTTGGGGAAAATCCTAAGAAAAGGCGTAAAAAACTTTAAGAAGAATGAAACTATGAGGAAAGATTCAAACGCATTTAAAAATGGCAAAATTAAAATGTATTTAGCCAGGAACAGCACTTTTAAGGAAAGGAATTAAATATAATAGTCATATTTCATGCTGAATGGAAAAGACACAGTTTGTAGGTGAAGCTAGACAAAATCTTAAGGACATATATAAGGTGAGAAAGGAAGGGAGATGACTAGCAATTGCACACTTAAAATTTAATGTACCCCTGAATACAAGGTTGTATCTTGTATGAACAGCATCAACATAACAGAATGCTATGGATTTTTTAAGTGTCAGGTTGTAATATAGGAGACAGCAGGAGAAAAAGATATTAAAAATATTTATTAAAGACAATAGAAGAGGAGATGTAGCTAAATCAGTTGAAATAATCTGAAAAGTATATTGGGAGCAGCATCTGGCCTAAAGAATGATACACCATAGCAGTGTAGACAATTTTGTATTCTTATTTAGTAATCTTTCACATGCCAGTTTACTGCAGTTCTATGGGCAGTCCCTAGGCATTACTTTATGCTTCTTCATGTCTGCAAGCTCTTTTTTTTATCCAGAGGCATGAAATTTTCAGTGTTTAAGTAACTTAAGTACTAAAAGAAAGACAAGATTTAGATTCAGGCACCTATATATCTTTACATATCTGGCCCTTAGAAACAGAAAACCTATAGTTATTTAGTGGTATTTTTTATTGCTTATGCAATTTTGTATCCTGAGACACATCTGTATTTTTGAAAGTTTGGCCCATAGGCAGACAGAGCGACACATATCCCAAAAAGTAATTACACATGATCTGGGGTCATCTACCTATTGTTAAAGAAGACTGGTTGTGAGTGAATTGTGGTCCATGTATCATAAAACTGTAACAGCACACCTTTCTGTACAAATACATAGATCTTTCCAGGGAAAGGTATATCACCATTTCACACATGTGGCTAAATGGCCTTCATAATGCATCTCAAAAACATAAAACCGAGGTCTGCTTCAACTTTGAAGCAACTCATATACATAAATATCTAAATCCAGAATGGGATACCTAGTAAATTCATTTTTCTAGGGGAAAACAGCTGAATGTGATCCAATAAAAAAGTGGAGAAACTGCTCATGCAAGTTAGCATCTTAATCATGCCTCTTACCGTGCCTAATGCTCAGTGAAAAACTGCACACCAATTATTACTTTTAGACTGGCCAGATCCCCAAATTAAAGCCTGGCACATTGGCAGGCACTGCACAGCTTCAAAACAGATGTTCGAAGAATTATACAGCCAGTTTGCAATTGTTTTTTGTCTCTTTCTTCCTCACACCCTCCACTTTTTCTTATTCAAGTGTATAAAGCTTCAGTAGCTGATGTTGTTCTCACAAGAGCAAAGCCTCTCCAGATTTCTACAGATTTCTCCAGATTTCTACAGATTTCTCCAGATTTGGGAGTTATATGCGTAGAGTATAGCTCAAGATATAACCGCTACATTAGGTTCTGTTACACTGTGCTCAGAAAAAGGGTGAAATGAGAACAAATCTTTTCTAGATGCATCATGTTCTGCATTCTGTCCAATGCTTTGTGTCGTATGTGAAGGTTTTTGCCTTGAAACCAACTTTCTGCCTTTCTCATTAAATAGACCCTTCACTGTAATGAACTACATTATTAAAGTCAGAAATACTAGGCCAAACAAAATTAGTGGCAGAATAAAACAACTAGGCAAAGCTTTAATTTGCTTCCAAAAATCATTAACTGTCCAGATGTTTAGACATAAATAATTAATACAGTCATTTTGATTTTCAGAAATGGACAAAAAGTTGCCTAGGAAAATCTAGGAAGCATTGCTTAAACTTCCAGATCAAGGTTTTAGCTTCTGCTGAGATGAACTAATTTATTTCTGGCCAGCAGACTGAGGGAGGTGGTTCTGTCCCTCTACTCTGCTCTGGTGAGACCCCACTTGGAGGGCTGCATCCAGCTCTGGGGTCCCTGACATAAGAAGGACATGGAGCAAATCCAAAGAGCCCATGAAGATGATCAGAGTGATAGTACACCTTTCACATGAACACAGACTGAGTGAGTTGGGGTTATTCACTCCAGAGAAGGCTCAGGAGAGGCTTATTGCAGCCTATCATTATTTGGAAGCAGTTTACAAGAAAGATGGGGGCAAATTTTTTAGTGGGGTTGGGCAAGGGGTAATGATTTAAAACTGAGAGAGGGTAACTTCTGACTAGATATAAGGGAGAAACTTCTTATGATGAGGGTGTTGAAATGCTGGAATGGGTTGCTCAGAGAAGTGGAAGATGCCCCATCTTTGGAAACATCTAAGATTAAGCTAACAGACACTCTGCGCAACTTGGTCCAGTTGAAAAGACATTCCTCTGCTCATTCCAGAGGCATGGATTACATGATATTTAAAGGTCACTTGCAATTCAAATAATTATATAATTCTAGACAATGTTCACTGTGAATTCCTGTCTTTGTTGTTTCTGGGCTTTTGCTTCTTTAGGAAAAACTTCACATTAATATTTTTTTGGTATTATGCTTTACTCTGTATTTTCTTTCCTTTTCTTTTTTTTTTTTTTTTTTTTTAATTTGCTTTTCCTTCTTTCTCCAATACATGGTCACTTGTTCTTCCAAAAATCACCAAAATTAATGCAACTTTTTCACTTCCTTTTCTTTTCAGTCCTGATTTCCTTGGGTCTCTAGGCCAGGAGTTTTAGTGTTTACAGTATATACTAGACAGAAAAACACATTTTTTTGCATAGTTAAAATGCTAAAGCAAAGAATATTTATATTAAAACTATTTTTTCAAAATAATTTCCTGCTTCAGCCAGATAATTAATTTTACATAGTCTAATGCAAACTCTTATTTCACATCCACTTCAAACATGATATAAAATAGAAAAAGGCAATAGACTTGTACTCTACAGCAGACATTAATATTTTCTTTTTGCTAGTATAGTATTCAAATGGCATCCAGTAGTGCAAATCTGTCACAACAAATGAAAGTACCATCTTATGAACTCTTAAAAAAAAAAAAAAAAGAAAAAAAAAAGAAAGTCTGAGATATAAAACAGGAAGAAAAAATTCAGACACAAGTTTGTCCTGCAAGATAAGAAGATTCACTATGAAGATATCACAATAATGATGTGCATTAGAAAAGCTTATGTATTTTCCGCTCCAGGTCATGTAGTTTACTTTAAATTAGAAACTTATATACAGCATCCCTTGTAATCTTGTGTCACGTGGTGCCTAGAAAACTACTGAACCTCCACAAACATCAAAATCAGAGAACAGATAAAGAAATTTTTACAGGATTTAGAAGCGACTAAGGAAATTTACAAAAAGTAAATGTTAACTACGAGGTACCTCGAAAAATGTTTTTAAAAATTTAAAAAATAGATTAGGAAGAAATTTCACAGAATTCAAAGAATTTGACTTCAACAGTAACAGTCAAAAAAGGAAACAAAAAGAAATTAAACTTTAGAGAGTACATTTTGCAGGTGTTGGAAGGAATGTTCTAATTCTTCTTTAATAACTCAAGAGAGGATAAATTTTTCCCTAACAAAGTATTGGCTGCACACTGACAGGAATAAATTTGACGCCTGGCAGCAAAAGCATCTGCTAAGATCTACTTAAGGTTTTATAAATCTATCGTGTGGTACAATTTTGCTATACCAGACTAGCATAATAAAACAAAAATCTAGACTTTTGGCATTAAAACTAATTAGTAAGTAGAGTGAGGTTTGGGAAAGCAGCCCAGATGAGGTCAGCCACACGGTAAAAGTTTCTAAATATGTAGAGGACCTTAAAAGTAAGTATGCAATCACAACAATTCTTTCAAGTTTTAGCAAAAAATAACTTCCCTCACAATCAAATCAGCTTTATACCTTTTGAAGGCAAGTAAAAGCTAGCAACTTTTCTCAAGTTTGTATAAAATAACAGACCCTGCTGAGACTCTAGTAATCACACTGACTTCTTTAAGAATCCTCTAGCCTTTGATCTCATCTCATCCTGGACAGCTATATAAAAACACTTTGATTCAACTAATGATTACTATTCCCCAAAACAATTTAAATGAGCGTTTGGATGTTCTTTAAACAGGATGGAATGAAGGAAGATGCAGGAATGTGAGAAACATACTAGAATGCAAAAGGCTTTGAATCATTACAGAGTAAAATCTATCTTCAGAAAGATGAGGGACAAAAATACTGTACTGTTTTCACCTTCAAAATTTCTCCTGAATTGTATATTCATGTTGCCCTCCACTTCTGAGGAAAACCTTTTCCTAGAAATATTCTTACTAATTTTTAAGTTTTAAGCTTCTGTACTGAATTTGTGGTAGACTCAGTGTTAATGAGCAAGTTGTATTCATTTAAAAGAAGTCTATGCAGCAATGGGGGGAAATATTGAAAAATTTTTTTAACTTTTCCATAATAATGTTTGATTTCGATATCCATGTTTAATTCTTGGTTTTGTACTACATAGTGCTTAGTACAAATGCCAGAGATTAATGTGGCTTTGTGTTAATTCCCTATGTCTGTGACTAATAGTCTTGTGCCAGCTATTGCTTCCTTATTTACCTATATCAGTGATTATTATGTACTAGCAGATGTCTTTGTTTCTTGAAAAAGGATTATGTGTCACAGCAAAGACTAGTAAGAGAAGTACATTATGACCTGACTGTATATTTGAGATGGTCTCAAGGAGAAAAGATTCTTTAGATGATCCAGAACCATATCCAAGTAAGTCCACTGAAATAAGTAGCATATATACATGTATTCAGGAAATGTAATGAATATGTAATAGGGATGTAGTGAATATGTATTGGTTTCATTAATATAGCCAGGCCTGTTAAGCTGCTGGCTGTGCATATTAGGTGGAGAGATTCTCCCATGTACTCAGTGCACTAAATAAACTAATGCTGTCTTTCTAACCCAACAAACTGGTTGGAAATTTTATTTCCCAGTTTTCAGTCACACTGAGGAGATAAAACATTTGGTTTATCTTCAGAAGCCTCAGAGGTTCTTGCATATTTTTTATACCAATATTTACTGTGAAATATTCTATATCAATCTCTCATGCTGTTTCTGAAAAGGAAAAATAAATCCTAGATTTACATTATTTTTAAAAATGTGGTTCAAAATTGTTCTTAGGAAAGGTTTAAACTCGCATTGCATCCTATGCTGACTGATTTCTTAAACAAAACTAAATTCAGCCCAGAGAGCAGACTCAGCAATGTATGTAATTATTTAAATTTAAATCTGGTGGTCAGGGTCTCAGGCTTGATACAACCTAGTGGGAAGTTTAATGTTGGAATAAAAGCCTATTCCACAGTTGCATCTCTCATCTGCAATGATAAAACTTGAGTTGACAGCTGGAAGAGAAGCAGACTTAAAGCTTTGTGGGTCAGCCACAAGAGAGAAAGGCATGCTGACACACTGAAAGCATTAGCACTCATGGAAAAACCTACTCATTGTACAAGTACTAATAGATTAAGTTAAAGTAGAAGCTCTTATGCTGGTAATCACAAGCTCTCATGAGTCATTTATTGGAAGGAGTATGAACAAATATTCAACACTGCAAGAACAGCTTCATATAGAGTAATGAGAAAGAAAAGAAAGAATTACTAAATAATCACCTCTAAGAACACAGAAAAACTAAAGCAAGAATATTGGCTGCATATCTTGGTCACTAATTTTCAAAATTACTGTTTGTCAAGGAGATATATTTTAAAAAGCTGTTTGCAGAAACTGCTGTAATATTTTTCTCCTGTGCTGATCTGTAGAGTTTTTATTCAAAATATGAAAAACCAGAAAGAAGATCAGATCAAAATCTAGTATGCTTCTTTTGCATCAACTTCACCATCTCGGTTCCTAACATTAAGTCTCTTTTCACCAAATATTCATTCTCAGTCTCTCACTCTGAGCTTTTCAGAAGGGTTAGAATTTCAGTAGCTGGTAGGAGCAATATGCCTTTAGAAACAGACTTAGGAAAAGCTTCAGCCAGGAAAAAGAAATACAAAAATAAACAATCCAAAGTTATTTGATGCTGGCTGCTGGTATTATTAAATGGATGATGAATGAGGGTCTTCTATTTACAACTGGTTTATTTGTTGTGATTTTTTTTTACTAGAGAGGTGTATTTCTCTAGATACTGAGTTTTGGTCTCTGTCTTTCTATTTGTTCTTTTGTTTATTTCTTTCCCCAGATGATATTTATTATTGATTAGAAAATAACATTTTTAATGACAAACAAACCAATGCAATCCTAAAGTCAACAGCTGGCAGAAATGAACAAGTACAACATAATGAATATATGAATAAGAATTGAAGCTCTGAGGTAGGGTTAGATTTTCTTACCCTCTCAGGCTCAGGAGATGTGTGATTACATCTCTCTCAGAATGGCCTGACAACCCCAGCAGCAGTTTCTTGAGCTATTTCTAAGGAATAAGTTAGTGAGAAACAAGTGCACATCTAGTTTTTCCTATCTGTTTCCCTTTCTAGCTCTGCGGTATTTGATTATTTCACAGTACTTATATGTTTATATATAATAGTGTAAGAGGAAGGAGACAGAGATATTGTTCCTCATAATTTTTTAGCCTTAATTATATTTTTTATATTACTGATTCATTAAGAAATAATAAGAAGAATACTGCTAGCGTTACTGCGCAAAAGCAAGAAATAATGATTAACTTAGTCTGTATCTGTCAGGATAGACTTAAAATTCCAAAATATGCAAAGATTTTTAGGCAAATTACTAATTTTAAAATTGCACGAAAAGAGAAAAGCATAGGAAGGAAAACAGATACTGCATCACTTTCAGGGCACTGAGCTAGATTTCACTGTTATCTCAAAAAAAAAAAAAAAGTATGTGGAGTTACTGTAAATATTGTTACTCTTTCAATACGGTCTCACAAGTTGTTGTGATTTGAATGTTGGAAAACAAACAGTCAGGAGCATTGCAAGAATGTGCATATATATATATGTATAAAATTAACTCCAATATTTAAATGTGTCCTTAAGGCAAAATACTAGCACACATTCTGACAATAAAACAGAAGTTTTCCTGAAAAGTATCCTTTCAAGCTGTTCTTCAATAATGCTAAAATATAAGTTTATCTCACTTTGTGAAAATGTGTTGTGCTTTTTGGAAAGATAGGGTCAGACTTTCAGAACTGAAAAATGTAAATCCCAAATATATTACCAAAAGAATTTATGGCAAAAAAACTCTTCTTGAAGATGTTAAAAATGGTGCAGGTAGTGAAAAAAAAAAAAAAAAATCTTATCATTTAGAGCTATTCTTAGTGAAAAGTAGTGTAACTTTAAACATTTTGTTAATATATTTTCACTTTTGTTATTTTAAAAACTTGATCTCTGATTACACCACCAATTCACCACCAATTTTATTATCTTTTTTTCTGTCATCTCACAAAAGCTTGGAATTTTTAGTCACCAAGGAATAGGATTCTTTGATATCTAATTCTTCAATAAATGGTTTGACAGAACCTAAAATAGTATTCATTAAGAAGGGGGAATTGTTGAAAACTAGGCTTTCTGAGCTAGGACAATTCACTTTTTAGTAGAATTTTGAGCGAATGTTGTGACAAAATTACGACTATATTGAAGTTTATCAATATTTTCTGTCACATAATTTTACAGCTTCAACGCAGGAAAATGTGTGACATGGCTGACTCACCTCTGCTCACTGCTTATTATTCTCAGTGTTTGATGAATAAACTAAAACAAAGCAAAAGAATATAAAACAGGACATCAGATGGTAGAGTACATTTCCATTTCTTCTTTGGACAAACATTGATATGAATACTAATGAGCAAGCAGAGCACTCGTGTTTCACAATAAACAAGGTTAAAAAAAGATTTGGACTAAGGCAGTACGTAGCCCCTTTTATTTTTCTGGTGTCAACTATGCAATTTCAGACTTATCTTCCATCTGAATTATGCAGGTTATTCACCATACAAAATTGATATTATAATTTAATCTTCTCTCCCTTTTCATTTGTAAAGTGCCTATAAAAATGGCTCCCAAATGGAAGACTGTTAAGAACAATGATATAATAAGCAGAATAAACCATATTTCAATAAATCTCTTATTTGGCAGAAAGCTGCTTTTGATTTCTCTGTACACTGAAAATTAAAGTCTAATTTATGGCTTCAGTATTTTTAAATGCTACTTCTTCAGCATGTTTTTTTTCCTTGGGTATCACAGTACAACAACAAAAGATTATTAACCAAATAATACTACAAAAGAAAGAAATTAGAAGAATAGTATAAAATCTATACTCAATTAAGTAGACAGAATTTGCAGAATATATAATTTACAGAAGAGGATCTGAGTAACTTGAAACTGTTAAAAAATAATATGTTTATGCATTTAGAGGAAGAATATAAAACAAAAGCAAGTCAGAATTTTATACCCTGCACCTCTTTATTAAAAATAATTTTTTTTTTACATAGTGCTCATTTTGAAGATTACTTATTTTCTACTCAGTAATATGTTTTTTTTTCCTTTTTTTTTTTATGTGTACAAATTAAGAACAAATATGTCCCTATTAGAATGAGACAAATATAATTGGGAACATTCACCATCGGTGTTATCTTGGCTGGTCAGCTGAGATAGACAGCATTACTTCTGGACTTGCTCTGTATGAATTCCAAGCAGCAGAGATTTTAGAACAACTGTGTGTATTTTCAAGGGTAACTGCTGTGCATGCATGTGTGCGTTCCCAAGGTGGAAACACTACTTTTTCACTCATACTTGTGGGCAAAATGTCATTCACATCTTACCTTTGTAAAAAGAAATGTTATCAGAATAAAGTTTTGCTGTTCAGTTAATTGCGATGTTTTAGTATCTTCGTGATATGATATAGTTGTGATCTCCTAAAATTCAATAAATATTTAAGTACATTTCCCTGTTTTCTTTCTCTACATACACTGATTATCCTAACCAAGCTAAGAGCAGTTCTTCTCAAAATGTATCACATTATCCTTCCGTTGTTGTGGCTAAATTTCTGAATTTATAAAAACAAATGATTCCATTTTCCATTCCATTTTCATAAGCAGAAAGCCACTCTTTAAATTGAAATTAAAAGCCAAATCTGCCCACAAATTACTTCCTCACAAACCAGTGCCTTTTTTCCTGAGTTTGACAATGCTTTTCATATATTTCTGTTGTTCTCCCATGCATGAAGACAGCAACAGTGTTTTCATCTAGCATGAAATTCACACCTGCAGAAAAGCACAGACTGAGCAAAGAAGGGTTTAAGTGGGTGGTAATTAGTATAGTTGGATGGGGTTAATCTGTACGTAATGGGAAATCATCTTTTAATGGACGTGAAGAGACTACTGCAGCCTACCTTTGAGACTCGTGGTGGTTTTCTGGTGATTCTGTCCCTGTCTGGAATTCTGTAAAGACATTCTCATGGTGACTGCTCTGTCTCTTAGGTGGAAGAGGATTCATGCACCCATGCAGAGAGATTTTCCTGTTAAGGGGCCAGAACAGCTGAGCAAGGCTGTGTTTTGGTGGCAGGCACTGAACTTGTACAAGGACGCAATGAAGGTGAGCATAGCACTGAGGCACTGCTGTGAGGCATCTAAAGGGCTGAAAATTATGCATTAACATCGTGTGGGATCTCTGCAGGATTCTGGAAGATGCTTAGTACTGCTTCAGATGCATCTATTAGGTCTTTGTTGCTTTTTGAGATAGGACTCAAGTTCACAAAATCAAGTGGCTTAATCTAGTTATGCTACCTGGTATAACACAATCTCAGTGTGAGCAAGTTACTGACATTACATGATCAAATTGGATTGGTAATAAGTGCTTCATTCCTTAATAAGATAAATGGAAAGGACAACAGGCAGATATTTTAGAGAATTTTTTATTTTATGCACAAATATTACCTTTTTTCCTGAAGATTACACAAGCATGTAAACTGGTGTAATTTTTTCTTCCAGGAAGATCTGCAGTATCAATGAGAGTTTCCATCAGCACAGTCAGGACTCACATGAAAATGGGAACCAATCTGGGTCTTGAAAATCATATGAAGCTGCAGCTCATAATGTTGCAGCTCATATTATACCTTATCTTCTTTTGTAGAGCTAGAAAAATTCAACTTTTTGTGAGTCATCTATTCAGGATGAAGAAAAGTTATTACTCTCTTGATGAAATCCTCTTTACATATAGTTTTCATTCCCTGAACACAACAGAAATCAAACAATAAAGCAAACTACTTTTGTTCAGTGCTCTGAGACTTTTTTTAAACGGTATGCACCTAAAAACTCTTAAAATCCTTTTTAGATCAGGGTAAAGTTATCTTTTCTTGTTGGTATATAAATATTTCTCAGCAAAGTACACCCACTCAGCCTGTAATCTTTATATTTCTGTTTTTGAGGTGTTTTTTCTTTCAGACTAGCTACAAGTTTTGTGGCATATTGTTAGAAAAAAAGTAATATTTTTTAATTATTTATTATTGTTGAATTTGATTTGGCACACAGTGTCACAAGTATGACTAAGGAGGGCAATAAGCCATGTATGAGGGCAGACAATTATTAACCTGACTTTGTCATTTAACCAAGCTTTCCTGATTTTTTGTCTTCAGTACAGATACTGGCCCAAAAGGCATCTTCATTCCCTGGGTAAACTCTCCTTCGGACAGAGCTGTAACCTTGGGATAGAATAACTTAGTGGTTTAACCATGCTCTTACTTATCCTGTCTTAGATGAAAGGCAGTGTTTACAGCTGTCAGGCTGAGTGAGGTCTAACTTAAACATGGTAAGGAAGAATAATGATTTGGTAGCAAATAGCTTATCAACACTGAGCATTTTCTTGCATACAAGCTGGAGCTGAGTTCCTCTTGTCTATGCAAGGCACTTTTCTCTCATGTCCAAAAAGATGTCTGAGGATTTCTAGAGCACTGATAGCCATTATTCTCATTTGGGATGCAAAATTTACTTCAGCGTGGCAGTTTTCACCCTTATCTTCTCTTTATAAATGTTTAAAAATCTTATTTCTTTATTTTATAAACTTCAACTCTAGGAAACTCTTTGAACTCTAGGAAAAGAGCTACAATCTTCTGTAACAATAGAATATAATCTTGTTTCTGTGACTGCCAGAGACTTCATCTTTGCTTCATTATTCAGTCACTTGCAAAATCAATCTTCATTGAGTACTATTTGCCCTTGAATATTAGTAGTTCAGATTATCATTTGCTTTTGAGGAAACCACTCATCCTCTATTCCAATAGCAAGTTTGAATACTGATAAAAGTTAGGAAATTATTTTTAAAAATTAACCAGGTAAAATTAACAACAGAGAAAAGACAGAAGTGCATTAAAACCAGTAACGTAATACACAGCTTTACTATTTTCAGTAAACAGACATCTTGTTTTTCAAGTGGTTATTATAGACCAGAAGTGTCAGGTTTACTAGAATAATATAAATCAATGAACTAAAAAAATTGAGCCTTGACAGATTGCCTTTTCAGAGAGCAGTCTGTTTTAAACACAAGCCCTTAAAAACCAACATATCCCCAATCGAAAGTGAATCAGTCACTATAAATGGTAAATTGTGTTATTCAAATTCTTTGAAAGGTGT
Organism: Cichladusa arquata; assembly: GCA_026413545.1. Classification (NCBI taxonomy): domain Eukaryota; kingdom Metazoa; phylum Chordata; class Aves; order Passeriformes; family Muscicapidae; genus Cichladusa; species Cichladusa arquata. Next base: position 34,481,209 of record JAOTQP010001652.1, on the reverse strand, counting down.
TTTGGCAATGCTGAGTGTTCCTACAGTGTCACACTTCCCATAACATGACAGAGGACTGTCTCAGAACCCCATTATTGCCTACAATTTCTGCTCTCTTTCATGGATTTTTAAAAACCCTATTCCTCACTGCCACAGCTCTAGGTGTCTGCTTATTGCTCCTTATTTATATTCAAGTTTCCTATCCCTACTCTTCCATTCTGTCTCTTCATATAACTCTCTTCTATACAGACTTTTTTCTCTTTTTAGAGGAGTCTTTCAAGTTTCCTCCTTATCAAAGGGCCTGTGTTCAACAACTTTTTTCTTCTCTTGTCATTGAAAGTTTTCTAAGATTTTTGGTCTTATAAATTTTTTACACTATATCAAATACAACTATGCTTGTATTTTATCTCCCATCTTGCCAGTAACTGAAAATACCTTCAATTTCAGCATGTTTTATTGCTGAAATACAGTGTTTTCTCATTCTTGCTAATACTCATAATACATTGTGCTTTGCTTTTCCCTCTATTCTCCCCCTCTTGCCTCTTATTTATGATAGCATTATTCTGTTTTGTTCTCTTTCTAAGATGCCTGCTTTCTTTCCACCTTTTCAGACATGTGCTTTTGTGTTCTCTACTATTATTTTACTGTTATGTCTGGGAAAGCTATTCACGGTGTTTGCATTTTGACCTGTAATAGGAGGAGAAGCTGTAATGAGACAAAGGAAAATAAGGTAGTTACTAATGCCATTATCAAAGCAGAAGAATATTCTGAGTTGTGGAATATTTACATTAATCAGATTATTTGTACATATTATTTCTTAGTACAAAATAAACCAATTTTATGTTCCCACACTATAGACATTGAGCAAATAGGCAGATGGATAAATTGGTCTGTTAGATTTGTGAATGTTCTACATCTTATTCTAAATAGCAAAAGAAAAAAGAAATTGTGTATTGAGCTTTTAGTATGTAATTTTCTGCTATCTCAAGCTCAGTCAATATAGCTTTCCTATACAGATCACAGCAATGGTTTCTATAATGCCAGTGAAGCAAAAAACATACAGATGCCATTAAAACACATCCAATCTATTCAGAGCCAATAAAGCAGCAATTAGATAACTTACATCTGCATAAGTTAAAATAGGCGAGAGGAGTTAATTAGAAAATTTTACATCTGCCTGTTTTCTTAAGGAAATTACTATACAAGATTCCTATTCCTTAGGCCAGAATACTTCAAGGAGAACACATGTGGAGGAGAAAAGATAAATTAAGTCTTAAAGCTTTTTACATACCTAGAAGTTTGCCTGGTGACTGAGCATCCTGAAAAAGCATCTGATCATCAGGCTAAATGGACCTACTGCTCAGGGACTCTTAAATAAATGCCAAAAAAAAGCCATAAATATTGTTTCTGCATGAGCTATTCTCAATATATTTTGCTTTTCTACTAGGAACACAGACAAAGAAGAAATGCATATCAGTTTTCAGTGTCCTGTTCCTTTTACAGAAGGAACAGCTCAGTCATAAAGTTTTTGAATGCTTTCTTCCGTTCCCTGCTCAAAAAGCAAAGGACTCAAAGGTGGACTTTGAAAATTATATATTATGGAGTTGCCACTTTTTGGGGGGGTAGTTTACCAGAGCCCTTACCATCTATTGATTTGCATTTGCATCTATTTATTTTAAAGTTAGTGGTAAAATGAGGATGCCCTTACAAGCTCAAGTCCTCATCATTAAAGGAATTCTTTGCCTTCTTTTCCTTTTCCTCTTCCATTCTCCTCAGCAATGGTTTATTGTGAATTACCTCTTGCATGGTAAAATAATCCCCTACATATTTTTGTATAGTACTTAGCTTCAGTTTCCCCTGACCAGATATAGAATTTTTATCCCTAAACTCTTCTAAGAAAAATTATGACAAAGTTGCTTTTGGATCATGTTAACAGTATCTGAGAATGTCAACTCCAGTATGTGTTCTCCTGAAAAAATATTTTATCGATCTTTCTTGAAAAACACAATAAAACAAAGCGAAACAACACAGCAGAAAAACCCACAAAATTCGGACACAAAAGCACAAATAAAGGAAAAAATATTTTCAAGAAGTGTATGGATGATTTTTTTTTTCAGAGCAAATAACATCTAAATATGAAAAACATGTTAAAAGAAGTCTAAACATGCCACAGGAAGATAATAGTGTGTTCAAATAGATTTTTGTATCTGGAAAAATATGAAGAGTCATAAAATATTCAGGTAACTTTTTCAGAATTTTTGTCTTTTTAGAGCGTAGAAGCAGTTAGGTGTTAACACAATGTATGAAACTGACAGTTCCCCAAGATATTTGTAATTCTACCTCCACAAATTTATTTATTGGTCAGGTTGATAGATGACTTTACTGCAGCCATTCCTATAAGAGCTAGAAATGCAGAAAAGTGAACTTTGTTTTTTTTAAAAGGTTTTTAAATGTATTTTATTTTTCATAGCCTAAATAAATGTCATTTCAGACAGAATTCTAATAGTATGTGAATGCCACAAGTTAACTAAAATGAAGGGAATATAATCATATTAGTTTATAGTACTAATTAATCTGATTTATTTTTATTTATTTTTATTTATTTCTTATTCATTAGTTGCTATAGTATAGTAAAAATAATGATTAAAATAACAATTAAATATTTTGTTATGTATTATTTTTCTCTTGATTTTTATAACAGTTTTGGTACAATTTACTCTGTTATTTATTGCTTCATTTCCTTCTTTTTTTTTTCTTTCAAATTTTCCTCTTTTCTCTTTAGGATTTTTATTTGCTTTTGATACCTTCCTATTCTCTTTTGTCTCATAACTTCTTTCCTCTACCACTTGTCTGACTATGTTTCAGTTATTGTATTTTCTTTGTTATTTTTTTCCTCTGACTACCAAAAAGCAATGAAAATATGATATTAAAAATATTTAGACTGATATTTTGCCTTATGTAGTTATGTTTCTAACTGTGTTGTTAAGCTTTATCTTCAATTCTCTCCACTCTGTCTTGTCGTTTATTCAGGAATCTGGATCAAAAAAATCCAGCTGATCGGCTGAACAAACAAAAAAACCAAAACAAAACGAACAAATAAATAAAAAAACAGTCAAAAGTAAAACCAAAACAACCCAGCTAGACTAGCAGTTTCTGATCATGCTGTTCTGATATGATTGACAGTACTTTCTATAACATTATTATTTGAGAATCCATAATCTTGCCTTTAGAAAGCCAGCCACCAAAGCTTAAAATACTTACAGAACTTGAAATTAGATGAAGTGCATGTAGCAAATGTTTTATTTAGCTTTACTCTCTAGTAAAATTTCTTCTTAACAAGTATTGTTTATCATCAACATTTATCAAAAAATTTGCTCCTAATTTCTGTCTCTATTATATGCCTTTTGAAACATGCACCCTAGATGACTTACAGGACACTCAGCTGATAAACCTACACACCTAATTCTACTAGATCATGTTTATGATGAGGTTGTCAAAAATTCAGGCATATTTTAAGATTCATCCTGTGTTTTAAAACCTCAGCAAACTGAAAACATTTAATTTAATTTTGTCTGGGCTTCATCACCTTTTTTTTTTTTTTTTAATGTAGGCTTCTTCCAGACAGCAGAAATTTACTTCAAAGAGAATCAGCTTTAATTATGGAAAGAAAACAAAGCCCCTCCTTTCCTTGCATTTGGTTAACGCTGTGAAGATGAAACTCCATCTGTTTACGTTTTTTCCTAATGTATTCTTTTGTGTCAGGTAGCTCTGCTTCAGTGAAGAGAGAGGACCATACACTTTTTAGATGGAGCCCCTAGCCTTTAAAACAAGTCAGATTCAGAGGTATTTCCACAGAAGCCCAGACCCTGTTCCCTGATGCTCCTTGCTGCCTTATTATTACTTGACAGCTCGTCTCCCTGAGGGGACTGTGAATATTTTGCCAACAGCCATCCCAACCATTGTCTCCAGACAAAAGAAAGTGGGGCCTTTGATGCATACACTATGAATTCAAATCTTTGGGATTCCTCAGGAGATAGGTACCAAAGGGGTTTGATGAAGCCTGGTTTTTTGGGGGAAAAAAGTTACCTAAAGCTTTTTTTTGCTACAGGTACTGAATCTTTTGTATCTATTTTAACATTAAGAGGTCAAATATTTGGCAAGTGGGGAAGAAAAGACAAGAGCTCTAGCTTTGTCCTGGTACATTGGAACATAGGGTCTTGTCTTTCAAATGTCTTAAACATCTGATAATGTACCCTCTCTGCTCTGAAACAAAGATCTATTTCCTTCAAGCTTATCCTACAATTATTACTTACTACTCTCTCCACCACATTTTTATATGGTTTTGCAGTAACATTGGAGCTTAAATTACTTTACTACTATATGCATTAATTGGCATTTTTCTGTGGTCAAAATAATATACTTAAGCACTGTATTATGTTTGTACTGAGACGAAACACAGGAAATTTTATAGTGGCAATGAAGCAAAATCAGCAGGTGTGATTATCATGATAACTACACCCCTGGGTGCTCAGAAGCACATGGCTGCATCTGGTCCATAGTTATCTCTCCAGGGGTGAGATTATTTCATGATAACCATGCCACCCTAATGGCCCATTGCTTAAGTTGCATTCATGACCCTCATTCAGAATCTTGCCTATATTGAACAAACTGAATTTCTCCCCCACCCCAGCTGTCTCTACATTTATGTTTTTAATGTAATTCTTTCTTTGTTCATTTCTATTCATTAAAGAGAAGCATTTGATATAAATGCAGAATGCATTGTCTTTAATACCAGAATTGCAGATGAGTAAAATGTATGGTTTGGATCAAAACAGGCATTTGTCTGGATTCTAGGTATAGTATAACAGATGTTGTGTCACATATCTGATGGAACCTGACTGGCATTATTTGCTATGAAAATATAAATTCCAGAATGAGAGTTTTTTCAGTTCTCTGAACAAAAAAATAATGATTTCTACCTTGTAATTGTATTAGTGCTACAAAAGGTGTAAAGAAATGAGAGCAGGAGCAAGAGTATTCTATCCTTTCTCACCTTGAAGTCATTGACAAGCAGTGTGATTAGCAGTTAGACAGAGAATACTTTAAAATGTTACAGAGCAAGAACTCCAGAATTCATGGAGCCAAGGGCTGGGCAATGCAGATATAACTTAATGCCACGCTTGCAATTCCTGTCACCATCTGATTCTTGATACATATCTTCAGCTGTGGCACGGCTCTCTTAATATATTTCAATATCCTATGTCACCTAATTAAATCTGGCTAACTGTGAAACTGTAAACACTGCATAAACACTTAATGAGTACAGAAAGAAAATGAATACTATAGCTTGAAGGAAATATTTTTATATTTCATATAATAGATTATTTTGCCACTTCCCTTTAAAGGTTAATGTACTTTCCCAGCAGTTTAAGTTGAACACAAAGGCTAAGAAAGAGAGAAAATTATAGGAAATTGAGTGTTATCAAGTAAAAAACAAAGGCTTTCTTCCTCTTAATGGGACTCAAGACACTACTAATCTCATCTGGTTTAGCTGATAAGGTAGGCAGCAAGATGGTGAAATGGATTCAAAAGAGGAATTTTTCTTTATCAGACACATTCAACTTTCATTTTCTTTTTGATATTTTTTTCCCTTCACAGAAATAAAAAGCTAAGATGATTGCTTTTCAGAAGGTAGTAATCATTCAATGAGTTAAACCAATATTTTATTTTTTAAATTGAGGGGATGCCACAAGATATTTCTTAATTAATTTCATAATTCCTAAGAGCAATTAAAAGGATTATTGTGAGAATGACTGTTGTAATTTAAATCAATTTTAGTACATAAAATCATTTTACCACCGTATCCTCTCTCCCTAGCAACAGTGGATCAGAGCATGAGAGGGAAGTGAAATATACTCACTGCATTCAGACTGGGTAAGCACAAATTAGAATGTTTGACTGCCTGAGTCTCACACCTCCATTGACTCTGAACAATACTTTCAGGCTTTTCTCTTCCAGAGTTCTAATGCTTTTAAAACTTTCTGTATTTTTCAAATAGGATCCAAAGCAAAAATATTCTCATGTAAAACATAGAATCATAGAGTTATAGCACATCCTGAATTGAAGGAGACCCACGAGGATTGTGGGTCTGGCTCTGTATGTGATCCCCCCAAGAATCCCATTCATTTGCCTAAGAGCACTGTCCAAATGTTTCTTAAATATTTGGCAGGCTTGGTGCCGTGACCCCTTCCCTGGGGAACCTATTCTAGTGCCAACTGCTCTTTGGTAGAAAATCTTTTCCTAATATCTAACCTAAATCTCTCTTGAAACAGTTTCCTCCCATTCCCTTGCGTCCTATTGCTGGTCACCACAAAGAATGAGATTTGTGCCTGTCCTTGGGTTTCTTCTTGTGAGGAAGTTGTGGACTGCAGTGAGGTCTGCCCTCAGTCTCTTCTTTTCCAGGCTAAACAGAAAAAGTCACCTCAGCAGCTCCTCACATGACTTCTCCTCTTGACCTCTCATCATCTTCAGAGCCCTCCCTTGGACACTCTCTAATAGCTTTAGATCCTTCTTATAATTGTGGCACCCAAAACTGCCCCCAGCACTCAAGGTGAGGCTGCCCCAGCTCAGAGCAGAGCAGGACAATCCCCTGCCTTGCCTGGCTGTGATGCTGTGCCTGATCCCCCCCAGGACATGGCTGGCCATATATTCACTCATTCACACTGTTGACTCATCCTGACCAGGACTCTGATTCCTTTCCACGGCCCTGCTTTACACTGTTTTGCTCCCCAGTCTGTAAGTATATCCATTGCTCCATCCCAGGTGCAGAATCCAACACTTGCTCTTGTTGAACTTCATGGAGCTGGTGATTACCCAGCTGACCAATACGTCTAGGTCTCTCTGCAGGGCCTCTCTGCCTTTGAGAGAGCCAGCAGCTTGTCCCAGTTTAATTCCATTGGCAAACTTACCCCGGCTACCTTCAAGTCCTGTGTCTGAGTTGCTTAGGAATTATTGAAGAGTGCTGGCCCTAAAAGGGAGCACTTCAGAACTAGTGACTGAAGCATGAAATTTATATTTCCTGGTCCTCTTCTTATGAAACATTTTGAAAAAAAAAAAAAAAAAAAAAAAAAAAAAAAAAAGACTGAAAGAGCTAGGAAGAATGGATTATATGTTATAGATGGAAGCCACTGAACAGAAATGTTCTGCTACTTTAATATTATTTTTTTTTAACATTAACCAGTAGTACAAAACTTGGAAATAGAGAGGCAATAAGCTTTTAAGCAATTTACTTCTACACCTAAATTTTGCATCAACAAGTCTATTCAAGAGACAAGCAACAGAAACATTGTACTTTGTTTTCTCTCTTAACTTCAGGAATCTCAGCTCAGTAACCCCTAGAGAGCTCAGTGAATAATTTAATTCTCCCTCAAGAGGGGAAAAATGCTGGAATCCACAGACATTTCCTCTTAGAACCACTAAACAAAATTGTCTTCCCATGCAAGTCATAGTTCTGCTTCTCAGGCAGCCAGTCAAGCACCTGTCTATTATAGTTGTGTGTCACAAAGTATATAAATACAGCCTTAACTTCAAATATTCCAGGTAACTTCATTGTGAATGTTTCTTTTATAGCAGTTTTGTGGAAGAAAGGGAAAACTGTGTTTATCTCTTATAACTTTTCCTTCAGTTTTATTAGTAAATGCCTAAAAGACCTTGAATAAGTGAGATATAAGAGAACAAAAAGATACATTTAAATAAATTCATTAAGTTCTGTTATTCTCTAGCTGAATGATATTTGAGCAATTCTCAGTGTTCAACAAAAAATGAGATATTTCTGAAGAAAATATGACCTCTCATTCATGACATGGAATGAAAAGTATAGAATGAAATTTTTCATTCCTAATTTGTAAAATAAATTGAAGGGAATTTCTCCTGTATAACATAATAGCCTATGTTCCACATGCCATCTGCAGAAACACATGTTTTGCTGCTTTTCTTAATTATATTCTGCTCAGGAAAATATACAACCTTATGCAGAGCTTTCATCATGTGAACTGTCCCACAGGAGCTGAAATTATATGACTTTAAAAGATTACCTGTATCCTTAAAGTTAAGCTTATTTTAATTGTTAACTTGAACTGAGATCATGCTACTTCCGGTTGTAAAATATTGGGCATCAGAATTTTTGCACAACACTGAACTTATCTATGAAAACATTTTTGTAACTTAAAATGAGAGTTTATGGGAAAATCAAAGTTCCTTTTCACTTTCTTTAATAATTTCTAAAATATGATAGCTAATCTAGACTTATGTGGGAATCAGCCAGTGTTGTCAATGAGATATGTAACCACAAATTTCATTGTACAAATAAAGTTCTTAGAGTAATTTTTCTCTTCAAAATATCATTCATCCTTCTTTATATATGTGTTAATGGAATTTTTCTTCCTTATAGAAGTAATATTTATATAAATAAATTTCTGTAGTAACTTTTGAAGGAACACTTAGAATAAATATAATCATAACAGTCTCAGTCTCTTAAGTAAATTTCAGGTGCCGTTTCTTTTCCAACAAGGAAAAAATATTCTTGTTGGAAGGCAAAAAAAATGTTTTCAAATAACAGAAAACATTGAGAGCTGTGCAGTAATTTTGCATCTCACTTGGAATTACCAAATTAAAGAAGGAGAAAATTTTTTTTTTCTGTTCAGTACAGAGCTGTTTCAGATCTTAGCAAGTGTAGCACAATTAGACAAGAAGAATAAGTAATGGGAAAATAAGGATGGAAACCACCATTAACAGGTCTGAAGAAATGTACCCTGCTTATAAATGTCACATGGTAAAACTTGTCAAGTAGATGAAGGGAGAGGGGCTTCAATACTAATTCAACATTTTTTTGATTAGGACTGCTAAGCTTCTCTCTTTAAACATTAGGCCATTACCAAACATTAAATAATGCTCTCTGTGATTTATATCCACGATTAAAATATTCATTCACACACATTTTGTTACTTATTGTATTCTATATCTATTTTTATAAATAAGCTGTCTCATTTAAAAATAATTTTCAATAAATCTGTACATTTCTTAAGAAAATCATGCTTAATCAGAGGCAGTATTACCACTGAAAATAAAACAGATATTATTATGTCTTGCTTTAACTCTCTCTCATCTAATTCAAGCTATTAAAAAAAAAAAACCCAAAACATTTATTTGTAATGCTTATGTTTTTTCTGAGTCTGTGAGAAATTGTAAGTATTTCATGCATAGCAGATTTCATAACTATTAATCTTTTGTTTAATAACTAAGTGAACAGTAAGAATGTCTTACTTGAAAAGCAGATTTTCCTTCTGAGACACATCTTAAACATATAAATTTTTTTCTTAAAAAAAGTATTCAAAATGTACAAGATTAGACTTGTGATTATAAAGCAATCCACAGAGATATGAAAAGATGATTGTAGTCCTCTTTGCAAAAAAAAAAAAAAAAAAAAAAAATGGAGAAATTTGTAATAT
>JAOTQP010001652.1:34441313-34471624 GCA_026413545.1 Cichladusa arquata | reverse complement strand
GAGAACTTTGTAAAAAATCTTACTTTAAAAAAAAAACCAACTAAAGTATTTGCTAATTTAAGTAATATTTTGAAAGGAGCCACTGAACTCTGTGTATCATTATAAGTTCTGTCCGGTGTAGATATTTATGGTAAAGAGAAATAACAAAATAACATCACTGCCCTTTCAATGGTGAATTGTCATGGCACTAGCAATACTTACAAATAACATCTCCTTCCAAACAGAGCATGTGTTTTTTGTTCCTCAGATAATTGAGATGACAAACTTCATGAAATGATATGTTATAATAACTCGTACTGTTCAGTAATGAAACCATTTACGTATAATAAAGCAAGATCATTTAGGCTGCCAAATAGAAAAAAGCCATATAAGCATAAAGCCCCCATATACTAACAGAGTAATTCATTTTCTGACAATGGTTAAGAAATTTCTTTTATGTATCTATTGAATAGTCAATGGCCTCTAACCTCAAGAATGCTGAGAAACAGCAATGTAATTATTCTCAGTAAAACAACATGACCATATAACTAGTCGAAAGAAAGGTACTTTTAACAGTAGAGTTTTAACAAAAAAATGAAGAGCTGAAAAGTTTTTATATGTAATGTAGTGTTTGTATTTATTAGAACAGAAATTCTGTCTCTTTTTATATCTGATGATACTACCTATGATGTATTTATTAGAACAGAAATTCTGTCTCTTTTTATATCTGATGATACTACCTATGATATGTGGACTATCTACATATCATGTACTGCATATAAAGTAGCAGTTTGGTTATTCATCAGCTAAAACATGTAATGAAAAATCTCAGGAAGAAATGAGGCCAAACAGAAAATGACAACAGCTCATTATGAATCCAGAAAACCATGAATGAAAGTGTCCTCCCTCTTCCATTTATTTAGAGATAAGGGATGTTTTCAAAAGCCTTTGGAGCTGATCCAGGTAATTTCTCTGACCTACTTCTAAACCCAAGATCACTGCTCCCAGATCAGTCTTGTTACTAAGAAAGCAGAATCTAAGGACAACTCTCTCCTTCCTCCCTGTGGCACCAGCCTGAATCTGTACAGAAAGTTCAGCATCCCTCCACCATTTGATTTTACAGAGACAAACAAAAGAAATGAGTCGGAGTTGTAAGAGACTACTTAAAAAGAGTTTTCTCTCAGGGATTTTGAATGGTCTATTTAGATGATTTTATATGGTTAAGCACTAACAGCTTCTTTACTTAAACATGAAGTCATTTAGACCACTTATTTTTGGAAAGGATGTAGAAGCCAAGCCAAAATAAAAGTAGTGGAATTAAATTCACATATCATGCATTTTTTCGCTCTCATGACAATATTTCTTTTAAAAACTGGCTTGCTTATTTTTTAATTTATAAAAGTTAGAGAAACATTTTTCAAAATGATGAAGGTAGCTTACAATGACAATTGATCTTCTCAATTTGTTGTCCACTCGTAAATATTCACAATTATCAGAAACAGAGTGGATAGGAACATACAGCTTGCAGAAATAAGATGTACTGGTTTGTGCTGGGAAAGATTAAATTTTCTGCTTAGTAGCTTGTATGGTGTTGTGTTTTGGATTTAGGACTGAAAGAGCTTTGTCAACATTGGGATTTTTCAGCTGTTGTGGAGCAGGGCTTACACAGTCAGTCTTTTCATTTCTGACACTGTCCCACCAGTGAGTAGTCTGGGGCTGCACAAGGAGTCGTGAGGGGACACAGCTGGGGGAGCAATTGTCTGTCATCATGCTTGGCAAGAACATCTTGGGCAAAGAGGGAGGAAGGGGGCCAGCTTGGACTAACTGTGTTTCTCTTCCCAACTAATTATTATATGTGATGGTCCCTACTTTCCTGAAAATGGCAAAATATTCCCCTCCCTGGGAAAGACTAGATGAATTTCTCTGTGCAGCTTTTCCTTTCCCTATTGGACAGTCTTTATCTCAGGCCATGAGTTTTCTCACTTTTACCCTTCCAGTTCTCTCCCCCACCCCACTGGAGGGGGAGCAAGCCAGTGGTTGTACTGTGCTGAGCTGCCTGCCAGGGCTGACCACATGAGATGACCACATCAGTCTTGCCTAGGGGTAAAGCAACAAGCAAAACAGAGTTGTCCTTGGGTTTTGTTATTTTTTTTAATTTTAGAATTTAAGTAAAGTAAATAGTTGCTGGTGTGCTCTTCTTTTAGTTGTGTTTTTGAATTCTATTTGCCTTTCTCTAATATCAAAATTGTCATAATTGATAGTCATTATCTTTTTGTTTTTCTTTACCGTTGAGTCCTAGTTGAATGAAGTGCAGGAGGTCAAAATTCATGAAATTAGGTCTGGCATAAAGAAGTATTAAGAGCAGAGCTATATTTTCTAGAGAAAGTACTCAGACTTAATTTTAACATTTTTAGCATTTTTAGTGTTGTAAGATGAAATATGGCACTTTATAAATTGCATGATTTGCAATGATGCCTTTAACATTATGTTGAACTGTTGTTTTTTTTATCTTTATCACTGAATCCTGTCATATCTCTGCAGGCTGAAGATCCCATCACCAGTTTTCTTTACAACAATGCAAGCTTGACCAAGCCAAGGCTGTTTTTTTTTTAACTCATCTATTTTTTCATTACAAAACATATTTTTTCAATCTCGCAGTCACTCTCATTTCTATTCTCTTACAAATCTACAAAAGTTTGTTCCTTTTCCTCTTAAATCAGAGGCTATTAATTGTATGCATAACAAGAATATGATTGCTTGTACAAAAAAAAGATGAGTTTTTGCAATTATTATCCTCAAATAGAAAATACAAGCTAAGTTTGGTAGCTAAAGCTTCTCAAAATCTGAAGTTACTGCTACAATAAGAAAATTGTTAACTAACTGAGGCAGCAACCTTGAACCCTCTTAAGAGATTTTTTCATAATTTTATCATCCTTCTCTTCGTACTCTTTCATCCTCAGTAGCAGAGAGAAATACTTGCTTAATATGTCTGTATTTTGTAAATATTAATAGCCATATAAAATAGACTAGTCAGTACATTTCTGGTCTTTATTTTTAAAGTTGTTTTAATAAGACAGTAGTTAGTTGTGGGCATCTTTTGGGGTTTTCCTTCCCTAAAAATATTAGAAAGAGTTTACCCTTAATAAATCTGGGAGTTTTCAAGTTATTTTAAAGTTCAGTTGATTCAACCTAGGTCTTTATGCAGTCATATTAGATGTTTGCAATGAGACCTCCTGGCCTTATATCCTGTGAACCTATGACACAAAATATATTTTTAAAAAGTGTCATATCCAAGCTCTTGCAATGAGACATTTTATAGCTTCTGCTTGGTTTGGTCAGGAAAAAAGATATACAGAAAAATATTTTTTAAAAAGCAGAAAGGTACTTTTTATTCAATGATTATTAGCATTGCTACTCCATATAATATAGTCTTTCAAGACTATTTGATAGAGGCAACTTTGAATTTAACATATACCTATACACAAAATAAAAATATAAGACTTTTTAAAAATCCCTGTTTAAATGTAGATAACTTGGAATATAGCAGAAATGCTATACTTTCAGGATCATTTCTTGATCTGATAAAAAAATTTAGGTGAAAATTGTTGTTATACTTTAAGGTCAGACAGAAAAATCTTCTCACTGGAAGATCTCTGTAAGTCTCACAGTAAGTCATTACTTTAAGTCCCATGTCCTCAGTTTATAAAGTTGTGTTAAACACTGAACATAAATGTCTTTTTGAATTAACCACTCCTGCAAGTGGGAATGCACAGTTGTAGAAGGGAAAAGGTCAGACACATATAATTTTGCAATTAATCAAAGAAAGATGAAGGATAGAGTTCAGTCTTGCTCTCTGAAAGGTAGCATTGCCTTGTAAAGTGTTTATTCTACAAAAAAGATTATTGTATCATTGTATCATCCAAATTGCAAAAACTTCATCATAAGTGATTGTAAACTACATATAATTTTATTACTAGCATTCTTTTGAAGAAAACTTGGTATTTACAAGTGAAATGATGTAAATAGATATATATCTTCCTTACTGTAATTTTTTTTATTAAGAATGTCACACTTCAAATTATGAAAGGAATAAAACATTTTTGTCAGTTTTCCATAATTTTTTAACTACTGTCTTAGTCCTTGTGAAAAGTTATAAGATATTTGTCAAAATTATATTAACAGTAAAACCAACATATTTTCCAAATTATGTATGGAATTCTGCATAGGTGATAAAGGTCTTCAAGTGCCTTTGAGGTGCCCAGCATTATTGAATTAAATAAAAATGCTGTCTGGAGAAAACCATTGCAGAAATTGGGTTTTGTAAGTGGTTGTTGTAAAATTGGATAATTTTACATAATCCTACTGCATAATTCTACTGCAAATTTTAGACAGCTAAATCTATACTTGTAGGTATGGCAGTAATTTTTGAGTTGCCCTTATCACCTGGACAAATTACCCACATTTCCTTTTTTTAGTCTATTTCCTGTAGCTACCAGTATAAATAATAAATAATGTATAAATATATAAATATATAAATATATAAATGTATAAATAATAAAACATGTATTTTAAAGCTTTCTGTTAGAATAGATGGATTTCAGAGTGAAATAATTTGAATTACTCTTATTTTCTGGCTTTATGGCTGAATAAATCCTAGGTTAAGGCTACTTTATTCTTGTTACTTCAATTTGCGAATATCTATCAGAACATCATAGCTTTCAGAATAAACCGACTTGGCTGTCTCACTCCACTTGCTGTGGGTAGAAACATTTAAGATTCAACCAGATTTTTATTTGTTTAAGTCCTCACTTTATGTAACTGTAGAAGAGAGCTAAGATCTAAACATCACAGAGTACTGAGGACAAAAGAGAAGGTTTAATGCAAATTCATTCCTAAAATTAATGGGAGGCTGTAATCCTGTTTTTGTATGGCCACTGGAAACAGGAAGAAATTAGTCTCCTTTTTTCTTTACAAATTCTATTTTCTTTGCAAAGTAGATCACTGTTGGTACATAGCAATGCTTCTCAGTTTAAGTCTGGAAGCTACTTCAGGGTCTTAATCTGTCAAGACAGTTAAACTAATCAATATGCTTTATTTTCTGATTTAAATAAGATTTTTATCACTGATTTCCATCATGAATACAGGAGCTGACAAAGTTTATTCATACTTTTTGAGTAGATTGAGCTACTATTGCTTTGATGATAAACTGGCTATTACAGCATTTGGCTGTCATTTTAGTTATTTTGGATGTTTCTTTTTTTGTAACTGTGGACTTTTTTGATGTCTTAATGAATGGCAATTTCAACTCTACTGAGAACAGCAGCAATTCTTTAGAACATACAATTAAATATCTACTTTGTGCCTATGACTATTTTTGCCATAATTTCTATTATAAAAGCTGAAAGATTGACCTTTGAATGCTGCAATGCCATTTCGTCAACAGTGAGATTAAGACATAATTGCATACAGTACAGGAAAAAATTCTCTATCAAGAAAATTATAATTGAGCCATCACAGAGAGACTGAAATTCTAAGAAAATAATTCTTTCTCCTATACCTGTGTTAGGCACATCTGTTAAGAAAGAAAAGAAGCAGGGTGGACTTCCTAAGTAGACTACATTTATTTGGCAATTGAAATCTTTGAAAAGTGCTTCAAAATGGGTTCTGTAGACTGGTAGGCAGGAAAAGTCTTCTTTTTCATGTGTGGTATCTACTTGTGAGAAGAAGTTCAAAAAATTTCTAATAATAAAGGCTTTAAATGCTCTTTTTTAAATACAAATTGACTGCACATGAGTAGCTGTGGAAAGCTTGAAACCAGGAAAGTAATCAGTATAGAAACTAGAGCATGACAGTTACTACTCTAATTCTCTTTTTTTAACCCAGCATACGGTCACCTTTTGTAAGCACCCAAAGACACAAACATCCAATAACAAGATTCACTTACCATCATGTACACATCTGCACAGCAAAGAGTGACAGCCTCTCCATTCAAAAATATGTACAATGATGTAACTGATTCAGATGAATCAGAAGTGCATAAAAGTGTAGAGATAGAAATGGGTCCTCAACACTGAAGAAAGACAAAATGGCTTAATAGAAGTGAGGAGAAGAGTAGATGGTGAAATATGTATGCTCAGCTTCAAAAAGAGTAGAAAGAAACACACAAGTATTATACTGATTGTGTTGCTTGTGGTTTTTTTCACATTTTTCAGCTTTGGCACTTGAAATTGCAAGGTCTTTGAGACAAAAAAGATTTTTCTTACGTGTTTAGGGAGTGTCCAGTTTTTCTGAATACTATCAAACTCTATTCAATAGATATATTTCTTTAATGTATTTTTTGTTTCATTTGCAATATGCTTGCCAGAAGCAGAGGTTGCTATATTTATACACAGTAATTGGGCAGGAGGTCAAAAACATTATCTAATGTAACTTTTTTCATCTTTAATTAAATTCTATTTGCATGCACTGCAGGAATAGCTACAAAATTAAGTTAAATAGTTCTGTATTTTAATGTTTATTAGTAGAAGGTCATGATGACAACAGCTCCCTTTTGCAAGATTAGCAATTTTAGTTCAGAAACCAGTAGATGCTTTTTATCAGTTTCAATTCTTATGTCCAAAGTTTTCATTTTTATCAAAGCACTACAGTGGTTGTTGATAAGAAAATTAGCCAGCTGTGTCTTGCTCTTTCTTCATGAGATTATAAAATTATCATCATAAACAGATACAATGACACATTGTAGGTCAAGAACAAAAAAACTTGAATGTAACCCTTTGTCATATTTCTTATTAGATAAGCAGATTAAGAATTCAGACATCAAATTTTCTCCAGCCTCTATCACTGTGAAAAACTACCCCAGAATAAAGTCAAGACAGATAAAATGAAGGGCCAAATCCAACTTCAATTGTAAACTTCAAGCAGTAAACTATATTTTCTTATGATTTCAGACTAGAAACTATGGTTTTAGTAAGAGTAGCATATATCTCCAAAATCTAGGAGTGAATGCATTTCATATTCTAAGTGCTCTACAATGCAAGTGTTTTTGTTTTGTTTTCCCTTGTGTAGCTTTCTAGAAGCATGGAGTGTGCTTTTCCCTAGCAGGAGAATTTATAGTATTGGCTTCAATATTACTAAATGTTTGGATATTTACTTTGTAATTGTTTCATAGGAAATAAGCCTTGAAAGATCATTGAGGAACTGTCTAACCCATACCCTGCCCCAGGGTAGAGAAATCATTCCTATCAGGTATTTGTCTAATTTGCTTTTAAAAATCCCCTCTTTTGGTGAGTTCACAGTCTTCTCTCTTAGACTAGTGCTGAACTATCCTTACTGTTGGCAAATATTTTTTTTTTTTTTTTTAAATATCTAATGTACCTTCCTAGATTTACTGCTATTCCTTGCCTTAGTCTCATGACAGGGAGTTCATGATTTTCTCATTTTCAGTTGTCTGATCTTGGTACCCTCAGCATTCTCATCCCCAGACTAATCAACCCCAAATACTCCTGTCTTTGTAGTCATCTATCATTATTACCATTCTGTACTGATCTCCCACTAGTTAATTCTGTTTTATCTTTTCCAAAAGAACGATGACTTCAGTAGGATAAAAGGCTCTAGTATATGCTTTATCAGCATTGAGCAGACTAGAGGACACACTTCAAGTGTCTTTCATGAAGTTCTTACCAGTCTTTTTCTGCAATAGTGCTTTGTTAAGCCATACCTCAAGGTTTACTCTGATTTTTACATTCAGACTTATTTTCTTCTGGGTCTTCTTAGCTTAAGCATCCACACTGTACTCATATGGGATGAAGTCAGGATCTCTTTTGCTTTAAACTGTCCAAACATTTCTCCATGTAACTCTTTTTGACTGAGCTAGGGTCTCTTTCTGTAATATTCATTTGTAGAATGGTTGGGTTTAAAAGGACCTTAAAAATTCAGTTATTTCCACCTGCATTGCCGTGGGCAGGGATACCTAGACCAGGTTTCTCAGAGCCTCAGGCAACCTGGCCTTGAACCTGTCCCGGATGGGGCATCCATGACTTCTCTGGGGTACAGTATGTTTTGGTCTGCAATAAGTCTTGCTGCTTCCATATTCCAGAGCAGGTATCCAGTGCTATGCCAGCAGATCTTCCTTATCATGACATCTAATATGGAACTACTAAATTAAGCTTCACAACAAGATATAGTCTAATAAAAATACTGAGTCAGAAAACTGCTGATCAGAGTAGGTAACTGATCTAGAAAGGCATATGGACTGAGAAACTGAAAAAATTCAAATTTCTTGTAGGAGGTACTAGACATGTCAAGGATTATTGAGTGCTATACTCCAGACTGTTCAAGAAAGGACTACAAACAGATGGTGACAGTGAATCTGTTGCCCAGACATGAAGAAATCACTTTGAACTGAGAATAAAGATGCTACAGACATTTTGTACTCATGCTGCCTAAAAAATACAGTAGTTGACTTGATGTAGTTCTGGAAATATCCTGTACAGGCTGTACTTGATGCTTCCCAGAAGCTCATACCACCAGCGCTATGACAGTATGATTCCATGTATCTAAAAAGGCTCAACTAAGAGCAGGTCATAACTGCAGAACTGCTGCTTGGCCAGTCATCCTCTAGATAATTTTTCTTCAGCTTCTTACTTCTTATTGCAGTGCTTTGCACTTGTCCATCTTGATGGGCATCTTATTTATTTCAGTGAGGCTTCCTAATTTGTCACAATCATTTGGCATTCTGGCCTTGCACTTTAGAAGGATATCCTTCCCAGCCTGCCAACTCGTGTAGACTAACCAAGATACACTGCAGATCCATCACTCAAGTAATTAAAAAACAAATACTGCCAAAACACGAAACAGCCCTGCAATAACCTCTTCATTTTGACAAAATCTCACTGAGAGGAAATAACTTGTAAAATACACCCCAATATTGCATTGTGCTTAATTACATTTTTCTTTGCATCACTCCCATGTATATGTCTATGCAAGTAAATAGAAGACAGGGAAAAATTCCTAGCAAATTGTAATGGACTGACAAGTGTCAACACTTCTTGAAGGTGCATCCTCCTATAGCAATAGTGAATATGCTTCCAAATTACCTTCCCCAGCTCCCTCTGTCCTGTGAGAGAGAACTATCAACACATCAGGCCTTTCTGACCCTGGGCTCTCTCAAGTGAGTTCTGTGAACTGAAGTTGAAGTATGTCATTCACTTTATTCACTATACAACTGATAGTTCTGTCTCTGTTCTCAAGGCAGAACTTCAGGTATTTGGCTGTGGACATAAATACGCATAAGAGACCTGTGATACACAGATATGTGAGAAAAGCCTCATCTGTGGTGCACAGAGATCATGACAGGAGGGGACCCCAAATAGCATCTTGCCTCAGCTATATCCAGGACCCTCACAGATGTTGTCAGCCCATCAAACTTTGATTTCCACGAATTCCCAGGAGAACAAGGGCACAGGCACACAAATTAAGACTTCACAGAAAGGCATGTCCTGTCCAGTTCCCTCCCATAGCTTTCTCAGGAAAGCCTCAGTTTAAGAGTCTACTTGTGAAACACACAGAATCATAGAATGGCCTGGGTTGGAAGAGACCTTAAAGATCATCTAATATCACATCAAAATGTGTCAATGCTGCAGGAGCACATTTTGCATTGAGGAGGATCTCTGTTTACAAGGGGAGATACATTATGGCACGCAGGGGAATTTTAGAACTGCACAGCACTTATTAACATATGTTTAGAGGGGGACCAAAAAGTGAGATCTAGGTGATTTGGGAAGGGAAATGTGTATGAAAAGAATAATATGGGCATGAAAAGGAATGGTGGTGATTAAATAGTTTTGTATGCTTTTCTGCCCATGCCTTGTGCCTCGCCACTGTGATCTGTACACCTTTTGAAATTCCTTTCCAGCTCTTTCCTTGGATGAGGACTTCTATTTCACGTGTCCGCATGTGCATGTATCACAAGGTGAGTGCCAGCAACTGGAGAGGGCTGGAGAGGCCTGTGGTACCAGCACCTGGAGTGAGTGAGGTCAGGGTGTCAGCAGCTGGGCTGTGTGAGTCAGGACAGCAGAGGTCTGTGTGCCTGGGTGCCGGGGAGGGAAGGCAGAGGCAGCTGCGGGTGCTGTGTGTGCTGGTGTGAGTGACTGCGTGTCAGTGCTCGTGGCCAGCTTTGTCTGTGTGTGGGGCACACACGTGCTCTCTGTGCATGCGCCTGATGGGAATGTGTACCTTCAGCCTTGCCACTTCTTGAACCTGAGACACGGAGCTGCAGCAGCATAGCTTTCCTTGGACTCAGGTCTGGACTGAAAATTTAGCCTAGAAGCAGATACCTGTGGACTTTTGCAATGCATAAACCTACCAAGCAGTGAATGAACATCCTTTGAATCTAAAGAAATGTTCTAATTTATGCAAACCCATACCCTGACTGAATTGTTGTTAGAAACAATCAAAATTAAAACAGTCAAAACAATAAAAAATTAAATAAAATAAATTTCCCTGCAATTTGGTAATGCAAATGACACCTCATGGATATGATATCACATTAGATATATGAAATAGAACTATGGCCTCTCTATATCCTTCTTCTTTTTTGTATGAAGTAAATTAATAAACCACAACATCCAATAATCAGGATTTTAAGGAAAGTCAAGGCTAAAGTATATTGTTGTCAAGAATTGATTGCTGTTTATCTAACACTTCACTCCCTGAATGTCAATTCACATAGGATATGCATTTGAGAAAATGCACTGCTTCATTTGTTATGGCTAAATCCTGGCAATATTATTCAATTACTTATTTCAAGACTATTTTTCCATGATATAGCCACCTCTTTTCTGACTTATCTTAGATGTGTTTGCACAGGTCTCATTGCCTGTACAGTCTGAAGAAAGCTGGCACTCATCTGCCCTTCAACTGTTTTGTTCTTCATTTTAATTGGGATATTGTTACTGCTTCTATCTTTCCTCTCCCTTTTTTCCTCACTATTGTTCTGGCTGACATATTACTTGATTGCGCTTTTTTTTTCATCTGGCAGATGTCTTCATCATCACTATCCAATTAGAGTACAGACAATGAGGATGTATGTGGACTACAGACTAAGCACAAACTATATTTGGACTAAACATAAAATGCTTTCTGCAGCACCTACAGAATATCTCTTTGGGGCTATACCACTGTAAGTGGTACTGAAGTCTCATATACAGAGACAATAGACCTCTGAAAACTTCAGGTTTTAATCTGATATTCTAAAGCCATTGCTCACCTAATTTTTGAAAACAAGCTTTGAATATACAGAATATTATGTAATTTTTTACATAAAATTACTTGTTTTCTAATATTTTTAACATTTAACACCCTCTCTTGCAATAATTCCAGCATTTTTTTTAGGAAATTTTCCTTCTAATGACATTTGTCTAATACTTTTTTCCTACGTTGAACCAACCAGTCTTTTCACAGAGTTTTTTTTTTTAATTTTGGAATTTATTATACTAATAATTAAAAACAAAAACTATGAAAAATCTTCCAACCTGTTCCTTGTAATTAAAAAAAAAATTCTGAAGGTGTTCAGCATTTTTCCAGAGCAAGAAGTGAATTTGGCATTTTAAACTACATCAACTTGAGGAAAATGTCCCTTCTTTTTGGGGTTTCCTGATTCTTCTGATTTTGTGTTGTGCATCACATTGCTTATTATAAAATCTGGTTAATGACATAAATCTTTAAGTGATGTTATATAGGGAAAGAATAGCCATTAAATCAACTACTTCATCTAATAACTGTTGTTATTAGATTGTATGTATAGCATGATATATATATATATAGTGTTACCTCTCACTGTAGAAACTGTATGAGAACAATGTAATTACTACATATATAAAGAACTGGAAAAGCATGAAAATGATAGAAAAATGTGCTTATCTCATGCCATGACAAGCTTACTGAGGCTTTAAATGAATATATATATTTATAAAATTGCCTTTGACAATTCACAAGATCTGATTATGTGGCAGGATGCTTTGACAAAGGATTTGATTATATGGTGCACTGAGCTGTGGCTAGTAAATAACAACCTTCAATGTTCATGCTTCTACTTTTTATTGTTAGAAAAGTGGCACAATATTGAAAATTAGTGAGTGCCATAAGCAAATCAATTATTGAGGCAGGACAGCATCTACCATTTGGAAAAGGTAAATAGGTAAGCTCTTTTATTCCTCCTGAAAGGAATTTTATAAGTGGCTGCAAGTGAAGTGTAGGTCCTTACGTATGAGCCATAAATGAGCCAAAGGGAGCAACACAGGAAACCTTTTCATATATTTATCTTAAAACAAACAAAAACAAAACAAAACAGATAAAACCCCCACTCAGACCCAAAAACCTTCTCACCACTGTCCTGAACAGCAAACTGTAAAGGATGGCATCTAAAAGAATGACACAGTGATTGCCTTGACCCTGAGGGTGTTCTCTGGCCTTACTATCCCTTTCCCCTCTTCACTCTCTGGTCCAGGGCCAAATTTCAACTCAGCCCAAATCCCTCCAACACTCTCAGACTGATCCTGCAATGCAGGGGGCTGCCCAGGGAGTTGTAGAGTTGCAAAACCTGTTGACTTCAGGTGGACCAAAATCCTACAAATTCTACAAAAATAATGAAATTGTCTTACATAAATGGAAACCTTCTGCTATCATGTCTCATCATCTCTCATCATACTTTGCATCATATTTAACCACCACTTACTCACTAGAAACTCATTTAGTATTCTATTCATATTACAGAATATAACAAAGGCACTGATCAGGAGTTATCACACGTGCTAGTAGATACCATAAAGACATGGAAATCACAGAAGCAAAGAATCACAGGATATTCTGAGTTGGAAGGGTCCCACAGGGATCATCAAGACCAACTACTGAGTGAATGGCCCACACCTGTAATTTCTTATCAGTTATCTTGTTGAAATGAATCATTAAAAAATGTGCTACCCTTATAGAGTCATAGAACTATAGAATAGCCCAGATTGGAAAGGACTTCACAATATCATCTCATCCAGTCTCTGGTAGTAAAGGGAACTTAGATGACATCACACCCTGTCTGTTCATATCTCATATAGCTGAAATATTTAGAAATACAGATTTAAGGCCCAACTCTTCCATTATGCATAAAGCTACAGACTGATGATAGCCCGACACAGTTCTACTTTTGTTATTTCTATGAAAAGACGTCAGAATATTCAGTTTCCTATTTCAAAATGTCAAATTGTATCTCATTAGAGAAACAGAAAACTTGGATTTACAAATAGATTAACACAAACTGAGAATTTAGCAGTTCAGATAAACCACATTTTTTAAAGGATGTGTTTTTAAACAGTGGGAGTAAATGTTGACATAAAAGACACATTTGAAATTACAACTGTTTAAAAAGCCATTTAAAGAATTATATAATTTTAGGGTTTATGATTGTTATTTTTTTCAGTCTAAAATGAAGGTATAATTCACAAAAATACATTAAATATTTAGCCTGATGCAACTATATTCTGAAGAAAATAAAATTAATTTAACTGTTCCACAACAGTTTTTCAAATGTATCAGCTGTCTCATTTCTGTTAAATTGACAAGTTTGATTGCTTCCTCATGTATCCAAAAGTTTGCAGCAGCCTTTTGAAGCATAGTTGTGTCATTTTTATCTCATATTTGGGCTTGTGCTGTCTAATAAATGGTGGTAAGACTAAGGGAAATGAGGCAAACAATTTAAATCGGGAAATCTTGCTAATCTCTTTCTGCAAGGATAGTTCTAACTTGCACTTTTTTGTCCAGTTATAGTCAGCTTCCAGGGCAACCTGTTGAAAGTTTTATTATGAATACTGCCTTGATCTTAAGGCCCCTAGATCATGTCCTTTAGTATATGAAAATACTGGGCAGTTGTGAGAAAAAAAACAAACCAACTTAGTGTTTGTGTTTGTCTCGGTATGTGAGAAAAAAACACGAGCACTATACATTTATTCTCTTTTTTTAAAACAGGATATAGTTTATGCTTTAGTTTATAATTTATAAACATATAGTTTTTAAATATTAGGATATGGTTCTGTTATCTGTCAGGAAAATACATGTCTTTTCTACTGCTGGGTGATATTAATATACCCAAAATAATTTTTCTTTTTTTTGAAAGTTTTGCATATTTGACGTTAATGGAAAGTAATAGAGAGGAATCCATAACTTTTTTTCCCCTCTTCCAGATATATGGTAAAAAATTGTAGATTTTGTTTTCCATGCTTCTTATTACTTTTTTACTTTGCTTGTAGACTTTTTGCTTTCAAGAAAAGCATTATTAACCATAGCATATAAGTGTAAATGGTTAGCTTACACAGCTAGACAAAATTGCTGTCCCATATTGCTCTTATCGCTGTCTGTTCTTTATTCCTTTTAGAACAGGTGGAGACCACAGTATATTTCAGCCCTGAATTCATAAATACAGCCCATATTACCATATTTTGAAGGAGATTAAAGGTGAAATAATGACGTGCCAATTTTTTTAACACCTGCCATGGTGCTAGCCATTGCTCTGAACCTACACATTATTCCATATTGTAGTTCTACAGACATGTGCAGATTTTGGGAAAAATAAATTGTATGATCCAGAACAGATTGAAAGACCTTCCAAATGGAAATGGCAAGAATATGTATAATATGCTATTCTTTCAAAAAATTAAAAACAGCATTCCAACATTCATTGAGCAAATTGTAATAATTCAATTTAATTTTTTTTTTTTTAAAGATCGAATTTTGAAAAAATAGCCATTTTGAACTCAAAAATTATGACCCTCAATACTGGCTAAAACATTTTATTAATTTCAAATATTTTTTTTCACATTTGTAAATGAAACAATTTCTGCCCAACTGTTTGAAGAGCAAACACTAGTGTTCATTCACTATGGCAGTATGTTTGAATTTGGGGAGAAGAAGCAGAGGTTGAATTTATAACTTATTATTTGGCCACTTTCCATTCCTTTTTGAGAACAAATAGATCACATTTCTGCTTTAAACAAAAGAGCAATGTTGCAATGCATTGATTTATCAAGTAGCTACTGAGTTATCCATATACAAGATGTACAACCAGAATTCTCTTACCTATGAAGGTGAGACTCATTACTGCACAAAGTTACCTAAAAGGTGGAGTCATAATAACTGGACAAGTAAAGCAGGCTGGTACACAAGCAGCAAAGCAAAATTCTTGGTTACTGATGACAAGCACACTTCATCCCTCAGTTCCCCTCGACCATTTTCCAGTGTCTATTTTGAGAACCTTGGATATTGAAAAACAGCACTGACACATTTGAGCTAATAATTCAAATACACACACAAACTGATGAGGTGTCCATGTACATGTGTTATATATGCTGGCTACTGTTGGCCAATGCAGAATGGATAACGCTACATGCCTTTTTTTTTGTGATCTCCAATTCATATTCTTGACATACCTGGGATGAAAGAGGCTTTTAATCCCAAAATGTACTTAAAATTCAGCAAGATATTAACTCAAGGACTGATAAATAGACCCAATAACCATCAATACAATCACATTAGCTTTTTCTTCTCAGCCTTAATGATAAAAAGTGTCTAATGCAAAAATTGTGTATGTTACCCAAGCTTGAATAACTAGAAATAGACATGAATTTTTTACTTTCCTCTTGAATCTTCTCAGGTGTCATAAGGTCAATTCATGAACTAACAGTATTATACTTTATAAACCAAGTTTCCTAAAGGGATAATTTTACTTTTATTTCTATTCAAGTTTCATTTTGACTATTGTGAAGCAAATTGTTATTGAATTCGTTGCATAAATAGAATGGAAAAGAAGTCACACAGTTTATGAATCATGCTGTGAGCATATAAAAAATCCATTTGAAATCAAGGAGAAAGATGAGTGCTTAGCATATTAGAAAATCAGACATAGAAAGTGTAACAATAATATTACATTTTTGGAGAAAAGTAATATTTTGCTATTCAAAACAGGCTGTAATCAAGTTTCAGTGGTCACCTTTGAGGGTCGGGGGACATTTAAGTGTTTACTGAATCTGCAGTTGATCAGAACCAAACATTTAAGACGTATTAAATCCACTGGACATTTGCAGTGCATTATTTTCATTTACTTATTTTTGTTAGAAGTGAAAAACTGAGATATCTTGACAGGCCTGATGTGCTAGAGAATAGAATAAGGACACTGGCATAAAGCAGCAGGGATTTGCCTGCCTTTTGTACTTTCATGTGATTGTTTCTTAAACTCCTATCTGTTCTTGTAAGCTGCCAGGAAAAAATCCACATATCCAGTGTTGAGAAAACTCACAATACATTCTCTTTAAACATCAACAATCTTCTTTGATTGTAGGACTTTAAATATTCTTTTCTTTCCTTCTTTTCTTAACTTTTGGGGTCATGATGGCACTTCTGGTTAACATTTTATATTTTGATACAGTTTTATACTGGAATTTAGCAGAGTTTAAGTGTTCTGCACTTGTCAAAAAAATAAAAATCTGCAGCATATATTATTTTTTTAAAGAAATGTATAAGTATTGTCAACATCAGCAGGAAAGAGAGTGACAAGGAAGTACAAAAAAAAAGTACAGTTTTTTTCTTACATGTTATCTTAATTTACTATGGTATTAAAAATAAAATTACAATACTTTACTTGAAATGAGGAAACATATGTCTTAATAGGTGATGGACCAAAGCAGTAATGATTTTAATCATAAAAGACAGTTAAACAGCATGATCCCAGACAAATGCATCAGAATATTTCACTGTGTTACTGGCTAAGCTTTTTTAGGTAGATTATTGTAGTGAGAGCAGATGGTCCCAGTTTATGCCTTTTGTTCTGCACAATTATTGATGTGGATGCTAATATGAGACAATAAGTGGGCTATTTTTTGTTTATAATTGACACTAAATGGGTAATATTGAGGAAGCATTATGACAAACTGACAGATTCAAATCCATGTAGTCCTTACTAAAAATCAGGCAAGTTCAGAATTCTGTAGCCAAATTACCACCATAATTATCCACATACAAGAGAAACAGAACAAAGAATCAGTAGGGGAAAAAAAAATTCTTTAAATGGTGTTTATGGTATGCAAAGTACCATACACAGTACAATTTCAGAGAGACAGAGGTGGCATTCAAGCATCCATCCATTTTCATGTATTCAGGGTTATATATGCATCCCACCATGGGCATGTGCCCTTCCCAAACAGCTGTTTTGGTTCTCATATTTACAAATACCTGCTGGTATGCACAAGGTCAGTCTCTGTGAGCATCAATTTCCACCCAGAAAAACCAAGCTTTTGCCATATCAGGGCTGCATCTTCTTCATATCTAATAAATTGCAAAATGAAATCTATCCAGCCTCGATAATCAGCAATGTTATTTACTTTCTTATTTCAGAGTTGTTAATGGTGAGCAAATAGGAATCAGGATGCCTAAAGATCCCCTGTGCTTATTCTTTTTTTTTTTTTTTTTTTTCAGGCCGGTGCTTGTTTGGTTTTGTAGGTTTGGGGTGTTTTTTTGGTTTTTTTTTGTTTGTTTGTTTTTGTTTTTTAAGGTAGTGTTTAATCTGTACATCGCTCTTACTAGGAATGAAAATACATTCCTTACAGATATAAGGAATACAGTTTTGGAAGTTTCTAGGACCAGGTTTAACTAACATCTGTCAGAAATGTCATTGGGAAAACTGATCCTGCCTGAGGTATGAGAGATGGACAAGATAATCTTTTGATGTTCCTTCTAAGCCAATTTTCTGTAATAATATAACATAGCAGGTTTGGACCAAGAAAAACCCCCATCGAATTCAACTTGAAATTTGAAGATTTTAAAATCTAACTGAAATACATGACTTGTAATACTTTCTAGATCCATACAAGTTTGTGTTAATTCAAAATTACTGAGAGACAGATATTAACACACATATACATCTGTTACATGCACCCAAAATTTCTCCTTGATATCAGTTTTAAAATAGATATAAACTATGTGGACTGGATCTATACAGATTTTAGCAGTCTGGAATGAATAAAAATGGCATCCTTAAGCAAAACTGATGTGAAATCCCGATTGTGTTCATATCAGCAGAGGTTTGCTGCTGCTGACAGATTTTATCCCACAGATGAGTATTCCTACTAACAAAAGAAATGGTGCTGTTCTGCTTTTTATAATGCATAGGTAATAGAAGTTGCACAAATTTTTAAACTCTACAAATAGCTACTGGAGTTTGTTTTTTCCTTCAGCAAACAACTTCTTCTCAATATATTTTAAATTGAGAGTCAATGAACTGTCTGAGAGGAAAGTCAGCACCTCAAGTTTTAGACCAGGATGTTGAAAGATGTTTGGACACCACAAACATGCATGAGTAATTCTAGATGTACAAAACCCATTATAATAACAACAGTATTTTGACATGATGTTTCTGTCGTTTTGGAAAACTGCTGAACCTGTTTCAGTGTTCTGTATTTTCACTAAGATAGATTATTAAACTTGTTTATTTTAGAGGGAAGTTGGCAAAATATAATTTAAGAGTGCTTTTGGAAGAAGGTTCATAAAAATGTTCATAAGAGATACATGATTTAATATCTATATAGAACCTTCTAATTTCAAATATCTTGATCTATTCTGTTGAAAGGAAGTAATCTTTACTATAATACACATTTATGGCAGACACTGTAAGCATCACAGAAACACTTTGCAGGCTTCAGATATTCATTCTTACTGGCAGCTGGACACATTTAGATTTCATATTCTTAAGACAGCTGTATATTTTACTAATTCTGTCATTCTTGTATGACATTATTCCTTAATGATAATGTGCATTTACATTAAAAATCTCATCATGGGATATTATATACTTCTGTGTTATCCTGAGGGGGTGTAAACAGGCAGAGCTTGGTTGAGTTCACTGGATGTTTGTCAATATGCATCTGTTTGGTAGCTGGTTGCTTATTTTCAAACCAATATGTAATTTAGGAGGATCAAAATGCGTTTTGTAAATAAATACTATGATATTTGCCTTTTTCTCAGATGGCAGCTAAAATATACACCAAGCATGAGAATGTTTATTTGTTATGATGAGAAATTATGTACTGGATTCTAGAGAGAATTCAACTAAAACTGAAATTGCACTCTCTATTTCTGCTTCATTTAGTTTCTGAATGATCCATCCCTAAGGTGAAAATTTCCCATCAAGGGAATTGTTATTTGGCTTTTTATTGATTGTGTTGTGGCTTACCTTGTCCATATCTCAGTCTATTATTCCACTGACCCTTGCATGAAAGCTACTGGTAGAGAAAGAATTTGGGGGCAATTAATTGTGTGCTGTCTCTTATTTTAGTAGGGATTTGTATGCTTTTATTTGTAATTAGATCTTTATATCTTATTCAATTAAAAATCTCATCCTTTTCATGTCCTATTTGCTTTTCTTATTTCATTGGACTTTTGATTTTTAGGGTTTTGTGCATGCAAATATTAAGATAAGTTATTACCCTAATATATTTAATAAATATGATCAAACTTTTTTGTAAGTTGAGACTGTAGATTAGTATTATCCTCTCTGCTGCATGAAAAGGAGTGGGGACTTCAAGGCTCATCAGAGAATGCATCTATCTCAACGACGATATACCTAAGGCAGCCTTATTCCTTTTTTCTTTATCTTTATGAAGTTAGTTTGCTGGTCTGAACATTGAAAAAAGTTATTTAACAAAACAAGTCAGTCATTACAGTTTGATTTTCAACAGCTGAAAAAGGTATACTCATTTTATCTGACAAAAAAATGAGAAACACAAACCAAAAATAATCTTTCTGTGCTAATTTTGAAGAATTTAATGAATTAAAATATTTTTTCTTGCATAGCTCACGTTTAGTGATTCTGCAACTGATCTAATGTGCAATTTATCTCAAATGAAGGAACTAAAAATACAGTCATAAAATATATTACTTTGCTTTTAAGAGCTCTGTTGGATCAAAGTCCAAGACACACTAGAACACCTTTAAAGTGAGATATAGATACTGTGAATTCCTAATATGTCTGTTTGCAACTAATCTCTGTATTTCATTATAAAATCTGGGCACTAAGAGGAACAAAAGAAAACCATCGACCCCAGAGAAATAACACTTCTGGCTTATGAAAGCTTTCTAACCAAACATCAAGTAGCTCCAGATGAGGATCAAAACGTGTTAATAAAATCTATTGCCTTTGTGTCTGTGCTTTAACATCCTGACACCTTATTCAGGTAACACTATATTATCAAGGCACATATCTTACCTTTTTCAGAGATCTTTTATTTTTCTAATACGGTTTTGAAATAATTACCATTTTGCATTACATTGAAAATGACAAAAGAGTGTGAGCATGTATTATATCACATATATACTTGAATATCTCTAAATATTAAATCTCACTCTGTGTTGCCTCCTCAAATAAGACAGAAGACAGCAAGAAGAGAGAGGGGGATCAGTTCCAGATTTACTGATAATTTCTGCAGTTTATACAGCAACATGACCCACTATCTCACATCGGTTCCCTTAAGCAGAAAAAGTCAACATATTAAAATATAAATAAGTCGATTTTATTAATAACTATTGTACCAATTATTATTTATTAATATTTATAATCAGACACATAAATAACATACATATAACATTTACATGAGTTAGTATGAGGTAATTAGAGCAAACTTGTAGTCTGTGGAGCCTGAAAAACAAATTAAGTGACTCTAAGACTTTTTTTGGTTGGTTTAATTTTTTCCTCCTACCTAGTTTATCCATTTATCCACAGAAACAGTTTGCCACAGGCAGACTGCTACCAACAAAGCCTGTACATCAAAAAATATGCTTAATCCAGCTCCAATGTGAGTAAGGGACTGGAATCAGAGACATTCTAATGGCATGTGTTGCAAATTCTTTACTCCCAGGTCGGGTACAAGTCACTGGTGTAGTGCCCAGCAGTAGGGGAACAGTGTGGCTATATCACCATTTCAGAGCAGGATCTGTTGCATCCAGTATTTCACCAAGGTGTCATCACATCTAGACAAAGTCAGGAATGTTTGTGGCCATGGTTTATAGACTTTAAGTCAGCTTATACCTTGAATGATGTAAATTGTGTTTTCGACTGTCCCTCACTGAGAAAATATGTTTTATTTTGCTAAAAAGTTATTACAACAGACTGCAAAAAGTATTTCTTAGTACTGGCAGTGAATCTTCTATTTAATTGGATTGTTTAGATGTAATTTGACTTTTAGTGTTTTGCTTATATTACCAACTAAATGAAAATATTTTTAAAAATATTTTTGAAAATATGTCAGCTTTGATTAAACATTTATGCCAGATCAATGGTGATCTTGGGCAAGTACCAATCAATTACTTTAAATTCCTTTGGGTTCCTGGTGTTCCAGAGGTGTTCATATAGTGCCATAGATAAGAAAAAATAATCATAAAACATAGCACTTGATGAAAATTACAAAAACGTTGAGTTTTCAGATCTCACTTATTAATGTTTTACTATGCCCTATTTTTCTTCCCTATTACTGATCTGTCTTATTTTATTAGCATAAATTAAATAAAATTTTGAATGAACATATTTGCAGTAGTTCTCCAGAGCAAACAATATGAAATCTGCCAATTCATTTTGTAAATAGGCCTTGGTTACATTTTGCACTTACTCCATATTCATACTCTTTTAAGAGGATTTGCAGATGGCAAACTACATATAGATTGTTGAGAAAACTCTGGAATTATCATCTGAAAATATTCCCATAGTCACACATTCTCACTGATACTTCTGCATATTTATAAGCTTTTGGGAATTTGCACTGAGCACTTAATGCATCTCATCTACCTCTCCTTCCTCCCACCCCAACCTGCACAGAGACTGGATTGTTATTCATTTCCATTATTACAAGTACTCTTGTGCCTCAAGAATCTGCTTTATCTTCAGCAATCATATGTTGCCACACTAAGTACATTGCACAAATATTTATGTAGACAACACAAAACCTCCATGAGCATTGTCTTCTTTACTGAAGATGAAAATTTAACAATTTGAGAGAACTGACTGTGTACATAATTGACATGGCTTGAATGTTTAAGCAGAGTGAATGGCTGTGTGGGAGAGACAAAAACCTTCCTCCTGTAATTGTAATTAGTAATATACTATTGAGAATCAATTGTTCCAAAATGAACAAATAGTCTGGAAGTAGTAGGAAAACCTGGATGCTCAGGAACCTATTCTGCACTGGTATTTTCACAGATGTCAGTGCCCTAGCTCTCCCTGCTGCTGGTGAGATGTCCATGCATGTGTTGTTATTGTTGTTTCTGGACACTGAATGTCATCACCTTATTAGGTGTGCAAACAATGATACACTTACAGAGGAGATTCAGAAAACCACATTGTGCCTTTTGAATCAGTTTTTACCTTTGTGTATTGGGGGAAAGGAAAATGTCTCTGCATGGCAAAAGTTTCATCACTGGCTTAAAGTGAAATTTATAAATCTATGCTTGACAAACTCCTCTCTTTTTGAGATTTTTTTTTTCTTTTAAAAAACCCAACAGAACTTTAGAGTACTGAGAGGGAGAGAAGAAGGTGGCTGATTTTACAAAAAGTGTGACAAATTAAAAATTCATCACCTTTATAATGTTTTCCTCCCAATGTGCAATTAATCTGGATGTTTCTGTGGAGGTTTGTATCTACTTCTACCTCATGCTTTCTTAGTTTGCATACTATGGAATTCAGATCACAAACCTTGTTTGCAAATGAGGCCTGGAACTGTCAAGCTCTTAAATGTATGTGAGATTTTATGTAAGTGTCCCTTTGCAGGTGGATTGCTCAAAAGTGAGAGTTAACTTTCCATGTAAACGATTGCTGGAGGACGTCCCAAAGAAGATTTTGTGCACCAGATTTTTATTAGTTTATTTTATTCTGCAGCAACTCAGTGGATTGCAGACTATCCTTGTGAACTTTCCTGAGCAAGTGGTTATTAAGGGATCCATCAGCATAGCTGAGCATGGATCTGCAAGAGTAACAAACACAGTAGCTTATTCAGCATCCTTATCCTCTTATTTAATACATACTTAGGCTTCTGAATGAAATGCAAGGTTTAAAAATGCCAGTCATGATCATTTGTTATAGACCACCAAAAGCTAGCTGCCTAAGATCTTTTCAACAATTTTTTTCAGTATTTTATTGATTTTGCAATAAACATACCGTTGATGAAACCAATGAAGGCATATTGGAAGATGCATGTCTAACAAATCCTGCAATATATTTGCCAATAGGTAACACACCACCAGTCAGCTTTTAGAAAATCTGCAGTGGTATGCAATTTTCTGTGCATGAAGGTTTATCTCGTTTAGGAGCAACAGGCAACAACGCAGTGCAAATTAATCTGCACTTCTACCATTTCATCTGATGCCCACCTTAAAAATTACTGAGGCTAAACATTGGCTCTTCAGATATTTTCCAGATGCTCAGAATAAAGAAAATGGAAGATTACAGTGGCTGAAATAGGCAATTTGTGTAAAATATCTAACTTCAGTCATCATACTATCTGAATTAGGAGCCTAGACTATTTAATGACAATTTCAGAAAGTGGTGTGAAGTACTGAGACTGCTCTCATTACCAGACTCGGGTACCTTGGAGAGCTCCAGGGAATTCTGATAGCAGAAGGTGCCCCAGCCACTCACTTTGGTTTCTCGATCAGATGGGAGTATCTACTGTGTCAACATCATCAGTTGTGATTCAGTAAATTTCTTTTTACTGCTCAGGTGTGTCTTGTGTTGCTACATGAGCTGGCAAACAGTTCTGTTCACTTGGAAAAATTTGTGGCTTCTGAAGCACTACCCTGCAGCAGACTGCAGCTCTGTATAAGTGACTCTCCAGGATCCTGCTTTCTTGCTCAACTGAGTTTAATCCAGTGTCAGGCAGGAGGATACTTTTTTTAAAATAAGCAGTGTTGTAAATTTTCTTTTATCTTTCTGTGTCTTGGGGATTTCTCCTTGCTCATTCTGTTCACTTTTTCACTTCTAATACTGACAATTGACATCTGTGCTTTGCTGCACCATTCCTCCTTGAAGCACGTCTACCTAGCCTATCCAAAATTACTTCTTAATTTCATTTGACCATAGTCATAAAATAGTTTTTATTTTCCCCCAGTATAAACATACTAATATTTATCTCATTTATTGTTTTTTTTATTTATCAGAGACTCCTCTCCAAACACATTAGTTGAAATTTTTGCAAATTCACTCAGAACATTTTTACCATTACTAGAAAGATAAGAATTCAGATAGGAACGAGATCATCAGCTCTATCTGTTGAAAATAATGAAATGCTAGTCTCAAACATTTCAGCTGTATTTCTTTAAACTCATTCTCCAAATTCAATGCATTTTGACATAATCAAAGAAGGAGTACTAATAATATCCTACCTTGGAACTGAAGCTTGGTAACAGATAGGGAAGCAAAGTGGGACACAGCTGAAGGATCCTAGACAAAGAGAAATTGAGTTGGTCTTTTCTCACATGGCAACATCAGACATCCTCAGAAAAGGATAAGACATATTTCATTATAATTAAAGACTGTAAGAAGTTCTATATTCATATAATTATGTATATCTTTAAGAAGAACACCTCTCATGCCGATCTTAATAATTTAAATCTCAAGCTTCCTTATTAATTTTTTTGTAGATGTGCATTTGTAACAGGTTCTGCAACAAGCATTCTTTGAAAAATGAGATCTCCTCTACAAGTTCCTTTGGAGATGCAAGTGTAATTATTTCTTATTTTAATATTTTTTTTTTTCATAAATCTGAGAGTCTTTTTATTCAAATTAGGCTCTCTGCAAACCTGACAGTTCTAAGATAACCTTCAGGTGGTCACCGGAGCAGCTGCTTTACAATGGTAAATCATTTGGCACACTCAGGACAATGATAATTTTTCAACTTTTTGTATTGTTGCCTAATAAGTGTTCTGTGCCTAAGCAGGTTAATGCAGTATCTTGTACCTGCACAATGTGGGCTAAAATCCCTTGAGTGAAAATAGGAAGAGATGTAAATTATTATGTATTTTTTTTAAAAAAAAAAAGAGAAAATAAAATGAAAAGAAACTTGGAAAGGGATATTTTCTACTTGTCTCTCCAAAGAAATGTGGTTTTCAGAGAAATGAACACTTCTTTCTGGAGGGTCTCTGCTCTGTGTCTTTCCTCATGACAGCAGCTGTGTCTTTACTCATGTAGGCAGCCAGAGGAACCCTGTTTTTACTGCCAGGTGGGAGAAATAGATGTCCATATGATTATATGATCCTCAGCAACATCCTTCACCAGAGATGAAGTCAACATCCAACCCCAGCTATAGTACTCAACAGCTTTGCTAATATCAGCCAGTCCTGCTGCTCTGATATCACACCAGAATTAGACCAATTTTATCCTGCAACCTTACAAATGCCAGAGTGGAAAAAGAAATGCTTCTAGCAACCTTGTAGGAAATGAGGATCTAAAATGTATTATTACAATCACAGGGCTTCAGGAAAGGAGAAAGATTGTTAGAGCAATAATTCCAGAGAAGGAATTGTGTAAAAACGGCATAGAAAAAAACCAAGCAAGTATTTCAAAGAAATGTCATGATCATATTATTACCTTTAAATGCATGTTTATGTTATTAGCAACCTAGTAAAATGTTTTAATGGGTTAGTACGTCCCTACGGTCTGGTGAGAATGCTAAGATAAACCACAAGTTATTAAAAATGAGGCTTTGTTTTCTGTCTGGGGTTTTTTTGAGTGATAACACTTTTTTTCCAGCACCAGCCAATTTAAACACATTTTGACATAAAATTAACAGAAAGGAAAAAGTTGCTGTGTACCTGTAACTTCTATCAATTTACAGCCTTAGCTACACATAGTAACATTTGTGTTCCTACCAATATAGAAACATCAAAGGTCAGAAATCCTATCAAATAGAAGTATGTGGATTCAACATTTTTAACAAGCTAAATTATAGGTATGAAACAGATTTCTATCCCTATTGAAATCTATTGTTCTGCTTCCCATTTTCAGTATATGTTTATAACAGACAATCACAGTGGACAAAAGCAGAATCTTTCAGTACAAACCCTGTAGAAGCAACCCACTCTGCTCCCTATAATGAAAATAATTGCTTTAGCTTGTCAACCTATAGGTTTTTGACATCATTGTCAGCACATGGAATATGAATTTCAGTTTCTGTGGGAAGCTGGGCAAAGGTAGAGAGATGGAAAGTTTTTAGCACAGAACAAATTCAGATATACTCATTGATTAAGTGTAAGACTACTAAAAATATTCGTAATGAGAAGAATTTTATGGCTTTTGCTAGCAAAAATGCATCAGTATCTGTGGGAATAGATATTTTTCTGGCAAATTAAATCAAAATACACCTTCTTATTTCCTTTATTTTTTCCACTGTATCTTGCTGTAGGAAAAATTAATTTTTTGTTGTTATTGTAGTGCCTGTGATCTATTACCTCCTCAAACAATGCCTTTTAAATATCTACTTGACTGCACCTGAAAATCTTGTCCTCTGATGGGGTTCAAATGCCAAAAGTTGTGCTAATAAGGGAAGCTTCCCTTCTTTTTTCATGACCTAAATATATATGCATATTTAACAAGAATGGGATTCACAGAAAGATGACAAAGGCCTGTTAGAGAGTAACTGCACTGATAAAATGGTGCTATGGTTAGAGAAACACTTTAGCATTTTTTTGGAATCAGTCACCTGGTCCTCCCCAGTGTGAGTGTTTTGCTTTGCTCCTGGATCCTTTCCTGTCAGATGAAACTGAACAAGAACATGCTCCTCAGGAAGGCACTGAATATTCTCCAACTAGTAATGGTCATTTGCACAGTGGGGTTCAGCTGCAGCAAGTATGAAATAAATGTGCAAGGAATGATGTAAGCTCCTCTGTATGGTCTATTTAATTCTGTAGGCCTGAGCCTCTCTGAGTTATGCTCCCTCTTAATGCAGCCTTAGCCTCTGTATTTTACAACACATGGCTACAAGACTGAATCCTTACCACGTTTTTAGAGTCCACCATGCTCATAATCCCCCAGTCCTAAAGGCTTGGGATTTTTTGGCAAAACATCTGCCATCTACACATGAGAGTACTGTAAAGAAGAAGCACGTGTAGGAATTGTGCTGCTACAAATATTCAGGGCACATAGCTCTAAGGAAATATGAGTTCCTTTCTTGTTTACCCAAACATCTGAAAAACCTTCTCTCTGAAGGAAATATTCTCAGGCACACACAGGCAGTCTACAGATGGTCAGATTTCACTGAATACTGATCTGATCCCAAACCATTCTGGTTAAAATTTTGTGTGGACATTTATTTCATATAGGAAAAGTAAAGTGTGAAATTGCTGATACACTTTGACTATTTCATACAGGAAACTTGACTGCATGATATTCAGATTTTCTTCCCTGAAATAGCATAAAACACGGTAAGAACTATTAAATTATTTGGCTTAACATTATATTGAAAATAAACACTCATAAGTTCCACAGGGAATAGTAATTTCTTGCATTACTTTTTTTTTTTTTTTTTTTTTTTTTTTTTTTTTTTTTTTTTTTTTGGTAGGCTATGATAGGCTAGATCTTGGTCTATTTATCTTTAATTATCTGTGCTATGACCTGAGATCATTAATTATTTCTCTGCAAAACAAAGTAGACCTAAGTGATTTTTCTCCTGACTTAGTAAATATACATAAGAATGTGAACTAATACTAAAAAATCTCCATATGAACATTAGCCACAGCTAGCTATTTCTAACTAGAGTTGAGAAAAGTGCTTCCATGCATGAAGGGTCCTTTGAAGCCTCCTTTAAAGTGTTTTTAGTAGAATTTTACCTCCCTTTCAAAAATATAGGAACTGAACCACCTCAATAATCACTCCTTAGATACTCACCTGCTCACATAAGTTGGGAAAAGAAGCTTCTGATTGACATAATCTTATTCACTGACCACATGACAATCAGTTGTTTGTTTTTCTCCATGTGACAACATAAATACATTATTCAGTTTTGTGTGAAATATTTCAATCCGAGAAAACAAAGAAATTCCTAAAACTAATAATAAGAAATCAGCTTGTTTAATGCATAATCTTAATGCACTCACCCAACAAATCAAAAAGCCAGTTAGAGATTCCTCCATTGCTCTAAATGTTACTCAGATTTTCTTAGAAGAGAAGTCCAAGGTGTTCAATCAAATATGCTGTGGTAAATTACTCTGATTACGTGATGTTCTCTGTCTTCACATGAAGTATTAAAATATATTCTGAAACAGGAACTAGGCAAATGGTATTGTCAAAGACCACAGGGTAAGATTTTTTTTACTTTTAGCCCAATGAATATTTGAGTATTTTATTAACAGCTGAAAACCTCCATACACAAAGACTGCAATCACAAAGTGGAACCTCCATATTCTAATAATAAAGTTATTTATACCAAATGTGGCAGTCACCAGCAAGAGATTGAGAACCTTTTCCCTCGAAACAAATTAATACATTTCAATCAGATTCTTTCTTACCTGTGAGAAATACAGACTCAAATACAGTACTCTCAACTGGGCAAAATTTCTAGCCAAAGTAAGGGAAAGTAGTTGTTCATTTTCTTGTGAACAATAAATCTATAAACTGATTTCAAAACAACACACTACAGATCAAACTGAAGAGGAAGTCACAACTAGCTCCGAACAGCTTAAAGGATAACTAAACAGAAAACATGAAACTAAGAGAATGGAAATTATGCTAGTCACTTCAGTAGAAGCAAAAATAAACCATAAACTTTTACTACAATAATAAAAAATTTTAAATCCCTTTCATAACTTCATTCTGCTTTGACTGTTATGATTCATCTTTAAATACTTTCCTTTAAGTTTAGCATATTTTGAAGCACTAAATTCAGACAGTAAGACCAGAGAGCTACCTAGGCACCCATCTCATTATAAATAAATTTTCACAAAATGTGCTCTCAGATCATTGAGTATGCAGTAAACCATAATCCCACTTCCATATTGTCTTTGACTGTGTCATATATCAATTTTTTTTCTTCTAGCAAAATTTTCCTTATTATATTGAATTACAGTGAAGTTTTGGTGAGGGAGATTGTCAGTGTAAGATTACTTTCTGATGAACTAAAAGGCTTGCTGACAAGGGCTTCTTAGTGGTTAGCTCTTTTAGTACTATCCTTTCTAAAAACAAAGTTCGGTTTCACAGTCACTCTCTGCTTGCAGGGTGAACTGCTTTAGTTTAATTTCTAAATGCCAAATTCTCAAATGCCTCTGTACAAGAGTTGAACCAATTTTCCTAACTCCCTAGGAAATGCCATGGTAATTCTACCTTTCCCAGTGTCACAGAGGATTGCCCATCCAAAATAGCAGTACCAGTGTTCTCAGTGTATGTTAACACTTCTAGAAATGCTAAATGGATTAGGATCACTCTTCACTACAAAAGTATCAGTAATATCTGCCAGATGAAAATACCTTTACTACCTGTCATTAACTAAGACTGTAATCTTCACTGCAGTTAAAATAGGCATTTACTAGAATTGTAAATTAAATATGCTGTTACTTGGAAACAGATTTTAAAATGGTAAATCAAAAGTTGTTCTTAACATCCTGCTTGAATGTAAAGAAATATACTAATATTTAATTTAAGAATATTCACAAATGGAACAAAAATTTGTATATGCTGGCCTTTCAGTAGACTTCAGGGTGGTGATAATATTTTCCAAAAGAAATGTTAGGATTTGTCTCCAAGAGCAAGGCCAAGCTTCTTGGAAGAGCACCCTGCTTATATCTTTAAAACGCCTGTCAAACTTCTGCCTACACTTCTTCCTGTGTAGCTGGTGTCTTTGTCTGTGTTTTCTTAAGATGAAGTGACACAGGGCATAGGTAAGAGTGTTGGAAGAAAGTCTGACTTCAAACTGTAGAGAACTGAAATCAGTAGTCTGGAGAAAGCCAGCACTAAGCATAGCAAGTATTGTGAGTGTCCTTCTGATTGATGGAGTATGTGCTTTAGCTGGAAATGACACTTCCTGGCTTTGGAGCCTTCTTTGTTCCTACACAATCAGTTTTGGTCCTCTATAGGTAGCAGGGTCAGAAGGTGCTCCCGTATTGGAGATTCACTTTTTTGCAATAAGAAATACTCCTAATCTGCTGAGGTGCTGCATTTTTATTTATTTTTATTTTTATTTTTATTATTTTTATTTTTATTTTTATTTTTATTATTTATATTTTTATTTTTTTTATTTATTTTTAGTTTTGGGCTTGTATAATATGTGATT
>JAOTQP010001652.1:34413179-34440571 GCA_026413545.1 Cichladusa arquata | reverse complement strand
GTGTAGTTTACTGATGTAATGTCATAAAACTTCCTGTATTGCATGGTTTATAATGTTGCAGACAACTGCTTCTGCTTTACAAAGGTTCATCTTCCTCAGAAAAAATATAGATTGCTGCAACTAAAATGACAGACACCTGTGCTTTTTTTCAGAATAAATGAAAGTGATATACCTTCCATGAGCAGCGTATAGCACTGAATCAGGGAAACCAATCAGATTACCTCAGAACAATCAGTGTTTATCTGTCAGCCATTGATTTATACAAAACATATAGTGTAAACAATACATTTATACCTTCAGACACCACATGACTGTGATTCCATGGTAGATATGTCATTGCTTTTCAGATCTTTCTATATTATTTAACACAAATTCTTTGTATATATAAGAATTACCTAGCTCACTCACCCTTCTTAGAATGGTGTATCGACTTTGGCCCCAGGCTTAGGTCTTAGGCACTGTCAGGTCCTGTCCAGTTGTGCATAGTTTGTGAGCTTTGGAAACTCTGAAATTATGAATTAATAAAAATATTGACTCAATCTGTGCTGGAGCATCTTAAGCATGTTGTTATACAATAATACTGTTTTCTTCCAGAGGGAAAATCAGGAATTGGACACTGTTAGGATAGCATTTATTTTTTTACGAAAAGGAGGACTGTTATAATTAACACTGAGAAAATAGGCTTTAGTGACAGTAAATGTGCAAAGAATTCATTAGAATATCACACAAAGCATTTGTTCTCCTGGATTGAAAGTTGAGAGGCAGGGGGCAAGAACAAGTCAAATGGAATGATATGAAATAGCCTGAGCCTGCCTGTCTTTGTGTTGTCATGGCATTCTAAAGC
This sequence comes from Cichladusa arquata, assembly GCA_026413545.1. Taxonomy (NCBI): domain Eukaryota; kingdom Metazoa; phylum Chordata; class Aves; order Passeriformes; family Muscicapidae; genus Cichladusa; species Cichladusa arquata. Next base: position 34,439,727 of record JAOTQP010001652.1, on the reverse strand, counting down.
ATTTCTGTATGCTAATTCACTTTTTTTCCCTCTGTTCTGATTTTAGCCTCTAACGCTTTACAGCTGCATTTGTCCAACTTTTTCTAAATACTTTCAATTTTTAATGTGACGTTTCCTTTTGTGAAGGGTGTCACATGCCTCTCATTTGAATACTGTCTAACTTGCAAAGCTGTGACAATATCTGATACCACCCTGATGGCCTGGAAAAGCTAGACGTGTCAAAAGAATCATTCATTTCCATACTCAGCCACCCTTTAGTCTTTCTGTAAGGGTTCCTAAGAGTGTAAATAATTATGGAGAATTTTATGACATTTCTCTAACTGGACTTTTATACTCTTTTTGTTGTTTGTTTTTTGTTGTTGTTGTTGTTTTCGGGTTTTTGTTGTTGTTTTTTGGGGGCATTGTTTATTATTTAGCAAGATGAAATAAAAAGAACAGACTATTCACCTACTAATTATTTTAATTTCTAATTTTAATTAAAAGGAAGTCTTTTCAGTGAAGATTAGTCCTGTTTTCATTAATAATTGCTTATTTAATATTTTTCCATTCTCTCTTATTTTTAGCCACACACAGAGGAGAAAAAACAGAATGAAAAAGCCCTCAATCTATTATCATTCCTCATTTTGAACATTTTTCAAGGACATTATCCAATTGCAATTCTATGAATGTTGACCCTGCACAGTACTAAGTCTTTTGGACCATGGAGTACTGTACATTTTTAAAATATCTTTCATTCTAACTGAGTGCATAATCAGAATGACCAGTGCTCTTATTGTATTTTTTTAACAAAGCCATTCTGTGATTTCTGTCAGCAAACAAGAATAACAAATTCCTGTTCTAACAGACACATTGTAAATTGCAATAAGGAAAAAATGACAAAGAAAATGAAGTCTTCATGAGAGATTTCAGTGTTCGCTTTTTGCTTCCATTACACTGTACCAGCTCTAAAAAGAAAAGTAAATTATTTTTTAGATGTGGTCTTAGGTAATTGTATGCACAGTTCACAGAGAAATCAACCTGAAACATCATAACGCAACATTTAAAAAATAATTTTAAAAAAATGGATGAAATGATTCCGGTCTGCTACAGAATTTCTTAGGAAGGTAAACAATGAGTGGTCCATCCAGGTCCCTCTGCACCATCAAAAGCCTTAGGACTACTACTGCTGTTCCAACAAGTTATATAGAAATTCCCCTGCTTTAGGGCATAAGTTAGTCGTTAAGCCTGCAAACACAGCCGGTTTCAACAGTTTCCACAGGACAAGTCTTCACTGAAAATACAAAATCTTTCCAAAATCAACATGTTTAAAAATCAGGTCAATTAATCAGAATTTTCTTCTGAAAGAAAAGTGGAAAGGTATCCAACATTTTTGGTACAAATTACAGCCATAGATGCAGAATTTTTTTTTCCTGCACTCGTCTTTCTGTGACCTTTGTACATTCAAATTCTCTTTTCATCATCAGTTCAAGCTCCTGCCATTGTACTCATGGATTTCATGTGGGCATAAGCATATAAGAAACAATAAATTATTTTATGTATGAAAATGAAATTTAAATATGAAATACATATTTATGCTGAAAATTGCCTATGTTCTCTTACAAATCATTTGCAGCTATCTTGAAAAGGAAAACATTGCATCAGAAATATCCTGTCACTGTGTAAGCTTGTCTCATATTAGGAAAGGGACCAGTGACTTTACTTCTTTATTTCCCTTACTCATATTGTGTTAAATGAGACAAATCAGCAGATTTTCCATTGGCTTCCACTTCCACTCCAGTTACGGCTGAAGTTGTATTATTACCATAATGTTCAGAAGAATTCATCAGTTGGCCAGTGTTCAAAAATGCAGTTTTAAAGACTAGAAAAGATTAAATAACAATGTACAGACCTACTTTCAGGTCAGGGTGTTACCCTCCTTTTCAGCCTTTACATGCTCTCATTCCCTTCATATTAGCACAGTTTCTTTACATCTTTCTTGATCTGGAAAATGGGGTTGAAGATGTGCTAAGAAGTTGAAGCACTATATTCTGCTGGAATGTCAGCAGCACAAACTAACAGGTAATGAGCAGGAGGAGGAGAAAAGTGGAAGCACTGTACCACTCTATGTTTTCCTCTTTTTTTTTCAGTTATGATTCAACAAATATATTCAAGTAATGGCTCACCTATAGTACTGGAGTTATTTTCCCACAAAAAACTCAAAATTTAACTTGGATTAAGGATAAATGAATTGCTGATTCAATTTATTCTTCAAGTAGTATTTTATATATTTTATTTTTAATCTAGTCAGTTCTCATCCCTTCTTTTCTTTGAAAAAACATCTTTTTTATGTCCCAAATAGGTTCTGCTACAGCTTTGGTCTCTTATCACTTACAGACAAGAGAGGCAAAGCCATTAAAAAGCATATTTAAAAATCTCTGAAACCTGATAGAAGTTTTGTTAATGCTAGGATATAATCTGGTTTTAAATTTCAGCCACTTCTATAGGCAGTAACATAATTTCTAAATTAACTGAATAAAAGTAAGAAAAAGATGTAATAAAACCTTAGTTCAAGTTTAGATGTCTTGTCAAGAAACATATCCTAATCAATATGTCTTCTTTTTCTGCAAATAGGAGGTGATGGTGGTGAACCTTCCTTTTACCTGCTGCCAAGGACACTTGCAAAATTGTAAACATCCTGTGTGCACTACTTGTTGTGAATAGTAGTCAACCTGTGTCTTGTTTACTAAAGCAACCAGTTTTACAAAATGGGAAGAAATACTTTTGCTTGCTTCCATCTTACAGTCAGTCTTTTGAAGTGATCTCTTAAAAGGGTATAGGAAAAGTTGTGTTTTAACATGTAAAGACGTTAGAAAACACTTAGTATCTGTGGGGTTTTTTTTCCTTTTTTTTTTTTATCTTGGTAGAAAAATGTTTTTGAGCATAGAGCAAGATCTCACCAAAAATGGATTTTCTTGAGAGACACAAGGTGTTTGTTATGTAGGGCAGTACCCTCTTTTCCCTTTCATGAAACATCAGGCTTTGCAATTCTTACCCAATCTGATATGAATTAAAGAATAAACAATATCAATATTGTTATTTTTCAAATCTCCAAAAATCTGTGCCTACTGAAAAATCTGTAGTTATCTGCAGTTTTATGGTGTTTCCATGGAGGATTTTTTATGCCTTTGCTTGAAGAAATTGGTTAACCCAAACATTGTTTCTAAGGAGTGAGTGGAATTAAAGGCATGAACAATTTAGTTCACAGTGGTTATGCCAAACATCATGTCCATTAATAGAATACTGGATAGTATGCCAGGAGTCTTCCAGCCATGCTTTCACATGACGCCAGCCCTTCTCACAGGAAAACAGCAGTGTTTTCTGAGACCTGTCCGGGAGCTAGAGCTTTCTCACAAGGATCAGGGGGATGGTGACATGTACAATGGTCTTCTGCTTAAAGGAATTATTCCCGACAACACTACTAATTAATGGTATTCATATGTTAAATACAGTAGCTCAAGAGGTAAGTTTGCATTTTCTAATAAAGTCAGGGGTATACTTGATGAGTTCTTTAGCTGCAGATTTATGTAGCTTACTCTCAGTGAGAGGAGAAAACACTAAAGCCTTCACTAAGCCTATTTCTTTATCTGCAGTAAGTTGTACGCTGTGACCATTTAATTTTATTATTGCTAACTCCACTAAGCCATTGATTAATGCTATTATAAGCTGACTTTACACTGATTTAATTAAAAGTCTATGTCATGGTTTAACTACTGCCACCAGCACACTGCCACTTGCTCACTCCCTCACCTGTGGGTCTGGGGAGAGAATTGGAGGACTAAAAGCTGGAGAAGTCATGGGCTCAAATAAAGACAATTGAATAGGAAAAAAAAAGCCACACACAAAAGCAAAGCGAAACAAGGAATGAATTCACTAGTTCCCATGGGCAAGCAGGTGTTCAGCCATCTCCAGGAGAGCAGGGCCCCATCACATGCAACAGTGATTTGGGAAGACAAACACAATCACTCCAAATGTGCCCCCTCCCTCCTTCTCCCCAGGCTTTATACACTGATACCAGCATGATGTCATATGGTCAAGAATATCCCTTTGGGGTCTGTTTGAGTCACCTGCTCCGCCTGTGTCTCCTCCCAACATCCCAACACCACCAGTCTCCTCACCAGTGTGGAAGAACGAGAGGCAGAAAAGGCCTTGGCTCTGTGCAAGCTCTGCTTGGTGGTAACAAAAACATCTCTATATTATCAACCCTGTGTTTAGCATAAATCCAAAACACAGTCACAGACCAGCTACCATGCAGAAAATTAACTCTAGCCCTGCCAAAACCATCACAGTCTCACACTTTAGCATTTTCTTTGTCCCTTCATGGTTTGAAAAGCACGGGTTGGGATTCCTAGATAAGTTCTCAGTTCCAGAGTTACTTAGAGAACATTTACTGAGATTTTTCAGTCTCATCATTAAAGCTACCTGAAATTTCAGATGCTATAATTTCTTTATATGGTGCATTCCTAGTAACACAAAACATAGTTTGGAGAAAGGAGGAGTTGTCGCACTATAAAAGGGCATTTGTAGAAATCCAGTCTCCCTACCTTCATAAATTCCATGTTCAAAACCTAAGCATGTTGTGTTTACATAATGGATTCACTTTGGCTATCTGTTCCAGCTGTCACTCAATTTTGTCTCAAGAAGAGCTTTAGAAGCATGTGATGCTTTCTTCCAGTCATGTTTCTGCCTCTGTTTGTCAAGAAAGTGTAAAGCAGACTTTTGCCTAGATGGGACGTGTGATGTGATCTGGTTGGGTCATCAGCCAGATCATGTTACCAAATTGGGAAGCTCTGAAGATCATCTCACTTCATAGCTCAGTTGTAGTCTCAGGCTCTAAGTACCTAAACCTGTTTTACATTTTCTATTTGATTAGTCTTTTAAATACCAATAGAGCTGCACCATGTAGAGAAGCAAGCAAATATTCTAGATCAAAGTAATTGTGTTTATGTTGTCATTGAATTGCCTTGTAGTAATTAGTAGGGACTATTAGTGACAGTGTTGGCTTGGGTGAAATGACATGCTGATTCAGGTGTACTGCCTTGGATCTCTGCCCTTCTGTGGAACCTGGTGCAGTTATAGTACAGACTCTGGAAACTATAGCATATATGTTTTCCTCTATTTTACTTTGATAGGCAGTGCATCCCAATATTTAATGTTTATTCTTTTTGCTCTAGGCTTTTTTCATGACAGTGTTATTCATGTGTTGCTAGGACACTGACATGTTGGGAAAGAGGGAGAAAAGTCACAGCTGTGTCCTCCTTATGCCAAGACCTTTGAGGCAGAATCTGAGTTGCTAGACAGAGATGTATTTGCTAAATTGAGATCAAGAGGATATGTTCAAGGTGTCCCAAAATAGAAGCTTCAGCCCCTTGTAAAGACAAGCAGGTTTTCAAATGTAAATGTCTTCTCAGCAGAAAGTTTAAAGGAAGCACAGAAGGAAGAAGCATCTGAACATTGTTAGGGGGTTTTTGGTTTGTGTATGGAATGAAAAAGCGCCATTCAAGTGCAAAGAGTGAGACAAATTATCCTGCTCAGAATGAAAAGTAGAGTGTATTTGCACCTGTTACAGAACAGTCAACATCACAGTAAAGTTGATAGGTTAAATTAGGGTGCCTTCCTAAAAAGAATTAATTTTATTAGCTCCTCAGTCATTAAAACTCTTCCCTTTTGGTGCACCAGATTTGAACTAAGAGTCTTGTGAATATTTTGCTCTTTATTTCATGGGAAGATTTTACACAAAAACAGAGCTGCTTTGTTTGTTGCCAAATTTGATTCACACGTCTGTTCGCAGGTGTATCAGAGAGAGGTGAGTGAACAAATGTACAAACGTGGAGGGTGATTAGAAAGAGAAGATCATAAGTTGTAGCATGTCCATAGATGAGAGATGATATGTGGAGCAGCAATGGGGATGAATGCACACATATGCACACAAGTACACAATGCAATGCGAAAAGTTAAATCCTGTCTCAAAGTTCTGCTAGTATCAAAGCCAATGGTTGAATTGTTAGTGGTTGGGATAGTAAGAGTTTTTGAAGGGATGAAGAACAATTGTAGTTCTAAAATTAATGGTGGGAAATCTTGTAAAATTCACCTAAAAGAGAAAGGAACAGGATGTGTGATTTCCTAATGACTTATTATTAAAGCAAAGAATTCAAAAAACAAGGGTCATGGAAGAGATCCTTAAAAAGTAAAGAAATTTTAATCTTAAATGTCACTAAACTGAAATCAGCAGCAGACACAGAATACTCACAATGCAAACAAATACATTTATAATTTTTTTTAAAATTCCTAAAAGAAAATCAGAGAGATAATCCAATTAAATTTTCATAGAGCTACATTGCATGAATTGTAACTAGTCTAATGTACATAAAACATGATCTTTCAAAGAAAAACAATAAAGTTGCCAAATAAACCAATTTCTTAAATAAACGGTGTTGCGAATTTGTGGAACGAAACAAGTCAATGTATTTCATTAGTCAACAAAAATGTCTAAGAGATGCAAAGCAATTCATTATGTACATAATTCAGTATATCCCCCAAAAGGCATTAGCCTATGTTTTTTCCATTGCATCTTTGCATTTGCTTGGTATCAGGAAAGGAATTGTTTGTACTACTTTAAAAACAGAAAAAAAAAAATCCCTAAATAAACAAAAGCCATATTTATCTATTCTGACATGATTTGAAACACATATATGCTTAAAATGTCTGGTTTGTACTCTGGGTGTATCCAATTTGCAACTACTCTTTCACGGAAAGAAGAAATTAAGGAGCAGATTGCTAAATGGAATATAAACATGATTTCACTCAGGCTTGCTAATACACCAGGATGAAAGCCGACACTCTCCCTTATTTAAAATTATTCCAAACAGTGCATGTCAAATATTTTAGACATTATTGAAAATGGCTGTCACATAAAATGTAAAAGGGCTCCACATATATTCGGCATGGCTCTACTGTCTGAATGCGTGAATCTCTACACTGACACAAAATTGCTACCCTGTCAGCATGTAAAAGGACGGATCATTTAATCTCTTTAGTGATGAAGTTTCAAATCCACAAAGCACAAGCTATCAGTCCTTTGAGATGATTATGATGCCTCGAACCTGACAGCTTGTGATGACAGCTTTCACAAATTCTGGAAATCAAATTGTTCCTGCATCTAACAGAAGAAGGCAGGTGTGTACATAACAGAAATGGATGAGGTTAAATGTGGGGCTAGTGTGATCTTTATGTTCAGTGTAATTGTTAAAAGTTATACCAGGGAAAATTATAGATTTTGGTTTTGAACCTCTTCATGATATACACAGATGAGGGCACCAATAACCCATATGGGTAAAAGGTTTGCCAGGAAAGGAATATCAAGATAAACAGATGGCTGTACCATTGCCATATGGCTCCTCGGAAATTGGACGACGCTATGGCATTTTGCCACAAGATAGATCTAGTGTTATTTCTGTGCCAATATTTTAAGCAATGCAAGGAAAGAATACATAACTATCTGCAATTAGCTGTGTTATGTAAATACATAAAAACCTAACTGGTTTATAGGAAATTTTGTAGACTGATATGTTTCTGAAATACAGATAGCAATTCACTGGAAAGTTATTTGCTTCAGCTCTTCATCTTTCATACTTTTACTCAGAAAAATGTGTTAAATAAACTTAGTTGCTGTGCTGATGAGGCTTAATTTCACAGTTTATCTCTCGTACAGAACAAAGAAATTGTCTCTGAAACAGTGTTAGCACTGCTGAAAAAGCAAAGGAAAGCAGAAGGAAACTAAAGACCATTCAAAGTAATGTCAGTAATTCCAAAACCCAGCTCAGCTGGATAGCTGCATACATAACCAAAATATTCAGATATGACCTTGTGCCCAAGGTCAAAGGTTTGATGTTATCATAAAATGAGTACTTAGTGTTATCATAAAATGGGTACTTAGTAGGATTTTCTGATGGTTCAAACACTGCTGGCTGACATACCAAGTGTATTGCTGCATTTTCATTTACGTTGTACTCAATCAGTACTTTGCACTGGCTCAGACATACCTTTAATTTTGGTTCATACTGGTATTCTCTTAAAAAATAAATAGAAGTATAAGGTGAGGTACAGTTATCCAGGACAGTATAGCACACTTCATGGAATGGTAACTTGGCTTCTGATGTTGTAGTAGAAATAATAGGGCTTTCAAAAAGAAATTTAGGGAACAGTAACTGAGTATAGGTATTACATTATTTGTATACTTAAATCCAAAGCACAAAGCTTACATTTTTATTAATAAATTACACTCTGGGCATATCAAAGGGAAAGCTTCACTTATAAGGACTCTAATGGCTCTTAGAAAACTGCATTAAATAGTACCTACTATTCAAAATTATCAGCATGTCTTTAGGGCACAAAACCAAGCAAGAAGACACAGAAATAAACCAGAGATTTAAAAAAAAAAAAAATGAACAAACAAGAAAAAAACACAAAAAAACCAAACCAAAACAAAAAAAAACAAAACAAAACAAAACAAAAACAAAAACCTCCATGTCATTCTTCAGTGATATTTCTTCCAGCATTTCAGTTAGGAGTTATTCCTTCCAAGCACTTAGAAACTTTTTTACTCCCTTTAGCTAAAATTAACACTCAAGCTGATTGTCTCTTATTTCAAATCCTTGCCTGTAAACCATAAACATAAAATCACAGAGCAGTAGAAATAACCAGAATATAAGTTTCTCAATTGACTTGAGGGATGCTAGCCATGATGGGGTGTTTTTTTTTTGTGTAAGGGAATAAATGGAGAGCAGCTGGGGAAAAAAAAAGCAAAGCAAAACCCCAAAACCCTAGGAAGTGGAAATATATTAGAAGAGCATATTGCTGACCTTAGAAGATAGCTAGCAATTTTACACAAGTTGCCTTCACAGAAGCTTTGGAGAACTCCTTCAGACAGTTGCTTTTAGAAACCCATGAGGTTTTCAGAGGATCTATGCACACTTCAAAGCTTCGATCACTTGAGCTTCTCAGTGGCCACAGGACTGCATAGCCTGCAGAACAGGTCTTTTTTTGACTCTTCATTTCCCTGTAGTATTGTAGGCTTCAGGGGATATTTCAGCCATAGCTTTGAAGCACAGAGAGGGTAGAAAGCTCTGTGGGTTTTTTTGCACTCAGCAAAATGTTTTTTCATGCACTTGCATTCTTTACTTTAACAGGTCTCGCATCCCTACCCACATTTCATTAGAAAACTGGTTCTACTGCAGAAATTCAGGAGTAAGACCAAGGTACATTAATATTTCAGTTTTTCACTGAGATATCAAGGCTTTTGACAGACAAATAGTAAGTTGACCACATCTTTTGGCATAAATTGATAACAGGTCTTCAAAACCAGCTTGCTCTCCCACCTAATTATTATTACTGTGAGTCACTGTTAAATTCCATTTGTATAATATTATATTCAGCTATATTCAGCAGATTTGTTCCACTAGGTTGGCTCAACAACAGCTCTTGGTCACAGTCTTTTAACATCCTATTCAAGGGAGGAGAAGTAGGAGGGAAAAGAAAGAAAGCAGAAAATGAGAAGAGGATTGAAAAAAGGAGTAAACTTGTAGGGAACCTAACTTAGTTCATTATTGTGACTTGTCTACTCAGTACAATGATAACAGTGTGCTCTTAAAGGAAAATACCCCTAATAAAAGTCATCTTTCAAAAATAAGATGTTACATTTATTGGCCAATACATAGACATCTGTAAGAATCTAATCTTAAATTTTCACCAGAATCCTTTCCACTTTGAACCTGGTAGGCAAAAAAAGAATTCATTATCAAAACAGTATGTTTACTTAATGGGAAGACAACCTCCCTTTTCCCTACACATTTTCTTTTAAAATGGTTTTGTTCAAATGGCACATTTCCTTGAGATGTTTTGCTTTGAGTGAACTATTAATGCCCTACTTTTAGCTAGAAAGGTTTTCACTAGTGTTACTGGTATATTTGTGAGCCATTCATTCGTGGTGCTGCAGCCTGAAAACTGTATTATGGCTGCTCAAAATTCAGATGTTAGTTTACATCTTAATCAGAAAATCAGCTCTAGGATGACCTTACCTAGAGAGAAGACTGAGCACTGCTTGAATCCCCTATCTGCAGCAATGATTTGACTGGACATGAGAATAGACATTAATAGCAATCTTAGGGAATAAGGAGGTATTTTTCTGTGAATGCATAAATTGAGTTATTTATCATGGAAAAATGAAAGCCAGAAGGAAAATTACTTTCTATCGCTATACTGGAAGGAAAATAAGGGAAAACCTGTTTGACTAAAGGACAATGTTAGCACAATAATTGGTTATAAACTGACTGTTGAATGCTTTGTCTGGCAGTAAGAACCTTTGAGCCCTAAAATAGATTGCATAGGGTGCTTAGGGAAACTTTTTACTGCAAGCTGTAAAGAACAGCATAGACAAATGATTTTTACTGTGATCCACACAGTATAGGGAAAGACTAGATAACTGGACAACCTCCGAATCTTCCTTCCAGCTTTATTTCTGTAACATTATTTCATACAAGAACAGAAGATTGGACCAAATTTGGTGATCAAACTATTGCTTCCAGAACTGCACTGTTATTGTTAAGACAAATAAAAATCTCCAAACTACTTTTTAACTGTCAGAAGACTACATCTTCCAACAAAATTTTTACCTCTGCTACCCAGAATGGATACTTTCACGTACATGACTAATGGGACACTTTTCAGAAAGTTTTCAGGTCCCAAAAGGAATCTTTCATAGCAGCTAGAGGAAAGAGGAAACCTTTAAAGGTGCATTTCAAGGAGTAATTGTATTAAAAAACCAACCAATCAATCAAACAAAAAAACCCTAATCACGTGAAAGCTTGAAAAGACAAAAAGGATCTTCAGAAGGTTTGTCCATCCCCAGACAAGAGTCTTTTCACATTATCACACGAGGATATTTTAGGACTAAAACTTAATTCTGGGATAATTTTTCTTGGCTAGCTATTTAATGCAATTTTTATCTGCTTTAATTTCTAGATGCTATTGTATACACTATTACAATATATTCTGTTAATTGCATTGTTGTAGGTTTTTTAAGTTATCTTTTGTTTATGCTTTGGTAGCACCATAGATCTAATCAAAACCAGAATCAAAGCATAGTTATAGGCAAAACAATGATTTCAAAGAGTGTGGGTAGTGGAGTTTAGTAACTGTAGTGCTGCTAACAACTACAACCATGACTATTTCCTCCAAATCAGGACTTAGAAAATTATTTGTGGGCAGCAATTATTATATTTTCAGTTTGCGCTTCTCTAGTCTTTGTTGTGCGGGAACTTGGCTGAATTTGCTCGACTTCAGGATTCTGATTGCTGCACTCATGGCTAATCCCCTGAAGCCTGCACCTCCTAAAGTCAAGTTTTGCTTTGTATGAGGAGTTAATAATTGCCACAGCACAGGTACAGATCACTTGAATTTTGGGAGTATAATCAGCACTCTGGCAGTTGAAAGAAGGTACTACAGAGATTGAAAATGGTTTGTGGGATGTTTTCTTTTCATCAGTTTCTTCACTTGTCTGGAACAGGTACTTGCCCTCTGTGACTGAACCTAGGGAAAATGCCTGTAATGTCCTAGCAACACATAACAAGCTGTGGATAAATGAAATCCTCAACTGTAGCAGCTCTCAGTTAGCTATATCCAGAAACAGCATGAGGATTCTTGAGATGTAGAAAGCTTTGCTACAGATGCCTAAGGACAGAGTGTTAGGATATCTAGGGTTTTCAAACACAGGTTGCTGTATTAGAAATCGGGTTTTTGTTTGGTTTTCAACTTAAGCAATAAAACTCTCTCGGTGTTTAAAGGAAACTTATTTTCATACATTTGGTGGTTTTGTGCATTTTTTAACTTCTGAGAAATGTCTAAAATTAGTTAAGCATCTGTTTTCTTCTTTGTTTGAAGCAACTTTTACTTTTAAACAGCTGTTTAGCCTATGATAATAGCCTTCCTCTTGGGAAAGCAGTTCATCTCTGTTGCCAGATTCCATTACCTTAGGCTGGGTTGTTTTAAATTACTAAATGGATAAGTTCTCCTTCTCTCTATTTGTGCCTCTGTGACTGTTTCTTACTCTCTGGCATATTGGCACAATTGTTGTTATGTTTATTAAGCTGTTAAGCACTTGTTAGAGCTTTGCTGATGATTGACCTTTTGCTTGGGGAAATGTAAGATATGAGATATAAATGGAGTGGTGAGGTTCATTCAGCTTTCTTTTTTTTCCCCCATTCACTTCTGTACATACCTTCTTCATCAGTTCTTGTGTCCTTCTAGAAAAAGAAAAGCCATGCAGAAGGCTAGTTTTCCTCAGTTTTTCCTAGAGAATGTGATGGAGAGAATCTCAAAGCCTCACGACTCAAACAAGAAGTTCTCCAGAAAACACTGGTGATGAAGGAAGAGAAAATACTGGGTTTGCAGTGCTTTCACTGCTTTTGTTTTCCCCAGGCTTTTGTTTTGGTGAAAATGATAGGTTTTATACAAGCAACTTTCACAATTCTTCGTGAGAACAAATCACTCAATATAACCTTCATCTTTGCTTTATTACTACCCTGTAATGCAGTCCATGGGTCCTGGGAAAAATGTTTTGTCTCTCTTTTTCAGGAAAATGTTATTTATAGGAAAAAATGTTTTAACTCAAAGATTCAGGAAGATGCCAAAATCTTCCTTCTGCTGCAAAAGAGCAAACAACAAGAAGTTTGTTTTATGCAAAGTCTAAGAGATCTGTTCCTTATTTTTTTCTGTTAAGACAGCTGAGTATCTGCAAACCATTGCCTGCTACCCCATTAGTTTTGAGAAAAAGTAGTCAAAGACCTTGATCTCTAGACCAGTTCAATTATTTACAATAGTTGATTTTTTCTGGTTAAAAATATATCAATTTGTTATCTCCATTCCTGAACATCTGTCTACAGCATTTCCCCCCAAACACTTATTTAGCAACAATTACTGAAGACAGAGAAAATCTACTTGAGAATGAGAATGTGTGACCACCTGCTAGGTGAAGAAACACTACACAGAACTGCAATCCTAGTTCAAGTTGCAACTCTCTTTCATAACAGCTTCTATTTTCCTGGTTTCTATCATTAAGAAAATTCTCTGTCTTGAGTCATTCATGTGCTTTATCTTTCCAACCTTAGTTTCATTTCTGCATAGGTAACCATGGTGTTGCAGCACAGGACATTTAAGCAATAAGATAGTATGGAAAAATGGGTGTCACATGCATTGAAGTCAGAATACTTTTTTTCTCTAGGACACTACAGAGGTTATATTTTTGGTGAGGACAAAGATGTTTGTCTCCCTTTGCATCTTCTTGCATTATTTTTTTTCAGCTATGCAGTCATAATGACTAAGACTTTGTGGATGAGACTTTTAGAAAAGTTCAGAGTTAGCTTTCTGTTGCTTCATGGAAGGATTGTTTTTTTGCAGCAGAGCTGTAATGAGAGCTAGCAATTTTACCCCTTTTTAAGAATTCCAGTTCACACAAAAACAACCTAGGATAATATGATCTCCTAATTCAGTCTCTGGTCCACAGCACCTTGGAAGGTCCTGAAGGTGTCCTGCAGCCCCACTTAGATCAAGGCACATGAGAACTAACCTTCACTCTCTGTGTTCAAGGAGTCGGATTTTACTCAACATTAAGAAAGTATTTCTGCATCTATATTGAATTTTCAAGTATGCTTGTTAACCACTTTAAAAAAGACAGTTGCCACTGAACTGAAAAGCAGCCTTAGATTCCATGACTAAAGTGAAGCTGATATGCTTGTGAAAGTTCATAGGCAGTAGGAGAGTAGGAGTAACATTAGTTGACAGGTACTTTGGGAAGCTATCTGGCTGTGCAACTACTGAAGAGTTCATCTTCCAATATCACATGCTGGAAGGTTGTTGTCAGAAGAGAGTTGTGCCTTTCTGTATTCCCCTTGATTAATTTTCAGGAGTGGGTTAATGTTTGCCTAAAAGAATTGGTTTATAAATCCTTCAATGCCCTTCTCATTAGGCCAAAAAAAAAAAAAAAAAAAAAAAAAAGGGAAATATAATATAACAATATTCCAGTTCAGAACTTGAAAGCTGGGACCTGGAAGACACAGGTCTTATTGCTAGCTTTTTAAAATATGCAATTAATATAAATTTTACTTATTTTATTATAGCAATATTATAGCAATAATTAAGAGCCATTTTAAAACAAGCCTCCGTGGTGCTGGGTACTATGCAAAGTTATCAGTATGTGTTCCTTTATCAAAATTCAATGGGCAGAGAAATTAAATGGGAGTTAATTCATAGAGGGGATCACAGCGAAACAATAAACATTATTTTATTATCTTTTTCATATCTCTTTCTTTAGTGATCTACTTCAGAGGCAATAAACACTGGCCAAAAAAGGGAAGTACACAGAGTACTAGGGCTGGAAGAGAGTACAAAATGGAATTAAGCAGGTATGAAGAGACTGAGAAAAATATACGAAACAATTAGTGAGACAGGAAGTCAACTAAACCTACAGATTCAGTGAGTGTTCAGGCAGCCGTGCCTTGACTGATTCTGTGCCTATGACCAGGAAATTTTCCCTTCTGCTGTCTGGTTTTGACAAACAGCTGCAACTGCAAGTGATTGTACTTTTGTGAAAACTATGGATAACAGAAACTGTTTCTTTCCCTTCTCGTGGAATTTTTGGTCTTCCCATTTGGAGTCCTCTCCAATTAAAAAAACATCTTTCAAAACAGAATGTGAAACCTAAAGATTGAACCTGTAATAACTAGCAAAAACCCAATCTAAATACAAAAGTGTTTATTAGGATGACAGTGGGGAAAAGTAAACATCAAGAATCCTGAAAGTCCTGCTTGACTCCTGTACAAGCCTTTTCAGCCACAACCAATATTTCCAAAAATGCTATGTCAGCAGTCTATTACAAAGCTGTGAACTCTAGAGTGTTTTTAAGTCTGTTTATTTTGTTAGGGTTCTTTCTTCTCAAAAATGCTTCTAGGTGTAAAGCACTATATAAGCTATACTATCTGTATGTATTCATGTATCCTGTACACAAAATGCATATGAAATGACAAGTAATAAAAGCTAAAAAAAAAAAAACCATTGCAAGCTTCCATTGTGCATTTATTCCTTAAGCCTAGCAACTTCTGGAATATCAGTCAAAGCTGTAGCAAAGGGACATATGATTGCTGATATTGTCTTCACTGCTGTTCTTTTTATCACTGCTGCTGTCAGTCTATAAACCAGGGTTACTGGGGTACTGCCTAGTAAAGTTGTACTTGAAAAGCTGAAGTGGTTCCTCTCACAGGGCAGCAAGGTAAGTATCTAGCAACTCTTATGAACAAATATTGTTACACCAGTTCCTGGCTTTCTCCCAGAAAATTTCATCCATTAAAGTCAATTCATATCTACAGCAACACAGGAAATGGAAGTAGAACTTTCAAACTCCCATTCGGTACACATTATGGGAAATATGCTTTAAAGTTACAGAGGTACAACCTGACACAGCTTTTTTCTGCCACTACATAGACATCATCTGTAATGGCTCATCTGGTTATCAGGCACTTTGTCTTAAATTGCTGCACTGTGCTCGTTACTTCATCACATTTCTTGTTTACTTCAAAAGGTCTGCTCATTATATGAACTCATACATTCCACATATGTATGATACTTACAGAACAATTGTTATAATAAAAATAATAATTTTGGCTTATCATGTTATTTTGCAAAGTGGGAGGGGTGCATTAATAGTGAACAGACTTATGGCTTGCAAGAGATTGTGCCATTCTTCCAACTATGTTCTCTTTTGAATATAAAAGTGTGCCTGTCTTGCACATATTAGAAAGGTGACTGTTATTTTGTATTCCCATTCAAAAGCTGCACCTAACTGAATTTTCTTTCATGGATAAATTCCATGTATTATTTTAAATAACCTTAAATAAATACTAAGATGGAGAGGGATGTTCTCTTATTTTTGGTGTGTAGAAACAACTCTTTGTACTGTATTATTTTTGTTATTCCTATATCAGTTGCTAAAGATATTTTGGGATATTGAGATGCATTTTCCCCTGTGGAATGTAATAAGCTGTGGACTGGAATTATATGAAACCTGAGCTTTTAAGTTATTTTCCCAAAGAAGAATAAGCATAATGTCACATGGGCTTGCTGAATCTGCAGTGAGGTCCCCACAGCTGGAAAATTGCAACAGCAGTTCTTGCAGCCAGCTGAGGTTTGACTCACTTGTTTCACCTGGGATGTATGGAGAAACTTCCTGATTTTTCATGAACTCACACTAGTGACAATATTTGTGACATTAAAATACGAAAATATTTTAAATTTTTTTATTATTTACCCTTGGAAAAAGAATTTTCTCCCTGTAAAATCCAGAGATTTTAAGACAGAGACTCCAAAATGGTTCAAAAGGAGAGATGAAGAAAAATGAGAGATTTTCTTATTTTTGAATGATACAAAGAACCTTCCTCTGTGATTATCTGTAGGAACATATTATTGAATATAGCTTCTTACATATGTGGATCAGACACTTGCTATGTTGTGGACAGGTTGTAAAATTATTTGCAATAATTTGGGAGGCAGCAAAATACAATTTTATTCTTTATCATAATTTCTTTATTTTCCTTTGTGCTTTGCCTGCAAGAAAACACTGGGTCAGACACTCTTGTGAAAATAGCACAATTGTAATGTGGGTTTAAATTAGATGTTTTATCTGTAATTTGACATATTGTGTAACCAGACATAAGCTGCATTAACTGCTTGGATACAGAGCAACCATTAAAATCTCCAGTTAGGGCATAAGGAAGCATTTGTATCATTTATGACATTTACAGGCTCTATTTGATACAACTGTGAGAAATCCAGCTGGTTCAGCATATATCTACACCTTCATATAGATCCAAGTCCAGAGACTAATATTAATCAAACTTCAATTCAGTCTTTGAGTCCAGAGATTTATTCAATTGAAATTAGACAAGTGGGTGTCTAAATAACTACATTTTGCTTCAGATTTAAGGCAGAGTGTTAAAGCACCTTGACCTGTCTGGCCTTCCAGAAAAATTTGCATTTGGCTTCTCTTGCCACAGTCACAGGTTTATCCCATAGTCTTACTTTGGGACCCTAATGTAGCAGAGGCTTGCTGCCAAAATATCTGGTTTCTGTAGTTATTCCAGTTTCCTCTTGGGTGAATTGGGACCTCACCTGACCTGTCATTTTCCCTCTCTGTCTCACAGAATGGAGGAAATATTCCAGGAAATTTATTATTTTCTCCACTGGTTAAATTTTTTTCTGGCCAATCTTTAAGAAAAGAATAATAAAATTAATTTCTTCTGTAAAGCTAAAGAGGTCCATTATACAATTCACTTGGGATAAGAGGAAATCTAGGGTTAACCACATTTTTTAAAGTATGGAATTTAGTACAGTAGATGGATCCCTGAAGTCTTTTATACTAGACTTGCTTCACATACAAATTTTTCCTATGTAATTGCACTCTTTTAAATACATCATAATAATTGACCCCCAAAAAAATTTAGAAAAAAAAAGTAGTGCTAGATTCTGCATGGACTTGCATGGACTCTGTTAATTTTTACATGCTCTTTTTTGAAGCATTGTTGTGTGATGTTCTTATTTTGAAAATAGTCACATAAAATCTCTGAAATCTATCTTCACCAGACTAGTATATTTTGCTATAGGTAAGCGAAGTATGAAAAGCCATAGTCTACTTAAAAAGAGTTTATGCATGGAAACCAAGGCAGAACTTTTTATTATGAAGGCTTTATTCTCTGTAAATATCAAGAAATGCTTTGAGAGTAAGGGAATTTTGCAACCACATTGGAGCTTTTCCCACAATTGCTGCTTGCTTTTCAAGACAAGTTTGTTTGCATGTCACAATTAGCACTTTTCTCTTCATTAAAAATTTTCCCAGATGCTTCTGCAACTAAAATATGCAATAAATTTAATTCTCCTGGGAAAAAATAAAACCTCTTTTTTACCTCAGAGACCTTTCAGTGTTAGTCACAAATATTTAATGAGACAATGTTGACTGAAAGATAGAGTTTGGAGTGTTGTGGCTTGTCCAAGAAGGCTTGTTTATGGTTTTACGCCATAAATAGTCTCCTCCCACTACTGAGATCCCTGTCACTCAGGCAAAAGAAACTCTGAAAGTTAATTTATTTTTTTTTTTTTTACCATCTGTCTTCTGGTTGAAAAAGGCTGATAACTATAAAAAATTAATTTCAGGTAGACCTGGAGACTAGAAAAGAGAATTAAATTTGCATGCTTGAGTCACACATGGTAGAAAAAGCCTTCTTTTTATATTTTCTTCTTTAGGGACAAGATAGTTTTGTATAAAACATGGTGTGCAGCTTGGTCTTCATTGGTGACTTTTGTTTAGGCATCCTCGACAGAACTTTATGGAACCTATATAGTACAAACCAATTATTTATTAGTATACCATCTCAATATTTAGAACTAATGTTTTAAAAATAAAAGCATGAATGTGCTCCTTACCTGCTCAACAAGCACCAGCGCTGGGCAAGTGGCTGCAGGTCAATTCCAGCTGCATCATCTATACATTGCTTGGTTTTGTGACAAAAGCTCATCTGCATCCCTGTAAAGGAGAACACAGAGATAACTTTTGGGGTGAGGAGGTCCAAACAAACCCTTACCTTCCTCCCAAGCCCATCACAGGAGCCATCAGTCCACCAAAGGCTCATCCGCCCAAGTGCAGAGATGCACAGGGGCACAAAGTCATCCAGACAAACAAATTAAGGACTTGGCACAAGAGTTGCCTGTCCAGACCACCCCCCTCAGCTGTTTCAGAAAAGGCTGTGCTACAGCCCACTGTGAAACACATCAGAGAGAGCCAATGCAGGAGCACCTTTTGTTTTGAGAGGGGTCAGTGCTTAAGGCTGTGAAACACATTAAGGGATGCAGAGGAAATGCATTTCAGGATTTCACAAGAGTTCTTATGGCTGTATTTAGGGGAAGGATCTAAGTGGTTTGGGAAGAAAAACGTGTGAGAACGTAGAGACACAAAGGAATTAAAAAGACCAGGTCACATGTTGTTTTCTGGTTGATTTGTTGGTTAGCTGTCTGTTCCCTAGTCAGTCCAGCCTGTCTTATATATTAAATTTCTAACTCTCCCATAGGCAGGATCATAGGAGTAACTGGCTATTAGGAGGACCAGGGTAGTTATGAGCAGCTGCTGGTGCCATGTGACACCATGGGGTTTGGATGTCCCTAGAGATGAAGCCCCCAGAGCATGTCTAAGGGGAAGAGCACAGAGGGGATGTTTTCTGGGGGCCAAACACAGTACAGGGGGCTGTGGGTATGAGCAAAATCATCAGTGCCAGGAACCAGAGTGGGTTTACAGCCTCTGGGGTTTGCGTGTACAGGTGACAGTAACTGGTAACAAGTGGCTCTATCCAGCAAAACACACTTTTCTCTAACACCAGCTGGCCCTCAACACATTGATTTTTTATTTCAGTGAGTATTTGTCTTCCAAACTGATCATGCGCTATAAGTTTTCATGCTTTTCTTAATGCTTTGCGTTACTATTACTAATTTGATAAACAAAATTCCATTTTTACTTCACTTCTATAGTCTTACATGGCTTTGTATTTGTAACAGTTTTGTTCTTTAGAGCTGATTCAACAGTAGTGCTGTTGTGTTTCACAAAGCACAAATTTGCAGACAGCTGAACCTATGAGCTGGAAGTTGCATATCCAGCTTTTTTCTACATCAATTTCACTATGTTTTTTTCTTGATTTCACTCCATGCTCTTTTAGGCAATGATGTATTTATGTATTTTTTCACCTCTTATCGCTTAAAATATTATCTATACCCGCTTATTTGAATTTAGCTTCCATCATGTCACTAATATAGCAATTCCCTAGATATTAGAGATTGCACACAGATACAATATTTTCCTTATAGGTAGTGTAAAACCACTTCACTTTTCATGTGACAATTAGGGCTGCACAAGTGTTGAAATATATGTTGGGGCGTGCATATGTTTGCTATTTAAAAAAGAGAAAGGGAAGAGAGAGGTAAAACTGCATAAGAAAATCAAAACAAAACACTTTTTCTACAGAGAGGCAACTTTAAAAGCAGCACACACAGTTTGAGCATTAGTGATTAGATAGTACTTCCAAGCCTATTTGTTTTGAAAAATCTGTCCTTCCTACACAGTACCCTTCAGGATGCAATGTAAATTGAACTGCAGGGCACTCTATAGCAAATCTACAGTCATTATCTCTTAGTTGATTCTGTCTTGTGCCTCATAACTTTTCAGAGGTACATACGAAGCTCCTCTCATAAAAGCTATTACTTTGTCTCCATGATACCTGTTGATATAAGATGATGAAATAAAGATGATTACTCATCCCAGCAGGCACCTGCTTTGACCTTGTTGTGTGTAGTTTATCACAAACATTGCTGTGTGGTATTTCAAGTTGAAAATTAGGCAGATGCAAGAACATAACATATGCCACTGGGCCGTTTTATGTCTTCTGGCAGTACACACGAGAAGTTTATAATGCCACAAAAGCAACATTATACAGATGATACAGCAAATTTAAACTAAGCCCACTGCTAAAATTGGTCCACATGAAAATGGGACCTAACTACTTACTTTCTCACTTTGAGAGAAGAAATTTTGCAGAGACCACAGTGAAAAGATCTATAGAACAGAAAATTTATTTAAAAAAGAAGCATATATATTTTTACATTAATCCAAATGGCTAAGATACATCTGCCAAAATCAATGTACACTTATAGTTAATATTATTTTCTAAAGATACATTTCTGGAATTTGTGGATAAGTAATTTGCAGTGAAAAATTAACAACTTCAAATGTATAGAATTGTTCCCCTTCCTTTTATGAATAAGTCACAAATCAGATAAAAATAGGAAAAAAAGTATAATTATAGCCAATGCAGCTTTAAATATATTTAAAAAAAAAAAAATAAAAAATATTATCTCCAGACTTTTCCAGGAGTATATGTCATATGGATTTCACTCATCCAGCAAAATCAGATAGATTACAAAACCTTCCCTTTTTGCTAGAGTTTTCTAATGACACTTTTCTAAAGCAACAACAGTTTCCTCCCCTGATTTCAACACTGCTCTTTAGAACAGCTAAACACATTCAACAAAGGAAACAAAGGCAATAGAACTGGAAAAATAAAAGACTCATAAGTTCTGTGGTCTTTTTCACAAAATATCAGTATTTCAGGAGGCCATGCAACTCCTGAAATGTTACTGGTTAAGCAACAGAGAAAACTGTATTAATGTGAGATGGTTTATCCTGACATTTTGGTGATTAATATATTCAGAAGTGACTCAAAAACACTATAACGAGGCTTTGATATTCCCATCAGCTACTGTATTTTCCAAAAAAACCAACATCTGAATAAAGACCCTAAGATTAGCTCAGTTGGTTAGAGCCTGGTACTAATAACACCAAAGGTGTGGGTTCAATCCATGCATATGCCATTAACTCAGAGTTGGACTTGATTATCTTTCTGGGTCCTTTCCATTTCAGAATATTCTGTGATCTGGAAATAATAACAAACCATATTTTGCATTCATTGTAAGGCGTTCACATAAATCAAAGCACCCTGAGGAGCATTCAGGTGTATTTGCTAAAGTGTGACAGAAATGAAACTTATGTTTGAATTAACTTAAAAAATTCACTTTGCCACCATGATTAGCAGAACAAATTTGTTACTCTCCTTGCCACATGACAGTCTATATTTTTAAATAGTGCATACGGAATGGATGAATTAAAACGGGACTCTAAAACTGAAATCTAAGCATCCTATTGACTTTCAATGATGCTCTTCTTAGATCAGTCATATACATATAAAATCTCATCCAAAATTCTGAGAGTGAGTTTTAAGCTCTACATGGAGGCCTATAAATATTTTGCCTTCACATTACTTTAAAATTTTTGTAGTATACATTAAGATACAGTAATTTTATCAAATCTAGTATCCTCTTGTTCAGGCTAAACTGTCGACTTTTTTTTTAAATTTTTCTATAGTCTTTTCATAAAGAAGCTTGAGACAGAGGTCGTTTTAAAGGACAATTCATGCTGTCCCAAAATATGTTTCTGGAAGAGTAAAATCAAATCATATTCCTGTTTACTTCTAATATACCCCACAAAGAGCATTGTGGGTTCCTGGTTTGATATTGGTTTGATACCAGCCAGAGCACCAGCCCTATGTGGAACATGACATTGCATCATATGTTATATGCCCTTAGACCTACATCAGTTTCCTATTTCTTTGATTAAAGAGAGGCTTTCTTAGGTGCTTAAAAAAATGAGCACTGGATAAATAACCATCTCTTTTACCCCAATTCATGCTGTGGAAAATGCTACCTTTGAAATAATCAATATTATTAGCAATTTACTTGTTTACAAAGACACTTTGTTAATCCAATGCTCATCATTTTATTTAATCTAAGTGCTGGTTTTGCTTGAAGAGCTTCTTTTCCCGACTTTCCACAGGAATATTATATTCCCAAACATTTTCTTAATTGGGTCTTCACAGAAAAAATGTTGTCAAAGAGAAGAAATATCTACACACCCTGGCCATATTACAAGCAAAAGTCAAGTTGAAGAATAAGAGTAGAATAGTTAAATGTGATGGCAGCTTATATTCACATTTTAGTAGATGCCATTACTTCACTGTGTTTATTCATGGATTCCATTCAAGATTAGTGGAACAATGAATCTTACTTTTAGAAAAAGAAAAGAAAGTATAGAGAGAATAAAGCTTAAATCTTCTATGAACATTTCAATCAGCTCCTGCCTTCTATTTTCACATCTCATTCTTCCTTATTCCACTAACAATCTTTTCAGAAATCTTTATTTTAAGGTAAATCAATGAAATTTAAAGGCCCAATCTTTATGAAAATACATAAAAACAATTATGAAAGACAAAATTTGGGAACTATTATACTCAACTACAGTAGAAATCTCCACTTCCAATAAAAGTGCATGCAGAAGTAGTGATAATCTTATATAATGCTCTGTATAGAAAAGGCCGACTTTATGGTTGCAACTGGAGAGTATATTGTGGAATGTTTCAAACAAAAGAACTAACAAGCAATAATAGTTTTGAGTATTCAGTAAGCAAGAACACTGTGTGAACATTTTATTAATGTTGCCAGAATAATTGTAAAGCACAGATGGCTTGTCCCCAAGACTA
Organism: Cichladusa arquata; assembly: GCA_026413545.1. Taxonomy (NCBI): domain Eukaryota; kingdom Metazoa; phylum Chordata; class Aves; order Passeriformes; family Muscicapidae; genus Cichladusa; species Cichladusa arquata. The sequence continues at coordinate 34,416,460 of JAOTQP010001652.1, read as the reverse complement.
TCACACAAGACAATAGTGTAGGGTAGTTAATATGTGAAAGATTGTTCATCATGTCATATTCTTTTCTTGAGGAAGTATTTTAGGTCATGTGTTGGGGTAATATCACTTTAAAATAGTGAGAAAAGAAATTAAAATAAAAATATAACTGTGGAAAAATATGGAAGTCAAGAAAGGTATGCCTATTTATGTCAGCCTGTAATCGACCACAAGAAGTTTTTCCAAAAAACGTGAAGCTCCTTTAGGGAGCAGGATAACTGAAACAAGTTTTTTCTTTTTAAGGAGCTGATATACAACCTATTTAACTCACTCACCATTTCCTCCTTCACTTTCCACATAAATTCTAAGTATCCTTTACCTGGAAACCGATGTTACATTTGACGAAAAAACCAGAAAATATTTGGAAAAGCAGTAACCTTTATTTTAGAGACTGCTTTTATGTGCATTCACACATGCTCTGTATTCCCAGATGGTTCAATTCAAATACCTGAAACATTAGAGTTATCATGAGGAAAACAGAACCACAATGGATACTGAGAAAAGTGAGGTGGTTTTAATTCAGAGATGTGTCCCAACATTTAAGTGCTGTTCTTTGACCTACACATCAAGACTCTGCTTTCACAATGTGCACAAGCATATAATTAAATCTGGCTTTTTTCAAAAGGCAGTTACCAGCCCCTGTACTTTTGAAATAGCTCGTTCTTATGTCACATTTAAGCTCTGATATCTGGCTGTCTGAAAAAGTATTATATTTGTACATACCCTGGCATGCATGAAGTGCCTCTTTTTCTGAGAAAATCTGAATTTTTAGTAAGAGAAAAAAAGGTAAAAACTAACTTTTTATTTCCATCCTTTTAGGATGTGTAGAACAAACATGATTAAGTCAGGGTTAAGTCAGGATGAAATTGGCTCAGTTCTAGTTTCTTGCAACAGAATTTTGACAGACTTGGCACACCTCCGTATCTCCATAATGCCCGCTTATTTGCCTTCAAAGTCATACCACAAAACAAAGCCCTCTGTTTAATACCTTCTAATTTTTCAGAAATGCTTATTCCACCATGTCCTCATCTGATAAGGATCTCTAAATTGTGGCTTTTTTTCTTGCTGGTATGTAAAATGAGCCTGTGAGCTCATTTCTCTTAAATGATTCTGTTCCCACTTTAGCCTAAGAGTACTTTATTTTGGAGCCCTCTGGAGGAGCATTATCCAGTTGAACTTGTGTGCTCTTTTACATCTAGAAGCTTTTCTGAAAACCTTAATGTTACAGTTTTCCCTAGACAGCTCTTCTCCCAAGGAAAAGGGCTCAGTCCCAGCTGAGCATTCAAAGTAGGCAAAGTATACACGGAATATAAAAGACGTTGCAGCAAAAGTGGCAATAGAGCTGCTCTGTGAAATTATATATACTTTTTACAGTGGTACCATAGAAGTGGTAGGTAAATCCAAAATCCATATTCTTCATGATCCTGTACACTGACATATTGCTAGGTAATGAGGAAGAGGACATGTCCACTCCTTTTTGAGGGGAAGAGGAGAGGCAGTGAAAGTGTTTTGTTTGAGAGGGTCCTCCTGTGCTGTAGATAAGGCTCTAGGAAAGTTTTCTCTCATGTGTCTAACCTCTCCATTATAACAAACCTGATACTGGACTTCAGAGTCAAGATGATAAAAGATATAAAGAAATAAACTCTTATTAGAGCACAAAATCATGCAATCATTTAGGTTGGAAAAGACCTCTAAATTATTGAGTTGAACTGTTAACCTAGAACTGCCAAAGTCACTACTAAACCCTGCTCCTAAGCACCACATCCATACATCTTTTAATTACCTGCAGGTATGGTAACTCAGTCACTTCCTTGGGCAATTGTTCCAATATTTGACTACAGTTCCTAGTGAAGTTTTCTTTATATCCAGTCTGAATCTCCCTTGGTATAACTTGAGGCCATTTCCCGTTGTCCTGTTACCTGGGAGAAGAGACAGATTTCCACCTCACTACAGCCTCCTTCAGGCATCCATAAAGGGCAATAAAATCTTGATTATGACCCCTCAGCACTCTGAGAAAAGAAAAAGAAAACCAAACAAACCAGAACCAAAACAATACTGAAGAACCTAGTACTGTTTTATGGATTCCAAAGCATATAACAGATAGTTGGAAAAAGTCCTGTCTAAAATAAACCAAAACCAGAAAGTTCAGCATACTTCCCTTCTTTCTGCATCCTATTGAGCTGTAGATCTACACAGTACTTCTGTGCAAGCCATAACTACTGTTTCATACAATTCTTGCCAACTTTCCCCCTCAAACTCTGATGGCACTGGTTGAAGAAGCATCTCTTTTATTTTCTATTGCTTTTCCAAATACTTTGGAATTAGGGCTCAAACTCCTTGGAGCATTGTTTCCTGTTAATTTCAGTGTCCTTCTCAAAATACTCCCCAAGTCTTGATAATGCCTTGTAGATGTGAGAGACATGACAAATTGGGTTCATATCAACTATTTCACACCTCTCTCTTTTTTTAAAAGCTTTTGCTTTATCATGTGCTGCATAATCACTGTTACTTTTCAGAACCTTTATCCACTTCCCACTAGCTGTAAATCCTTGGGATAGCTCTCAGTGTGAGTAATCAGTGTAGAAAGAGATTCAGCAAAGAAGCTTAAAATTCAAAATTATTAAATTAACCATTTTTAGCATTATAAAAATACTTGTCAGAGGGCTAATGCTACTTTGTGATGCTTCAGATATAAGATCCAAAGAAATATAAAGTAAAACAACAGATTGTATTTTCTAATATTAACTATTAAGCCTATTAACTTATTCTGTAGAATTGAGAAAAAACACTCATGCAACTCTAAGAAGAAAATTAACTAAAGAGCTAATCACAGACTATTACAGAACTACTTAAGAAGGTCATCTATACAATTACATATTCTTGAAAAACCCATGATGGGAAGTAAGCACAAAGGAGTAGTTTGGAAAATCAGAATTTGTGATAATATGCAAGCAAAGATAAATATTGGTAAATCTAGGAGACGCAGATGAAGATAAGATCACACTATGCTCTGAGATCACCTCCTCATCCAACAAGAGAAGCACAAACATGCAATAGTGAATAGATCCCTCCTTCAACTAGACTTGACTAGATTTCAGGAAATATCAATACATTTTCACTATTCATTTCACAAATGAATTTTCTGGGATGGCTTTCTAAAAAATAAAGCAGTGGATTTCATTTCCAGAAAAACAACACACCCCCCAAATAACAACCCCAAAACCACAAAAAAAAAAAAAAAAAAA
>JAOTQP010001652.1:34396161-34408682 GCA_026413545.1 Cichladusa arquata | reverse complement strand
CGCCATTGCTTTTTTTTTTTTTTTTTTTTTTTTAAATTAACACTTATTTGTTGATTTCTGGCATTTAAAATTGAAATTACATAGTGTAATAAAATATTCTTACATTTATGGACAAGGAGTTGACAAAGATATGTGTCTTTTTTCAAGAAGGATTGTTGCTATTAGGAGAAATCAGTACTTTATGTCAAGTTTACTACTGGCTCTATATATGACAAAAATATGCACTAGGGTCTTCTGTTTAACAGAAGAAAAAAGATCACAAATTTACTTAATCACATTTCAATTGTGTTTCTTAAAAGTCCCATTTCAATCCTTCTCTCAGGACGTAACCATGATTCCTTCCCTAGGCTTGTTTTCCTCTCCTAGCACATGTCCTTTTCAACAGACATATCCTTCTATGATCTGCCATATATCCAAAATCCTGGCTGGTTCCTTCTCTGTTTTAACAAGTACTTACTCCATGCCTAAAACACAGTGTCTAGAATACCTGATGGCATTAATGAAGACTGTAATGGATTTTGGATCAAAGATTTTCTTGGTATCAGCCATCATCAGCTCTCAATACTTTTCTGCAATATACTGCCTTTTTATAGAAAAGATTTCCAACAAAGCCTTCTATTCTGTGCCTAAGATTTACAAAGCTGCTGCCTTTTGATGTTTCAAAAACATTTGCATGATGGACTTATCTTGTTATCTATATGACTTTAATTTTTGAGATAATTTTGTTCCCTTCAAATGTTCATTTCATCACATCTCATGAGGTAGTAAGATATTATTATGCTTATTTAGGAGATGGGGAAAAGAAAAAGGGAAATTATAAGTCTAGGAGATATCCTATCCTCTGATTCAGGCATATAAAGTTGTTTTGGGAGGCTAAATGTCTATCAATTAGTTACCTCAAAAAATTTCACGTACCTTCTAGTACCTTTAGCAGGTGCCTTAAAGATCGAGGTTCTTATGGCACGGTCTTATTCAGGACACTTGAAGTTATAGATGTTTGTTCCACTATACATCCAATTACACTTCGTACTGTGCCCCTGCTCCCCTCCCTCTCCCCACATTTTTTCTCTCACACACAAACACACACACAGAGGATTATTTCTCTCGTTCACAAATACCTACTCTCCTTTTATTCGGTTTACAAGCCTGTAGGTTTTCCAGCAAAAAATCCAAAACTTATTTGTAATCTTTCTTTTGTTTTTGACTTGTAAATTCTCAACAGAGTGCTTTTAGAAGTATCATCTCTCATATCCAAGCATGCTAGATGTTCATTATCTTATGACTTCCTTTCAAGTTGCTCCATGTCTAAGTAGATTTCACCCCTTTCCCCTGAATCAATTTCATTCTGCCCATAACTAAGCACGATAACTCTTCTACAAATCCTATCTCATTGCATATGTAACATTACATGACATTAGTTTTGTAGCAAAAGTTTCTGTCATTATTCAGAATGCAGAAGAAACTTTAAGTCTCTTTGATGCATTACAGCTCACATCACATCACTTTGAGCCACACAAAGCCATATGCTGACAGAATCAGACATAACAAGACACAATGCATCAAATCTCTTTAGTTTTATATTCAAAGTGCAAAGAAAAATGCTACACAGGAACCTGTAAGGCTGCTTAATATAACTCATCACCAGAAAGCTGTGCATCCTGCAATAGTGCTACACTTTAAGTGCTTCAGTAGAGCACTAATATGATATTTGATAGCATAATGGCAGTACAAACTTACTGACGTGGTGAAATGCAGTGTTACTAAACAGAAAAAGGCAACTCACTAAATAAATCTGGCACAAGTTTTCTGTAAGGAGCAGTATTGGTGAGATACAGCATTTTCCTCACCCCTTACCCTCCTACTGATTTTTCTGTTTACATCCCTGTTAACTGGCATCCCATTTAGAGTACATATTATTTTCACAGCACTCCTTAAGCTAGGCACATCCAAGAACTACCATCTGTTCACATTCTAAAACTGTAAAAGGGTGTGATTCTTGCCTGCCCAAAGTTTCAGACTTCTTCCTAAGGATCTTTCAGTCCTGAAATCTGTTCTTACCATTATCTGCTAGGAAAACATTATGGCACTTTACCCAAATTAGTTTGCCCCACTGGAGCACTTTCAAGTTTTTGAAACATAAAAGACAGCGTTTAATAAGTGGCTATTGTGGTGGGGTACATTAGTCAATTATTGTGCCTGATCTTCAATAGTACAAATAAAGGACAGTTTTTTTCTATTACTCTTTCAGGATGGTTTATTAACTTCCAGCTTATTGGTAATAATATTCAGAGTAACAATGATGCAATTATAGTAAAATCTGTGAAAATATTACCATATTTTGCAAAACCACTGTGAAATGGCACATTTAAGTGCTGAGCATGAAGTATGCATTTTCTCTAGAAAATTACATGTAAGTTTCACAGTCTTAAAACATCATTCAAAATGTTTATGTAAAAAAAGTTTCTTTATAAGAATGGGAATTTTACAGCAGTTGATCAGTTCATTTGACCAAAGAAAGCAAGCAGCAAAACTGAATTATGAATAAGAGAGCTTCTCTTTCAAGAAAAAAATAAATTATCAAATGAGAACACTTGAGAACAGTTAGGAAGATGCCATGATGAAGACATATACTTAAAATGAAGGAATTAACTTTTTTAGTTTTGAGTTGTCATTGCTTCATTTACCTGTATTTACTCACCTGGTGATATAAAATACAAATAGAAAAAAAAAACAAACAAGCTATCCAGTTAAAAAACAAATGGTTAGCAAATTGCATTAAAATGTATCTCAGTTCTGAGGGCTTTCAGAAACAATTAGTTAGTTTAATTTCAACCTTATTTGGCATGATGCACAAAAATTAAAAAATGAGTTGGAAAAAAAAGGTGCTTTGGTTCTCCAAGAAGGAAAATAACAGAGCTCTGCTAGTATCCAAGTGATGTACAGAAAACCCTACAGAATGGCTTTGTCTGTGTGTCTCAGCACAGTTATGTCATGATTTACCATTAAAAAGTCAATCATCTGACTTTAGTGTAAGCACCTATTGTGCAAGTGTCAAAAGACAAGCCTTGTCTTTCACTCACATTTTAGAATTGGGCTTCTCTTCTTAAAACATAGCAATAAAAATAAAGAGTAAACACTTCTACCTTTGTAGGATGCTGATTGAAAAAAGAATCTTTAAATAGCTTTCAGCTAAAAGCAAGTTCAAAAATTATATATTGATTCAAAAGCCCACAACAGCAGTTGAAAACAAGAGTCTTAGAAAGATGTGGCACTTTTAAGAGCTAAGCTTTATTCTTTGTCATCTTGTGCAATTGTACTTTTTCCAGGGCCCTTTCTGCATGAATAAAAAATCTCTCTTCAAAGCTTTAATTCCTTATATATTTCCAGTGTCTTGTCATAAATAAAAACTAAGAGGGAAAATAAAAGTAAAGAAAATTCTTTGATTATTCACAGTAGTCTGTTAGCTCCTGGCACTTTGGCAAATAGAGGCTGTGGAAGAGCAGCAGCAGTAGCTGGACATGAGTATCTCTTGTTAACCAGGCAAAAACAATCTTGGTTATGCAGCAATGTGTCCACTGAGAACAAGGATTAGTGAAAAAAAAATGACATCTCTTATAATGACATCTTCACTCAAAAGCGAGGGATTATGGAAGTATTTATACTCCAGAATGGGATTAAGGAGACTCAAGAGAGGAAAAACAAACCTCTGCAGTAGCCCTGCGGTGCTAAAAAGACCTTATGGTTTAAGTACTCAGCATGAAGCTATCATTCTGTAAACAAACATTACACCTGAACTGCAAAATTTGGGTGCATATCCCAGCATCGCCTCAGAAGGATACAACAAAAGACAGGGACTTGCATTTTCATATCTGTATGTTTTGTCTGTGTCTATGTAAATTAATTTTGGTGTCCTTTATGATCTTAAATGAATTAAATTTCTGTGTGATACCAAAAGTACAATATACTACATCTTGGTAGTTAAATGAAATAATTTAATAAAAATAGTCGGAAAAAATAAAGACATTAAGAACTTGAGTTCTCATTGAAAAAATAATGACAGAAATGCCTCTGGAATTTCCATGATTTTAGAAGAAAACCTCAAAACTTTGGAAAGCTACTTGAAAAGTCTGCTTGAAAGCGACTGGACCAATCTATGAGCTAGTGGTCCAATGACCTATCTCCATGCATGCTTGCATTTTGCAAGCCGTAGAATTCTTCTGGAAATACGGAGTTTCCGAGAGCTTAAAATGTCACTTCATAGTGAATACGTCCTTTCTGAAACAATGCATGCAAAGGAGAGGTAAATAAGAACTGCTCAGTAAAGGAAAGACTTTGGAGAAAAGAAGCGGCTTCTCAGTTTTGAATTAAGCAAAAGAACTTACCTTGTTACTTCTAAAACAAAACAACAACAAAAAAAAAGACACTCTAACCCCTCGGGAGTTCTAAAGTTTTAAAAGCCTGAAACAACAGACGTTCTAAATGACCAATAAAAATCTCACAATTTTTTAAAGGTAGTTTTTTTTTTCTCCCCCACTGATTAGAGAGATATTCAATAGCTGAAATCCTCTATTTTAAGATTGAAAAGATTAAGACCCACCAAATTGCCTTTTAGTGATATATTTCTTAAACATTGAATTATGCTTTACTTTCCATAAATCTCAAGATTCCAACTTTATAAGTGAGACATTCATTCCTAACTTAATTATTTGATAAGATTAGAAATAAATTATTAATCTGGATCTCAAAGAAATCTCTACTTCTTTACATATTAAAAAGAACCTTTTTTCTGTGCCTGTGAAAAGAAGGAAACGGCAGGCTAAAAATCTACAGCACATCTTCGATGGCAAGGAAAAGCTATTTCCCATATCCTTCATGTTTGAAGTATTTCTCCATAAATTCTGTTGGAAGTCTTTTCCATTCGCTCTAGCACCCACATGAAATGAGCTTTGCCTGACCAAGAAAGGCCAGGGACGAGAGAAGGGTTAATCATCACTGTTCTGGAAGTTAGAACATTAATAAGTTGCAATATCCATCTGGGAGCAGTACCACACAGTCTCTTCTGCTCTCACCCCACCAGTTCCAGTGCTAGCTCAGTCCTGGCTGCATGGGAGATGTCAACAGAAGGCAAGTGTTGGTGGCAGCTGCACATTCTACAGAGCTACCATGCCCTCTGTCTGCACAGCAAAGCTGAACAGAACACACAGGAAGAGGTACACACACCAGAACCCATGAAAAATCAAACCACAGTGAATAAACTTGAACACACAGCAGAGACACAAACCTCCAAAAACGTTTCATGTAGATATTCATCATCACCTCTTAGGAGCACATGGCTAGGTGAGTGCGTTTGAGAACCAGAGGAAACTGATGGTCAAGAGCAGGTGGCTTGCTGGGGTTGCTTAAGAAAACAGTGAGAAAATTCCTCTGCGTACAATTCACCAGCACTGGCCTGGTGAGACGGTGTTCATTCAGCTCTGCACTGCTCATTTCAGACTCAGTAAAGTGCCATGCTTTGTTACGCTATGTGAGGCTCAATGTTTCATCTTCTCGAGAAGAGTGAGAGGTTCAGAGGAATCACATGTTCAGAAAGAGCTCTAATGGATTTAAGTTGCACTTAGATATACTTCTGATAGAAAAAAAATGAAGGTAAAGGTAGAAATAAGATTAAAGAATGTCTGGACAACATGAAATAAGCTTCAAATCCCATATATTATGTGTGGAAAAATGGAAAAACGCTTTTCTTTATGAATAGCACAGATCAATAATTGTGCTGCTGAAATACATTTGTTTCTGTTGCTGGCAACAACTTTAGGAGATAAGCTGAATTCTGTATTCTTAGTTTAATGAACATCACAGAACATCCAGATGCTCAATAAGGATTGTAAAGTCAGTAACAAAGATGGAAATTTCTCTCTGCATTGATTTGAATTTTTGTTTTTATTTTTATTTGTCAACTCACAACTCTCAAAAATTCCAAGCTAGCAGAACTTGTTTGTCTAAACAACAAAGATGTGTTGTTTAGCGACAGGTCTATCAGTTCTTGGAATACATAGCAATTTGTCAAGAGTCCCATTTGTGAACACTTCTGTAAGATCATTGCTATAGAATTACAGAGCTAAGCAACAGACTGTCATCAATGGCCTTCATTCACAAGTGACCATTAAATAGTAATGTTTTGTTTACTGTTAACTTGAGAGAAATTTCAAGCAAGCTGCATGTTAAAAGTTCTACTTTATCTTTGGAAACTCTTGGAAACTCAGCTTCCCTTTCCTTAGATATCCATAGGCCTTAGAAAAAGGCTTTCCATTACAAATACAAGGTTTTGTGTGCTGCTACAGCCAGAGTGTGTCCTAAGTCACACAGAAGGGTGCATTACATCTACAGAAACACAGGAATTTTGCACAAACAGAGCTTAAGCCCTAGTGGGCAGATTTGTATGACTATCATCCTACTACACCAGAATACAGTGATGAAAGCCAAATGATATTTGTATGAGTCATGGACACATCAACATGTGGGTTTTTTGTTGCAATGGGCCTTTCCATTCTCAGTCAGTCCTGGTACTTGATGCTGAATAACAGTAAGGGAAGGATATATCAGCCTTTCAGCCTCTAGAGCTCTACTTCTTGATTTGATATAATTTTTCAAAAGGAATAATGAAATTAAGGAGTTTCTATATTTTTATTTTTTCATAAAAGAAAAGTAATACAAGTGTCTTGAAAATAGCTATGAGAAAAAAAGCTTAACTTTTAAATTTTATGTATTAAAGGTCACAAAGTCAATCTACATTTTGAATACCTTAACATATGTTTAAGTTACTTTCAGAAGCTGTAATTTGCTATTATGTTTATTCAGTTTTTAATAAAGTTTCTGTCATGGAAACATATTAATTCCAAAAATGTGCTGCAGTTTAAAAAAGTCCTTTTTTGTTTGTTTGTTTGTTTGTTTTAAGTTTAAATGAATAGAGGCTAGAAAACAAAAAACATGTACCAAGAGAAAAACATGCTAAAATGGGCCCTACTATCTGATCTCTCAAAACTTATAGTATAAAGGAAGCAATGGACATTTGTCTAGTTTTTTCAAGGCTTTTCTTCTTTTTCTGCCTGGAATTTACTTGGCTACTTTGTCTGCTTAATTATGAGTTTTTACCTCCTGCAGCCTGGATGACATTGGATATAGATGAAGATATCTGGAAATTCTGGACTAACAGCTGAGAGCCAACATTTCAGATCTGCAGTATGGAGGCAGTTAAATTTTCTATTCAACTGGCACAAAAGAAATCCAGTCATATCTTTTAAATATGATATATTCTGGATGAGTTACATTCTGGGCATCTGAAGTTTTCTGGCAGAGAAGAAACAGGAAAATGAGGAAATCTTTGACTCTTATCTCACACAGGCTTGCTAACCTTTCTGTTCATACCTGTTGTTAATCCCACAAGAGACTTTGCTGACTTTGTGGTGATGAGTAACTTCCAATGTTTGTGGGATGATTCTCTAATTTTCCAGTTAGCTCACTGCTCTCTCTCTCACTGATTAATTCCATCCATCTCATAAATAACTGACATAATCCACTGATTCCTCTTGTATTGACTAAAACTTTTAATTTTGTTATAAATAGATAGATTCATTTCTTTTTGGCATTCAGTCCCTCATTACTCTGAAATTCTCTAGTGGTTTTAATTCAGTTTTCGTATGTGCTTGGGAAATTTTAAGCCAGAGAGCAATTGTCTTCAGCAAGGCTTTATTTTTAGGCTCACCCAGCCCTGTGCTGACATGTATTTGAATGAAAGAAATCACTAAGAGGCATGCACATGAATATTTGATCTTACTGTTCTCTTCTGTACCTTATAAGATAATCAAACATGCATTTTAGTTTCCAGATGAATGAAGACTGTCTAACATTCCCATTTTTATTGTGGTTATTAACGTATTAGGGCTTTTTTTTTTAGCTTTTAGAAAAAATGGGTGGTGCAAATTTCACCATGTAGACTGGATTCAAAAATTTTAAAAAAATGTGAAGAGAAATACAGCAAGAAAGAAATATAATCTGGAATATGGGAAGAAATAAATGGGGAGAAATGAGGGGAAAATGAAGAAACATACATCTTTGTGAAATCACAAATAAGGAAGAAACCTAAAAAATTTCCTTTAACATCATTCATGAAGCCAAGTACCTCCATAACCCAAAGGAACTAGCGGAAGAAAAGACACTTAGCACGTTTCAAATAATAGAAGTGATGAGATGCAAAAGATTTCAAATTAGTCAGCACTGGGGCTTGAATATCCCAAGTGCATTACAGTTGGGCCCACAGCTATAAATGTGAATGTATGAGCAGAGTAACTTTAGGGATAATAGCATACTCTTAAAGATAAGAAGTCAATCTACTCATTAACAAATGTTTGCTTACTTCAGTGGGAATATCAGCATTCTGACTTCAAAGGGTATTGGATTAGCTCCCATTATTTAGCTGTTACTACAAGAACTGAATCATCCATAGCAAAGCTCTTGAAAATGAAAGCAAATGTCTCCGAAAACTCCACAGGATGCTTTTACAGACTTCTGAAAAAAAAAAAAAAACCAACAAAAAAAACCCCTTGCAAATATTTTTTTTTCTTTTAAGATTTAATAAATAAATACTTGTGATTGCAGTGACAGGAATTTCATGGTAAGCATTATACATAGACCTGTAGTCAGTTTGACATTCAGTTTTTCTGCAGTAGTGTCAAGATATTCTGTGAAACTGGGACACTAGGAACTCCTCAGTAGCTCCTCCTGTATTTTCCTCAATCGTGTGTAGTATGTTAGCATGACGACATCACAATATAGTGTATTCATGGTGAATTGTAGATTGGCAATTTTTTTTATGGACACTGACACAACTTTGACTTTTCTGCCATAGGCCATGCAGCAATGATATTGGTAGCTAAAAAGTAACTAATTCTTTCTAGCCCAATTAGTACACATTTTTCTCGATATTTATTCCTAACAGGAGCAAGTGTATATTGCAGACTATCTGACTGAGTACATCTTGAATAATTTTATTTAATAATTTAAAAATCTCTGAAGATGCACCATGTTTTAGACTTAATTATCTTTAGCAGTAGTATCAAAGATATTTTCATCAATGCCTGAGAATAGAAGAAAGAAGAATCACAAATGTTATGCAATTTATACATCTTCTGAACTACAAATCAATGTGGTAGAAATATCAGAAAAGAAATTATTTTCTCTCTTTTGTTTCTGGAATCCCTACCTATATTTATAGGATCTAGTTTCAGTGATTTCACAGAAGTAATATTGAGAATAAATATCACAGTATGACTCTGGGAATGTTAAATCATCACATACCTGTAAGGAAATTAATATGCTTTGAGCAATTCAGTATTGAATATCCAAAGCAACAAAAAAGCCCATACATTAATATAAAAATGTCTCAGTCTGGTTTTTAATGGTAATAACTTAAGTCAACGGAACAGCAATTTGAATGTTCAAAGCCAGAGACACCAAATAATAATTTTGGAATGAGTTCCGAGATATTTCTTTCTATTTTGTTCTTTTATTCTTTTATTCAGCTACATTCTGGTATCTGTTTTCTTTGGCATGCTATGGGACTGTTTTTCTACTGAACATGAGTTGAATGAACTCTCTTTAGAGTGCCAGACAAGAGTTCTTAATTCTTCTTAGAGCTCTGAAATGTGAATGTATTACACTTCAGTAAGTCATAAAACTGAACAAATACTATCATGTAAAAATAATTTTGTGAGTTTAAATATTAATGCTCTGTATGCCTTATTAAAATTCTTAGAATTAAATAAAAGTGAGTGATATTTCCCTAACATTGTTTGCAGAAGACAGTTTTAAAGCTAACAATCTTTTTTATGCAGGAGGAAAACAAAACATACTTCATCCAACAAGAAAAAAAAAATGTTACAAAGAAGGCCAAATAGATCCATAGACTCATTAAAGTTGAAAAAGATTTCTGAGACCATGAAGTCCAGTCATTGACCTACAATCTAGAATTCATTATGTTCTGAATATCTTTTGTAAGGCTGCTATGACATAAGCCCCACGGCCAGATGCTCCAGGAAGAAAATAAGCATTTGGAGTCACTTTTTAAAAAAGAGAAAAAAGCTTACACAGAAAATTTAATGTTCATAAATCAATTATTTCTGCACATTTCCTCTACTGGAACCTGGCTTGTCAGTGTCATTGTATCTGAAATGTAATTTTGGAATGTAGAAGCCTCTTGAATAAACAGTTATTTGGGAAACAGTTTGTTTCTCAATAGTGAGAGCTTTAATTTACCTTTAATTCTCTTGTCTTTCATCTCTGTGAACAGACACCTCTATTCACCACTGTCAGAGAAACAGAGTTGAGGACAGCAGAGTTGAATTGTGTCCACAGAACTCTCACACTCTCAGGAGCTGAGTAAAGCTGAAACCTTAACCTCATTGAAGTGATCAGCGTAATGAGAGAGCCTGTGAAGAGGATCCATACACAAAGGCAGCAGCTTAGCAAATTTGCACCTTGAAATTGACAGACATAAACATATTCCCCACAGTTCCTTGCATGCAGACTCTGATTTAGATGGAAAAACAGTAGAACATAAGGGAGAGGGGTAATTACATTGATAGGTTCTATGCACATATAAAAATATTTAGAGTGTGTGATTAAAGAGCAATCACAATAAATGCAAAGATTGGTGGAAAACCTTCCAATATCACCAGTGAAAATGGCACTTACTGAACTGACTATCCTAAAGCTAGTAAAGAAGGAAATTTGGACATCGTCCCTGATGGGAAGCCCACCAAGAGTCACAGAACCACCAAATGGATGAGGTCAGTAAGGACCACACTGGGATCACCTCATCCAACCTCCCTGCTCAGTCAGGGTCATCATAGGGCACATGGCACAGGATTGCAGTCAGATTTTCTTTAATATCTTCATTGAGGGACACTTCACAGCCTCTCTGGACAATCTATTTCAGGGCTCTATCACCTGCACAGTAAAGAAGTTATTTCTCATATTCAGTTAGAACTTCCTGTGCATCGATTTCTACCTATGTGTTGCCCTACTGTTTGGCCTTGAAAAGGCTAATTTCTTCTTGAACCCCCCCCCCTCAATGTCAGTGAAATCCATCATGAAAGCTATGCAAGGTAGATGGTGTAGTTGCCTGCAGAAGTAGAGAACTTATTAGAGGACGTAGGGACAGAGCATTTGGTAAAGTAAGTAAAACTTACTATAAGAGGCTTATGGTCAGGACCAAAGTCAAGAAAAGCACCAGGGCAGATCCAAAGACATGTGCTCAGTCTCACCATTGGCAGGGCTTGGCAACACAAAGCTGGAGCAATATCACGTCAGGCATATGTAGTCTGAAGTCTACCTTTAAGATTAGGTTACCTCTGTCCCATTTAATGTTTATACACATAAACTCTGTTCTTAAGTGCCTTTTGCCTGACAAGAATTGTCCTTTGTGCACGGTCCTGCACTATGTATATGTGCTATAAAAACGGTAAGAAGGAATATGCAGAGGGAGATAGAGTTCTTCCTATGTTCTTCCTATGAAGGAAATTCAATTATCTTAGATATTGAATAATATGTTTGCATGAAATCTTGTGCCAGCATATTTAATTGCTGAAAGGTATCCTTCATTTATCTCCCTCTCCCTTTTTGCTGATAGAAAAAAAACCTTTCTTGGTAGAAAGGTTTTATCTTAAAAGCTTATATTGGTCCACATGTTACAATAAGAAAAAAAGCATAAAGATAAGAAGTACCACCATTTAAATGAACAATACTATCTCACTAAAATGTCACAGCAGTAAATATGAAATTAAATGCATATTTAGCACTTGCAAGGAGCAGCATGCAGTATATTAGTCTAAAAATATTCATATTGGTAACTGCCATTTCTATACAAAGAACTTTATCATTCCTCAAATTAGTTCCCCTTTTTTCCTTGTTTGCTGTCTTTGCACAGTTGTATCCACATTAATATTGTTAGTTTTTCTTGCCAAAACATGGCTTATTCTTTCATTCCATGTAGGTAATCCAAATTTAAATCCATGCCTGCAATGAAATTTCTACTCCTTTAAACATTAATAATTGAATCTATACTTTCTAAATGTAAGCAATGCTTCACAATAAATCTGTGAAAAGGCTGAGTTCAGCTGCAGCTTCTGCATTGTATTGGCCATGTGGATTTGCAAGCCATGGTCCTCTCGTCAAAACCATTATGTACAAAAAAAATGAAGAATATGAAACACTGTCTTTACATAGTCAATGTCATTAACACCAGCTGGGCCATTTGCTCATGAATAGTTACAGAAACATTTTTGGAATTATCATGATTCCCCAGCTTTTAAAAAGCCATATTCGTGCTTTTTAATTGAGCACAAAATTAGTACACAAATAAAAATAATGCATTTTGTGGGAAAAACGGTAAGACAACTCTCATTGAAGGATCATGATTGTCCAGGTCCTTCAGGTAGATTTTATTGTGTGTTTACATATACATATAT
>JAOTQP010001652.1:34354179-34396061 GCA_026413545.1 Cichladusa arquata | reverse complement strand
ATATAGCTAGTCTGGATTCAACTGCCTAAACACAAGCTTTTTTTTTTTTTTTTTTTATTTTATTTTATTTTATTTTATTTTTTAGGGCAATCTCAAAATATGCTATTCTAGAAAGATACAAGTTTCTGGTATGACCTATGTCATACCCACGGGTCTGTGTAGCTATCTTGACTATCTCGGACCATCTTGGATGGACTAGGAGCTGTGTTTAGGTGACTGATTTGATCTGATAGTCAGTACACTCAAGAAGCTCATCTCACTCTGATGCAGGCACATGAGATGAGATTTGTTTGCATAAATACAACTTCCTTGTAAAGTTTTAGGCAAACAAGTTAGCAGCTGGTCAGCTAAATAGCTCCTTAAATTCTTCTAACCTCATTTACTATATCCTCATTAATTATGGATCTATGTCCAGTTGACAGAGAATTCATCATTAAAGGTATTTCCCTCAAGCAAATACTTCTTATTTGATATTTTTCAGGTAAATTGAGTATTTTGTTAAAATAAGTCAATAACTGTATAGTTAACACAAAACAAATGCATTACACAATATAACACTGCAACAGTGAACCACCTTAGCAATCTGTTTTGTTTATCACTTTGCCATAAAATTTGCCTCCATATGTAGAGCAAAAGGTAATATTTCAATATCGGTCTATGACTTGTGCCATGTGTCTCATAGTTTGCAAGTATAAATTATAAACACTTCTCCCCCAAAAAAACCCAATCTAAAAACCCCACAAACAAACCCCCAAAAAAACCCCAAACAACAACAAAACCCCAAAACATTGATACTTTATTTTGATACTTCAATTTAACTTTTACATGGAATGCATATTTCAAGGGGAAAACCCTGTTATGAATATAATAATATTTCTTAATTCAGTTTTTTTACCATAAAGGAGATTTACAAGGAAGTAGAAAAATTTTATTCTAAAAATTGCCAAATAACTTCAGAGGATTAATCAAAAAGATGTTTCTCATACACAAATAAAATGCATATTGGCAACAAAAATTAAGAGCTGGTGGGCATTATGTTTACCCCATGATTATTCTTGAAACTAAGAAACCACAATATATATACTTGGTTTAAAAATATCTGAGCTTTTGCTGAAAATTTGCGTATTTAGTAATTTACACCTTCAAATGTGAAATGAGAAATTTTCAGATAACAATTGAAGATTATAATAAGATATTAATTATTTTATAAGCACTTGGTAGGCTTTATCAGACCTCTTTGTTTTTTAAATATTTAAAATAGTTAAGAAATACATTATCACAAGAAACAATAAACAACTACTTTGGAAAAGTACATCGAAGACAGCTCTATAGACATTTCTCAATGCAACATCCATGACATTTAAAGTATTTTAGGTGGTAACTACAAATACTGTCCTTCTGGGCAAGAAAAATGACCCATTTTCTAGTGAAGCAAACTGAAAATTAATTAAAAAAACATGTTGAGAATTAAGGGTGTGGTGTTTTGTTTGTGTGGTTTTTTTTTTTTTTTTTGGTGGTGGTGGTGGTTTTGTTTTGTTTTGGTTTGGTTTGGTTGGGGTTTGTTTCTTTTTAATCTGGTCTATGTAAAAGCCATCTACTGCGAAGTGAGATCTGAAACTGAGGTTTTTTTTTTTTTCTTTTCTATACTTTTTTTTCCCTGAAGATTTATTCAGCTGAAGTACCTCTACTCCAATGCATGCAGCATTGGTAATAAGCAAGAGGAGTTGGAAATCATGGCAGAGTTATAAATTGACTTAATTGCTATCATGGAAACATGGTGGGATGAATCTCTCAGCTGGAACACAGCAATTGAAGCTGTAAGCCCAGAAGAGATAAGTTAGGTAGGAGGAGAGAGGGTGTTTCTCTGCCTTAAAGAATGAATAAGCTGTGAAGAGCTGCTGGTGGAAAACAGCCACAAACGTGCTGAGAACATCTGGGTAAAAATTAAAGACAGGACCAACCAAG
The DNA here is from genome assembly GCA_026413545.1 of Cichladusa arquata. Classification (NCBI taxonomy): domain Eukaryota; kingdom Metazoa; phylum Chordata; class Aves; order Passeriformes; family Muscicapidae; genus Cichladusa; species Cichladusa arquata. Next base: position 34,394,096 of record JAOTQP010001652.1, on the reverse strand, counting down.
TACACGTTGTGGCTGGGGTCTAAGTGCAGCCTGCTGATGAAGCCTCTTGCTTCTGCTGCCATCCTGATGGGGGATGTCTGCTGGGTAAGAAGTACAGCTGGCTGCACACAGTCCAGGAGATTCCTGGACTAAGTTGAGGATAGCTTCCTCATTCAGGTATTGGACAAACCAACGAGAGGAGAAGTGCTACTGGACATGGTGCTCACCAGTGCAAACGAGCTATTTAAATAGGTTAGGAATGAAGGAAGTGTGGGCTGTAGCAACTTTGTGATCCCGAGGAACAAGGATCTGAACTTTGGAAGAGCGAAATTACAGCTTCTTAAAGAATTACTAGATGAGAGATCCCCTGGTAAGCAGTACTAACAGAGAGAGGAGCTAAATGAGGCTTTGAACATCCAGATCTCATGGGTGGCATCTCTGCCCACAGTAGAGGAGTTGGAATTAGATAATCTCTAAGGTCCCTTCCAACTCAAACCATTCTGTGTTTCTGCGGTAGTATGATTTCTCATCCAGTGCCAAGGAAGTGAAACTATCTCTAAGCTGAATCTGGGCTGTGAACTCTGAAACAATTCAGTTAATTTGCTATTTTACTTTCTGAAGTCATCATCACTAAATCTATGGTATTCAATTGTCCCATGGCTGCCTCAGTACTCAAGTAGCTCTCTGTCTCCTCCTCTGGAAGCTTCCAGCCCTCCTGCTTCCTCAGCATAACTGGTAAGGTATCAAACAGGCTGATTCAGGATTTCCAATAGTTTACCAAACCTGGAATAGCAAGAAATGTTTTCATTAAAGAGTAGATTTGACTAAGTCCATCTCATTAGATGACTTTTGGACACTGTTTAAGATATATTAAATCTTAGTATTTAATGTAGTCCGTAACATACCTAATTGCCATTCATACAGGTTGACATCAGTGTGCAAGGTAATAAATTCTCCATGCTCAACATAAGCTTAACCCCAGACTGTGATCACGCATGCTGAAGCACCAAGAGTTTTATTCTGCTTGCCAGTCTGGAGTAAGAAACTTAAGCGGCAAGAAGTCACTCTAAGATTTGCAGTGGTGTTTCACCTGCCCTGTTTCTGCTGCTGCTTCCTTCCTTCTTCTCAAGGAAGCTGAAGTGTTCAGTAAGGAAAGAGATTCAATTCCTATCTGCCTTTAACGAGGGAAAGACAACTGATGACTCCAGTTCCTATGGACACAATGGATGGGCTCTCAGATCCAGGCAGCTGCGAGCAACCTGCTCATGAAAATATTTCTTCTATTTACACTTCAATCCAGATGAAAAAAGTAGATTAATTTTTGTTTGTTTATTTGAATTTTTCCCCTAAGTCCTTCCATTCACAGAATATGGCTGCTTAATTCAGGCATTTATCTACATAGACTAATTTCACAGGATATACAGGAAAAAAAAATCAGTCATTGAAGTGGTCTACACCTTCCCTGTATGCTGGCTTTTTTGGCAGCTGGGAAGAGAAAGATCTTTCCCTTATCACATTTTACTAAACCCTTAAATTTCACATATTTGGTGCTTTGATGCTAAAGTATCTCAATATACTTGAACTATCATGGATTCTATTAAGACACTGTGAAAGAACATCAGAGCACTTGTTTCAAGTGAAAAAAAGCCCAAAAGTACTAAATTCACCAAATCAAATAGAAGATGCTCTATGCTGTATTTTCATATGTCAGAACTGAACCCATGGACCTCTGCAGAGAGATTCACATCATCAGAGTGGAGGCAGTGTTACAGCCACCTGCCTTCACTTTGAGTTTCTGCCAAAAAGGAATAACATTTTATTGATGCAGATCTCACACTCTGTACAGGATTTTCATTCCAGATAGAGAAGCTCTTTTAATGGCAGTGTTGGCTCCAGTCCTCTGACAGGGAGGGGATTGAGACTTCTTTCCAAAAACTGCTGCTGTGGACTAATACCAGACTTATGAGATCATAATCTAGTACTGCATGAGTCTGACCAAAAATTTAGAAGATTTAAACACATACATAAAGAGAAGAAAATGCTAAATTTTAAAATTTGATGTTGTGTCCTTTACATATAGTTTTATTGTGACTTAAGAAAAAAAATAGGTACTAGGCATATTATTTGTAATTTTGATTGAGTTGAATTCATATTCCCCATGGACTTATGCCATTAAATTCTACTATGTCATATAAAACTCCACAGCTATGATTACTCTATGATAACTCCATGCCCTGTTGAACCTTACAGCCTAATTGGTAGTTTACAAGGAAATATCTATGTTGGTTTTGAGATTAGCACCCTGTTTCCTCAGCAACAAGCAATATTTTCCTGACATACTCAAAGTTATTAATATTGGTGTGTCTGCTTACACAAAATGCAAGTGAAAAAATATTCTCTTCAGATGGATAGTGAAAATAATAAAAACATTAGTTGTTTGCAAAGTGTATATTTTCCTGTGATACTAGAGAATTTCCTGAATCCAGTTTTGTTGCTCATTTACAGCAGTGAAAATCAGCTAAATCTCTGATGATTTGAAAATCTGAGGGTCAGGAAAGGGTCTGGACTACAAGGTACTGCAGAAGTCTCCATTATGCTTTGCACAGGCGCCACTTACAGGGATTATCTGAAGAAATTTCTCTGCTAGCTTGGTTAGAAACCGGATATCCTGTACTAACTTTTTTGATAAATAGAGATAAAGGAGAATCTTGGATGTCTAAAACCTCATGCAACCAGCTAATGCATGGGACTAATCTCCCCTAAATCTACTGGCCAGAATGCACATAGATGATTTAGGAATTTTGTTATTTTTGTAATTTTTTTCCATGATTCTCCAAGCAGCAAGCCAAAATCCTTCATCCTTCACAGTCCTACAACTCTTGAAGCTGTTTTTGGTTCAGCTGCCACACTTCTTCTTCTATAAAAACTCCAGAGAAGAAAATAGATTTCAGTAGGATGACAGAACACTTCAGTAATATTTCAAATCACTTTAAGGTTTACCTACAAAAATTTCGAGCCATAGAATATCATGGGTTTTTGATCTGAAAACATGTAACAACTTAACTACCTGTTACTAAGGGAAATATTTTATCACAAGAAGAAACTTAATTCTTCCACGCTTAGAAAATTTCATTATGGAACAGCCACTTTCTGGACGAGGGCTCAAACCAGCACTGAAAGACATTGGCCAATACTGACAGACATCTGTATTTGCAGAGAACTTTTCAGAGAACACTGTTCTTTTCTTTAGCTTCCCTATAAACCTTTCCTTGCCTTTCAGCCCCACCCCTCCCAATCTAGGGTTCATTTCTGGCAGCATCTCTGTCCTGCCCCCATCAACAAAGAACTTTCTACTACCTTAATTATTTATGAATAACTGACTAGATCAGAGGTTACATAGTTCACATGTCTGCAGGAAGTTGCTTCCTATCCAATTAAAAGCTAAATGCTGAATTCTGGATTACAATAGAGAAATTCCTGGGCCAGACACAGCAGGTAAACAAGGTACAGTATTTGGATGTTATAAAGAACTAAGTCAAGCTGGACAGAGAATAAGCCTTCCAAAAATATCCTCTGTGGTGACTAGTGAAAAACATCCCTTTCTCAGTGAAACATGAGAAAAAAACAATTTAAAAAAATGTAACACAATACAGAACTGTTAGAAAATAATTAAACAAAAGGAAAAGCAGATAAGAAAGCCTGAAGGGAGAGATGAACTTCCTCAACTCTTACAGCTTTCTGAACATTATTTGAAGGCTAAAGAGATGCTGGTCTACATAATCCCTGTTTGATGCACATCTGGATGGTCAAATAAAAGGAGTAAATTACAGTCTTCTGTTATTCTTGTGCTGTAATTCTGAGTTTCTCTTCATCAGCTGTTGCAACATTTTTCTTGACTGTGTACTTTTGGGAGCTCAGTATAGACACAAATTCCCATAGTTCTGCTAATTTTGCATAATGCAGAGATCAGATTTAGGAACAATGGCAGTTTCTCTTCCCTTCTACCAGGGTACAAATCTCCCAAGCAGTCATCTAGGAAAAATGATGAAAAATAATAGTCCTAAATGTTCATATCTCTGTTAAAATTCAAAGAAAACATTATGTATACACAATAATTTTCTTCCATTTCCTTCTCTTCAGTTTCTCTTCAGCAGTTTTGCAGGTGTCTATTTTCTTTTCTGTTCTTCTTCTCCATACCACTTTTTTTTTTTTTCTGCAGCTCTTGGATGGTCCCTATCATCTTATTCCCCTCCAAGAAAGAAATTCCTTGATACAAAATGTCTGCCACTGTGCCTCACATGTCACAGTGAGTCCCACACATCCTCTTTCCTAGAATATCCAAGAATTCCAAATCTAAATGACTATTGTTATTAGCATCAGGCACAGGAGTCACTATCCCATGTCTTTCCAAAGCATGAGTATATGTAGGGGTTAGCTCTTCTCAGGTGAGCAAACATGCCCAGCCACCATGGTGCTCCTAAAGGAAGATATTTAGGAAGTCCTAATACATTGTCACCTACCACCCATGATGCAAGGTGGCTCATGCATGTGGAAAGTTGAGATGAATGTGCCCCAACATTATGATGTGCACTATCTGCCTGCCAATTGCAGATAATTGGGAAGTTTATGAGATATCAGTGTCTCAGAAAATATTCTCCCTTTGTAGTCCCTTTTTCTGTGCCATTTTTCCATTCCTTGCCTCACTTCCCAAAAACATTACAGCAGTCTATATATGAAAGGATTTATTTGGGTCTGATTTTCAATCCTGTCCATTCCTTCTTAATTAATTAAACTTTTTAAAATGTTACCTTTCTGATTCTTAAGACATCTGTTAAGGAAAATCCTGTCTCCCTACCCTAAAAAGAGTTTGTTCTCTCATTTTCTGGATCTACTAGACCATTTCTTGTGGAGAATTTTTCTTACCTGCTTAAGTGGCCCTGTCTTTCCAGGTGGGATCCCAGAGCCAGCTTTAAAAAGTGAGTCCTTGCTGCTTCAGTTATACTGCTTCTCCCAGTGTCTCAGGAGCCACTCCCATAATCCTCATATCTTCACTCAGTGCAAATGTGCAAATTCACAGGCCCTCCTCTGCTCCACAGCGTTTCATGCTCTCACAGTTGAACTGTTTCTAGACCACTGGACACACTGCTTTGTGCCATCTTACTTATTTGTGACCCTATTCAGTATGGACATTTCATAGCCAGTAATAGCATTCTTATTTTTCAGTGTAATACGTTTTAACATTCATATAAAAAAGAATCCTTGAGATAAGGCAAAACCTGAAAGATTCAGTTGAATCCTTCAAGACACATGCCTGTAACTTCTCATGAAGGTTGTATTTTATTTTTTAAGTTCACTATGACAGAAATACCATTTCTTAATTCCCTTAGATTAAGTTCACAAAGCCACCAGCCCTATTTCCAGTAACATAAAAATCTGAGTAGTTTCCAAGTACAGGAAGATTCATTTTGAGACAGTTTGCTTTGTCCACATCACTTGATTTTAATCTTGTTCATTTGTCACTGACAGCATCACCTGCTGAGCTAAAATGTTTTTCAGGCTGAAACTGAAGGATGGGCAGCCAAGATTAATGGCCCACAAATCATATATTAGGAAGTGGTTTTCTTTGACCAGCACTGAATCCTCATTTATGCTATTGTTGGATGACAGTAGGAAACTGTAGTTAGAAAACAGTGCACATTTTTCCTTTATAATATTTCATTTTCAGTCAACTAACCCCCAAAAGTTGTCAGATTCATCACTTAAAGACACCATCTGCTGACCTGTCATGGAGGATGGTCAGAACTGTCACAGTGGAGCATTTTTTCTCCCAGATTTGTGTCTAGAAGCAGCATAGGACAAAAGGGTAAGATACAGACCTACGCTTGGTTGTTTCATTTGGAGGATTCTCCACACGATTAACATTTACCAAGGCAACAAAGAAATAGATGAAGAGGAAAAGTAAAAGCAGTGTGTTGCATGGGAGAAGGTTCTTGTACGAAATGTGAACTTTAGATGTTTTATTATCTGTTCAGCCAGCTCTGCTAGACATACACATCTCATCCTTGGTTCACTGGGATTTTATTGGAACCACTGAATGCAATAGAGTGCAGGCAGATGGTGAAGCCAAGGAATATAGTTAGTGCAATTTTAGTCTCTTTTCATGCCATACATCCACAATTTCTGGTTTGCTGACTGTTCACATTGCAAGAAATCTGATTTTGAGGCAAGGAAAAGCAAAGAGCAATACACTTACTGTACACTTACACATTTTGTATTCAACAGTTTTTCAGTCATAACAGCACAGACTCACAAGATTTCTTACAAGACAGCTTATGATTTAAGCCAGATTTTCCAGAGATGTGTTCTGCAAATACTACTCCCAAAAATTCCAACAACGAGTATCCAGGCTCCCTACTAAGCTAAGAAATGTTCTTATGAAACCTCATACAGTTCTTCTTAGATCACTAATTATTTTGCACTGTAACCACAAATTTTTTTCTGCTTTTTTCTTATGCCCTCCAGATATATAAGAAACATATAAGAACAGTTATAATAAGGGCATAAATACATCTGCAACTTACAAAAATACACCTTTGATTGAACTATATATGAGTGGTAAAGACAATTTAAACATAACTTTGGCAGCAGTCATTAGCATGGTAACCTATGCAGTTTTGTAGCCTATGCTAGTCACATATGCAGATATTGAATGAATAAATATCCTTGTTCCATGAAAGCTCTTCCCCCACCTACAAAACTACATTTGTCCTGTTTCCAACGAATGCTGAACTGTCTTCAGGAAGTTCTGCCTTTCATCCCTTAAGACATATTTCCCATTGCTGTGCTCAGGACATATCACATAATGAGAATTGGTGATTTCAGATATTTACTAGCTAGACAAGAGCCTCAAGGGCCCTGAGGCTCACTTGTTTCATTCTGTGGGTCAGCAGTTTTCTTTCTCCATGGCAGTCCATAGGAAAAAAGACTACCCTGACCAACGACTACAAAAAAAACCCCCAAAGTTGACCACCTTTGTGTCATTTTCTACTAATCAGTATGCTGTTCCCAATAATTTGGTATCTATATCGATGAGAATAGGACTCATAATAGGGTATAAAAGTTCTTTCCAGAGGAAATATTTTTCTATTTCTTGACAAAGTGTTTTGGTGAACAATTCAAAGTTTACAGAAAATTGTGACTCCCAAAATTTTGTTCAAAGACCATTAGGCAGACCAATCCTCTGTGTCTGAATATTCTTTGTTCATCAAGGAACAGAGGCAAAGGACTCCTTTCCTTCTGTTGTGGCTATTCCTCTGTAGTTCTAAATAAAGAATGTATAGAAATACAGCACCTCTGTTGGGGTTTTGGTTTTTATGCCTCTGCTCACCATCAAGGAACAAAACTCATTATGATCCATAAATGCAGGTCAGAAGAAATAAATATACTTATATCAAAGGCTCGTTAGCCTAGAAGTATTAAATATGATATTTTCTTTCCAGTAAGATGTAAATGAGTCAGATTATCCATTGAGTCCAACCTTCCAAGTATTTTCATCTCTACCTTGACCAATATGGCAAGAAACAGAAGGGAGAGGAAAGAATTTACATCATCAATTCTTCCTTAGGAAGTTTATAAATTATCATTTTAGCATTTGTGCATAAATGTGACCATGTTTTTATCCTAATCTGACTAGGTTTATCTGAGCCTTCCTTCTCCCCTTGAGAAACTTTTCCTGAATGACACTGCCCTAAGCATCTGTTCAAGGGGGAAGGCTGAGCCGTTGCTATTAACAGCAATACTAAATAATTGGAGGTCTCCAGAAATGGACAAAGAAAAGACTGGGAACTATGACATTTTCTCCTCTGTCTCCTGCATTTTAAACAGGCATTATGCACCATGGCTTTGGGGCAGTTACCACATAAATCACATTTTCATAAGCTTCCTTGGGCAGAAAGAGGACCAGGCCTTTGAAAGACCTGTTTGCACACACTCTCAGTGCAGCTCTGCTGATCAGCTGCTCCAAGGAGTGAAGTGAGGACAGGAGCTTTGATCCTTAACATGGTCTTGCTCCTTGCCCTGCTGCCTTTAACTGATGAACATCTCTCACCACACCATGTTGGTGTCAAAGTTTCCAATGCCTCTAAAATGGTCAGGAACATATCAGATTCATACTACTAAACTGCCCTAAACTGCTGAACACTGAGGAATGGACTCTGTCCAGAAATCATGAATTAGTAGTCTGATATCCATAATTTTTCTCAGATATGTTTATAATAGAATTTTGTTCTGGCTCAATTCTGTATTTGCTTTCACTTTCTCTCTTTATTTAATTTTTTTCCCCCAGTGGATGGATTAACATAGTAGCTGTTGCTGTTTTATTACTAACAGATGGTAATCAAAAACTGTTTAAAGAAATCTAACAAACATTCCAGCATGATTTACTGAGTGAAACTGAGAACACTGCCTTCCTGCTGCTGATGTACATCATCCTTTCAATAATACCAACAGATTTCTTTTCAACTTCAATAATGCTAATTGTGTGAGTAGGGTTTATAGCTAAAATATTGTGTTTGTATTAAAAATGAGAGGCAGAAAATAGAACACTTTGCCTTACTATAGCAGGTGTTTTTTGTTTGTTGGAAAAGACTTGTTTTTGTAATAGTTCATTATTTTCCACTCTTAAAGAACTGTCTTTAAAACATATATATTTATTTACTAATCTTTCTTTTTGCTAGAGTTTGTGATTGACATTTTTTTTTCCTACTGGAACCTACCAGCTTCTTCCTGAAGCATATTTTTTTATATGTTACTAAGAAGATAATGCTTGGCTCTCCTGGGCATCAAGTGGGACCTCTAATTCATGCTTCAGTCCTTTGAATAATGCAATGGCAGCTCGTAATCCTCTTACATGTGAGGATTTTCAGCAACGATTCAATGCCATGTGAGGTGCTTTCTCTGGCTTTTGAAACTGGCCTTCACATGTGTGCATGTTACCTGAAAAGCTCTTTTTTTCAGAGGGTTTTTTAATTTTAATACCCACATGATTCTTCTTATACATAAGCCCACAGTCCTGTGTAATTCAAAATGCAAAGCCTTCTTCAGAACAAAGACATAAACTACTTACTAGCCACCACATATATTTTTATGCTGTGAAAAGTGCATTTGTGACCTTGGTGCCACTATAAAGTCTGAAGAAAGTTGTTTGGACTATTAAATCTCTGGGTTTGAGTAGTGGCAAAATTATAGCTACTGGAATTTTTAAAATAGCTCTTTTAAGCTTGTTTGAAGTGATAATATATCCGTCCCAATGATTTGATATCTAGCAGAATCTTGCCATAGTTAAAGCTGCAGAAAAGCACCTGCAAAAGTATTTTACAGCAGTCTTTTGTGACCCATGTCTAAAATTGGGCTCTGGGTTTAGACATTTTTGTGACTATCACATCTCACCAAGCGTAACACTCAGTGATGTACAGGAATGGAAATTCCTGCTGCAGTACTTCAGGCTTTCAATTGCTATCTGTGGAAGTAATGTGCTGGTGCACAACCTGCTCATCAGGTGCTCAGAGCCAGCCATGAGAAAACCTGTTGCAAAATTAGTTTAATGTCTATTTGAATTTAGAACTGACATAAATATCAAGATTAAGTGTGTAATAGATTCTAAATGTATTCTTAATTACTGCTGCATATTGTAATGTGTTCAAAGAGGATGTTCCCTAAAGGCATCTAGCTATTAATGAGTTTTATTGTGGGTCACTGAGCAGAGAGAAAAAACAAATACAGACAAGCAGAAACTTCGGGTTGGGAAGTAGCTATTAAATAATTAGCAGTGCAGTAAAAGTAGCAAATATACTCACCCATCCTTCAACCACATGGAAAAAACCTACTTGATGCATGGGCTGCCTAAAAGGAGCAAGTGGCAAAAGAATTCAAATTTGCCCATGAGAGATAGTTCAACATAAGCTTAATGTGAGATGAAGGAATAATCAGTCAAAAGAGATATGACCCTTGTTTACAGTGAGCTTCTTACAATCAAGGAAAACCACAACTGATGTCATGTTGATTCCCACAGCTGTTAGCAGCACTAATCTGCCCTTCTGTAAAACAGTGCGAGAGAACCACTTGCTTGCAAATAAAGGAAATTAGTGTGTTGATAAGATGAGTGAATAATAAACTTGATGTCACTGACATCTCCGTTTCCCCATTGAGTAGAAAAAGCCTTTATGGAACGCTGTTCTGCTTCTCGATGTCTCTTTCCAAAGATTTGTCAATGCTGACATTCAAGGCAAGGTTTTACAATGAAATAGACTTTGCCTATGTGCATAGTACAGAGTTTTTAAATCTTCTTTAAAACATGCAGTCATATTCCCATTATTTTATATTTCTTTTTGGTACTGGCGAGACCACTGTAATATGTCTGCCTAATGCAAAATAATTACACAGTAAAAAAATGCATGAACTTTCAAATCTCCTTCTTTCCTCCTCCCCTCCTCCCCCCAAGTTGGACATAATTAGAATTTCCTTATTTTAAACTATCTTTTGATTACCTTAATTAAAAGTCAGTTGGTCTTGATGGAATATCCTTTAATCAAGACAAAAGCTGCAACTGAATCAATGACCTAAATGTCCCATTCTTTGCACACACATCAGACAGTGCATATAGCTGTATGAAATGTTTTAATCTGCTACAACATCAATGAACTTTTCAGCATAGAGATAACATCACGGGAACAACATCAGCCAACTGGTAAAGCCAGCTGTAAAATTATAACTGCCAGATATTTAATTTCATATTTCCATTGTGTTTTGAAGAATTCTGTGAATAATTTCTCTTCTAGAAACTGTGAATTCTTCCACGACATGATTAAATAAACTCTGTGGCTACTTCTATTTTTGCCTTTTTAGTGGCTGCAGACCTACATAACACAAAGAGTTGTGGTTTGTTATTTTCTTTGTGATTTTCAGTGCATAATTCCAAAGCTCTGCCTGCTCCAAACCCAGTGTTATGTTGAAATTGCATGTTCAACTGATTACCCCCATGGATAATGTCCCCACTCACCAAAATCATCTCTGTCACTGAGTTCTGCTCCTGTAGTCCTTACCTGAAAAATGGCAAATACATAAATTCCTTTTCTGGATTAGTTAATCAACACAAATCTTTCTCTCATGTTTGAGGAGAATAGCAGAATAACCCCATCATATGCAACAGCTACTTGGAAGCCCACCACTCCAAATGTCCTCTCCTTCTTCCTTTCTTCTTCTCCCCACCTTATGTATTGAGCCTGACAGCATATGGTCTGAAATATTGCCTTTTCATTTGGGATCAGTTGTCTCAGCTATGTCTCCTCACAATTTCTCATGGACCCTTTTTCTTCCCTAGCAATGCCAGTATAAAAAACAGAAAATTACTTGGCTTTGTGTAAGCTCTACTCAGCAATAACAAAAACATCTCCATATTATCAACCCTGTGTTCTAAACACAGCCCAGTACCAGCCACTGTGAAGATAATTAACTCTACTCCAGCCAAAACCAGCATGTTTGTACCAGAATAAGAACAGAAACAAATGAAATCTGAAAAAGTGTCATGAAACAGACCACTTTTGCTCAAAGCTTTTTGACAAACCCCATTAAAACACACATGGGTAACAATTATAATTAGTTTTCTCTTCACAGTGCTTCTTAACATTTTTTACACTGAAAATTCTCAGATTTGGTTGTCTAATCTGCAGAAGAATTTTCTTCCTTGCTCTGAGGATCCAGAACTTAGAGGTGCTCAAAGGTTGTATCTCTAATTTTCAACAAATAAACCTCAACAGCTGTTATTTACTGGCTTTAAGGTCAGTTGCATGGCACAGTTTGCATTCCAAAGCCCACAGAATTAGCTTCATCTTCTCTGGGAATAGGCACTATAACACTGCTCGTGTATATACAGACCTTATTTGGTCTCTGAATGGGAAAGTGCTTGTGTATTTAGGCAAACACCATGTAAGGAATTGGACCTGCTATAAAACAGCGCGGGTTTGCATGTGTGTTATTGGGTTTGTGTGGCAAGGTCTTGGTAGTGGGGGGGGCCACAGGTATGTTTTTTTCTGAGAAGCTGCTAAAAGCTTCCCCTGCATCTAACAAAGGCAATGTCAGCTGGCTGCAAGTTGGACATGCCTTTGGCCAGGACTGAGCCCTTCCACGACAGCATAATGCATCTGGGGCAACATACTTAAGAAGGAAAATAAAGTTACTGCACGAAACCAATAAGCAGGGAAGAGAGGAATGAGAGTAGGTGGGAGTAACAGCTCTGCAGGCAGTGAGGTTGCCTGATGAAGGAGGAGGATTTGGTGCTCCAGGCATCAGAGCTGAGGTTCCCCTGAAGCCTGTGATGGAGACCATGGTGAGGGAGCTGTGCCCCTGCAGCACAGGGAGGTCCATGGTGGAGCAGATATCCACCCTGCAGAGCTGCTGGGGGCCTGAAGGAGGCTGTGATCCCATGGGAAGCCCATGCTGGAGCAGGATCCTGGCAGGACCCATGGCTGTATGGAGAGAGGTTCCCACACTGGGGCAGGTTTGCAGGCAGGACTTGTGACCCTGTGCTGGACCAATGCAGGAGTTTATTACTGAAGGACTGCACCCCATGGAAGGGACCCACACATGAGCAGTTTGTGAATAACTATAGCCTGTGGGACGGACCTGCACTGGAGCAAGGCAACAGTGTGAGAAGTCCTTTCCCTGAGAAGGAAGCAGAAGCACAAACAATGTGATGAAGTGACTGCAACCCCCATTTCCCATCCCCCTGCAGCACTGAGGGGAGGAGGTGGAAAATCAGGAATAAAGTTCAGCCCATGAAGGAGAGGGATTGGGGAACCATGTTTTTCAGATTTGTGTTTTCTTCTCTTTATTCTACCATGATTTGATCGGCAAAATTCAATTAATCTACTCAAATTAAGTCTGTTTTACACCTGATTGTAATGGCTGAGTGATTTCTACATGCCCTTATCTCAAAGCATGAACCTTTTTTATAAATTCTTTCCTCTATTCAAGTCAGGAGAAAAATGACAAAGAGGCTTTGGTGTGCACTTGACATCTAGCCATGGTCATCCCACCACAATATGATCTTACTTTAGTGTGAGCCTTGCTCTGAGCAGTTTATCTGTACAAACAGAGCAGAAGGGCCATGATCCCCTTGGAGAACCAGTAGTCAGTACAAGGGTTTTACAGTGTGTCCTATTTGTCCTCTGGGTGAGAAGGTGACTGGCATTTCTTTTTATGTCACTTTTATCTGGAAATAAAAATAATTATTTCTATAGGGTAGGTTAATTTGGGACTTTTGTGGCTATACCTGGAAAACACCTAGAAAACTCCTAAGATTGAGGGGATGCATTTTGCTTTCAGGATGCTAAGATACCTATCATAACCCTGATTTTAGAAATCGATAGAAAATAGTGGACAACAGCACTACTTATGCATTGTTCTTCTTAAAATCAAAATGTGAATGTGAAGTTATTAAATTTTTAAATGCAATCACTTCACTTGTGGTCCAAAGTATAAACTGAGTATTAGAGAGTTTAACAATATTATAAAAATCTGTGCTTTGGAAAATAATAACATGGATATATTATAGAAATCTGAAAAGAAAACCTCTGGGAGATGAGCTAATGGTACCAATTATACAATATGTAGCAGGATAAAAGTTCAGCAGCATAAATATTGATGGCAATTAGCTAAGAATTAAATGCACATTTAAAAAGGTAAGTGGTCTATGAGAACTGAATGCTTCAGCAAAAATCTTGTTTGGAAAATACAATGGGAGGTTATTTCACAATGTTGTGCTGTATCATAAACACACCACTACTGGAGGTTTTTGATTAAGTGGAAGAGATGAGATTTGTTTCTCTTAAACTTAAAAGCCTCACACAAGCATGCAAAATGAGAAGCAGCTTAGAATTAGACTGCAGTAAAGAAGACTTGGTTTTATTCCTATAATAAAGTTATGGTAAGTCACCCCAAAACCTTCTTCATCCTCAGCTGATAACAACTGTGTCTAGTCTCAATAAGATAGATAGATAGATAGATAGATAGATAAATAGATAGATAGATAGGTATAGATATAGATATAGATATCTCCTATCTAGATATTTGCAGGTTAGTTTATATAAGGATTGATATGAGATATATTTCAGCTAATTAAGTTGCATCACATGGATATTTGCACACTAATGCCACAGTGCCACAGTTTCACAGTCAGTTCAGACAGGCATAAATGGGCTCTTCTACTGAACCAGTCATTTCACCCTCTCCTCTCCCTGGCTGCAGTACCCCATCCATATAGCACTGCCTCTTCTCTTTTGGCACAATTTGCTGGAATTTCAGTCGCTTTGTCTGGGTTGATTGTCTGATTCAGACCAGAATTGTGCAAGCACAGATGAAGGGCAATGCCACGGTGAGGATGGGCAGACATGAGTGGGCAGTTGCTATTAAGTTCCAACAGTGATGCCTGCATATTCTGGTTTGACTGAGGAACCATGCCATGACTAAGGAGAATTAAGGGGAGACAAAGACTGGTGTGTCAAATTCAGGAAACAGCTGGTCTAACAATGCAACAGATGGTTTTCTAAGAAAGAGCAGTAATACTTATTTTATTAACCCACTCCTGAAATAGAAAGGCATTCTGGGCAGAAAGATCGTAGGAAGATTTATGTGTTATGGCTGTTCTCAGTGAATTATCAATTGTTCATCTGCCTCCTTTGGAAAAAGAAAAAAGGTTTCAGTAACTGTAGAAGGGGGAAATGTTTTTGTAAACCTAGAGTTTTTTACCCTTTAGAATCATGGGAGGTAGACAGATAGTAGTTCACTGGTGACAAGAAGAGTTGACAAGGCTTATTGTGCAGAGAACCCTTGGTAATTCATATACTCAAGAAATGGAGAAGAAATTTTGGATGGAGTAACAGAATATAAGAGATATGAAAACAGGCTCCTAAATCCTGAGCTGTCACTAAAAACCAGACCACAGCCAAAACTTTTTATATGATTGTGGAAGTTACCCTCACAGAGGAGCAGATCATTCAAGAACCTGACGGATCAGGGACATTGGGATCCAAGGCTGAAAATACAGCAAAAGCAGATAAGATAATACTATTACTTATTATAATATATTCAAAGTATAATTACTATAAATCAATAAGATAATAGCTATAGATACTAGATTATAAATAATGGGCTGCAAAATCTTTGAATTATGTCATTCATACTTTGAAAGAAAACTTCCTTCTAGATAGTATTTCTAGAACCCCATAGTGTCTTCTTAGGCCCCTGCCTTGAAACACCTTAAATAGTCCTATGAAAATAAGTGGTATAGTTTCATGTGCAAGAAAATAATTACGTATGTGTCTGAAGGATTGAAGTTTGAGCAGCCAAATTAGTTGATTTGTGGGTGCTCTCAGGCAGCTAGAATTCTTAATGAACAGTATTATGGATGAAGCCACTGAAGTTAAAAATAACACCCACAGCTTTCAATAGCTCTGTTAGAAATGTGAGCCACCAAATAAATTAACATCTACAGATTTACATAAATGGAAATATGAGAGTATCATTCTTCAGACATTCTGAATGCCACTAGAGCAAGAAATTATTTACTTGAAGCCTAAAATGGGCTGTGGCTGGATTCAGAAAAACACTTTGTCCTAGTAGATCAATACCATATAAATGTCCAGAATCCCAACACAGTTCTGAAAGTTTACCAAAACAAATTTGAAATGAATGAAAATTGTATTCAAATATTGCTTCAAGCATTTGTCTGCTTAAAAATGTAAAAAAAATTTTGTATTCTGTGATGGAGGGGAAATGCAAAATCAAATAGTGTTTAAAATTTATCAAAAGACAAGGGCAAGCTCTCCAAGGTAGTTAACAAGAGAAGAGTTAGTTCACTTACTTAACTTGGACCTTAATTTTCGCTGAGATTGAGCAAATTTTTTTTATTTTAAAAATATTGGGGTTCGAGAATGGTATTCAATAAACTCAGATGCTGTATTTTCCCCTTTTACGAAAGTCTAGGGAATAAATAAAAATCTCAGCTAAAATTACCATCAATTTTACTGAATAAAGCTCTGTTCTAGTACATGCCCAAATGTTTCTTTTCCCAACAGCAGATCTACTTGGAATAAAGTCTAAAACTGCAATAGATTCCTCATTATTGTTACTTGATATCATATTGGCCTTCTAGATATAAAAAGGATATAAGAATTTTTTTTCTTCAGTGTCTTTAGCCCTGTTTCCTACTAGTCTCAACAGTGTAACCAACAAGACTGTAGAGTTAGGGAGTTGAGTCTGTCTGTTCCAGCCAGTAAAAGCAGTGGAATATATGTGCACTGTAGATGATAAATTATGATCAGATTTAGCGGTTTAAATAGTTGTGTGTTAAAAATGGAGCAGAAAGGAAAATAAAAATAGCATGATGAACCAACAAATCAAAGTAATCATTCAAGCCAGGAAGACACTGAAACCTAGTCTTGGTGAAGTAGAGGGGAAAATAAAATTATGTTAGATAAAACATAAATTAAGTGGCTTCAGAGGCAATCTGAAGTGCAAATGTTGAAAGCTTACAGAGAGAGCAGGCAAATAATCGCACTGATATAAAGGGAAAGACCTAGTCAGAAAGAAATGACTTTATATGCATCATTTCTTTGCATCTGATTCAAATTAATGTCAAGGAAGCAAGCTTTTGTGTAGAAATTTAAAATGGATCCCAGGTTTCTGGTTTCCACCCATTTCATGTTGCTGCTTCCTACAGCTTTAGATGATGGGTGGCTCTTAGTCACACCCACTCTGCCATATGCATTCAAAGTTAGGTTACTAAGAGAAACACACAGCTTCTCTGGTGCCACATGTTGTTAAGGGGCTCAGAACTTTAGCTCTTAATATCCCGGAGAAGGGCTGAAAATATTCCCCGTTCCTCCATAGCACACTAAGCCATGGGCTGAGGAATGCCAGATTGGTGAGCTGCAGATGGGCCAAAGATTTCGACTTTAGCAAACAGACAGTCTGGAATTACTTCTGCTTAGATTAACACTTGGTGCTGAGGACTGGCAATTACATTACGTATGTTTCAGGAGGGCTTTCAGACCATACTCAGTTCTGCTCTGCTCTGTCTTGGGAACAGAATGACTGTTATGACTTAAAAGATATTAGATACTGGATAACAAGACCATATTTGCTAGTTTAGTTTCATCTGAAAGAAACATATTTTTTTTACTTTGTTACCAGTTTGTGAAGAAAGCCAAAAAAAAATCCCAGAAAATGGAGGTTATTGATAGGTTTAAGTAAAAACTGCACCTTTGTTCTCAAATAAAATGCTTGTGCAGAGACTCACTCACTTGTGATTAACTTGAAGAGAAACATTTGGTCAGATTCAGATTCCTTTTGTGGTCAGCAATGAAAATGGATTTTTGGCATGTTGAAAACATGGCAGGAAAGATCTGAGCTTGAGAAGTTCTCTCTGCATTTTTTCTTGAACATCTTTCAATTAAGGAATCAATTTTAAACTAGATTGCCAGGGAGTAAGAAGACAAGTTTTCTTCCTGAATACTACAGAAAAATCAGATGAGTTCTTTTTAACCCTCTTTACCAGACTTGGCAGGTATACACTTACCCTAAAGCTATTCTTGGCTAGTAATGAAGATGAGGCAATGTCAAAATTGAGATGAAAAAACGACTAAAAAGTTGATGCCAAAACAAAGTGAGGATTTAAATCACAATAACTGGTCAGAACTGAATAGTAGAATTTGTATAAATGAAAATACCAAATTGCTAGGGAAAAAAAAAGCAACTCAACAAACCACCGCCCCAAAACAAACAAGCAAAAAACCCCTAAACCTAAACCAAAACAAAACCCAAACTAAAACAAAAAACAAAAAACAAAAACCAAACTCCTCAGTCTCTCTTGGACATCTATCTTTACAGGAGATGATGCTGATACCTGCTAACCATAGATGTTCACTCTATTACAAGGTAAGTTAATTTGAAAAAGATGTACAAGTTGTTAGTAGATGAACATGGTTAATAATGCTGAACTCTCATGCATTCTTTTTAAGGTAATATGCTTGAAATATTAAAATACAGCAGATACAATTTTTGTGGTAGAATTTGATCTCACCACATAGTTTTTTTCCTTTTTAAAAAATAAAATCTTTTAATCTTTTCTCAGGCTATGAAACTTGCAGCCTGTAGAGTGCAGTTCTTTGGATTACAAACACAGCTGTACCATTTTTCATGGACTGATTCAGACTGCACTGGAGCACAGCAAAGCAAAACACCTGCAACGCATTGATGATATCATCGTATGGGGAAACAGCACGGAATAAGTTTTTAGAAGAAAGAAAAAAGGAAAAAATAGTCATAATCCTCAACACTCATTTTGCTATAAAACGAAGGTGAAGGGACTTGTACAGGAAGTTATATTTTTAGGAATAAAATGGTGATATGGATGTCATCAAATCTCAATGGATGCAATCAACAAAAACAGCTGTCTCTCTACCAATGGTCAAACTAAAACACAAGCTTTCTTAGGTAGTAGGGGGTTACAGAAAATGGACTTTTCAAACTACAGACTGACTGTAAGACCTCTCTGACAAGTGACCTGGAAGAAGATCAATTTAAAATGAGGTTTTAAATAATGACAGGATTTAAAAAAAAATGGCTCAGGAAACATTTCATGCGGTAACTATTCAGCCGGTCCAGGCAGGACAAGATATTAAAAATGAACTCTACATGGAGAATGGCCCTACCTGAAATCTCTGGCAGAAGACACCAGGTAAAACTTCAGGTTGTACTTTAGAGTATTGGAGCTGGGAATACAATAGATCCAAGGCCAACTATACTCAAACTGAAAAAGAAAAATTGGCAGTGTACAAAGGGGCTTGATGATGGGCTTGAGCTGCTTTAGAATTTAATGGTCCTGAAACACAGGCTTCTCATGACACTGGAGTGGTTGCTGTTCAAAGGGACAGTTTCTTTACACATTTTGCAACTTATGCTACATGGAGTAAGTATGTCACACTGATCACACAATAGGCTCCAACAGGAAAACCTAATCACCCAGGAATTTTGGAAATGATCATGGACTGGCCAAAAGGCAAAGATTTTGAAGTATCACCTGAGGAGGAGATGATGCTTTTTAAAGAGGCCCCACTATACCATGAACTGCACATTGCTGCTCAGGTAGAAACTGATTTTAAAAGTATATCACAAGAGTGGGGGCACTGAAGAGCGTAACCAACAGATGGATCAGGCTACTGGTATTGAAGTAACACAGATGAATCTGGGCTGGCAACATAAAGATTAATTGGAGGGCCCCATGACACCTCAGGCCATCAAGGAAGAGGTGCAATATGAGGGGGGCTCATGATCAAGGTGTGGATTCAACCATGGATGCTATTGCACAGGTTATCCACAAATGTGAATGCAATCAGGCATGCCAAGCACTTAAAGCCTCTCTGGTATGGAGGAGGATGGCTGAAATATAAATGGAGAGGCCTGGCAGGTTGGTTATATCACACTCCCACAAACCTGCCTAGGCAAGCATGCTTACAATGGTGGAAGCAAACACCAGATGGCTGGAAACATATCCCACGCCCAATGCCACTGCCTGGAATACAATCCTGGCCTTTGAGAAGGAGCTCTTATGGAAACATGAGACATACAATAGGATTCATTTCGGAAACAACCTCATAGACACCTGGGCTGAAGAGCAGGGCACTGAGTGGGTATATCACAGAGCTTATCGTGCACCAGCCTCTGGGAAAAGTAAGTGTTACAATGGTCTGTTAAAGGCTATACTGACAGCAATGTGTGCTTGTGCTGGGATGTTCAAACATTAGGATGCACATACAGCAAAAGCTGCCTGGTTAGTGGCCTCACCCAAACAGAACTGGCTTCATTAAACAACAATTGAACATACCAGTCCACTTCTCCTGCCTCAAAAAACTACAGTGACATGTGGAACTCAAAGTCATTTTATAAATCAAAAACAATGGATATTTTCAAGAAATGGCCCGTAGATTTAGGGAATACAGAAGACAGAAAAGGATGTTTTGAAAAATGTGAAACCTGAGCATGAGAAAAATAGTATAGAATAAGGAGTGGGTACTGCCCTATTTTTGGCTGGGAGGGAATTAATTTTCTTCCTGTTGGCTGGTATAGTGTTGTGTTTTGGAGTTAGAATATGAATAATGTCAATAACACACTTATATTCTAGTTGTTGTTAAGAGATGTTTGCACTAGATCAAAGGCACAAGTTGGGAAGAGAGAAAAGCAGGACAGATGACCCTAGCTGGCCAAAGGGTTATTCTATACTATGTGGTGTCAAGCTCAATGGATAAACTATGGGAAAAGCTGGTCATGGACCAGTGCTTGAGAACTGTCTGGGCATTGGTGGGCAAATGGTGAGCAATTGCCATGTGCAACAATGTTTTCTATAATCTAGCCATTATTGTATTTTTTTATCATTATTGTTTTTCCTTCTGTTTCAGTCTTATTGAAGCATTTTTATTGCAAACTAATCATTTCTTCCCAATCCCACTGAGTGAGAGGATGGAACAAGCAACTGGGTGCTGTTTAGCTACCTGCTGGGTTAAGTTATAACATTACTGAGCATAAACTGTTAAAATACATGATAGGAAAGAGCAGAAAGTGTGCCTACCATGAACGACTTCTTAGTGATATTTCTTAATTTCTAGTTTTGGGCATTCTTAGTTTTGTGCTTGTGCAATTTTTATAAGCATGTCATGAAATACAGTTGAGACATAAAACATCAGGGTTCAGGAAAGAAACAGAAGTAGGAATTCCAAACAATAGGAATCAAAACTGCCTTGCTAAGGATTAAAAAGCATGCTTGTCATGTCATTCTTCATGCTTTACCACACAAGTCCTAACAGTGATTGCCAGGGGTTAGGAAGAGAAGTCCCTTTCACTACGGGGATCTCATATCTAGTTCTGAATTCTTCAGCATCACAACACCACCATGTCTGACCATTAGTCTGATTCAGCATGTCACCTTCCGAGTTCCCTGCCTCTGTGTTATTTATCTGAGGCAGAAACTCTGCTTTATTACCTAGTGATACGAAAACGCTGAAATCTAATAGCTGTGCTGTAAAGGAAACCAGCCATGAAAGAGCATGCCAACTCCTGATTAGTAACATATGCAATTTCCCTTCCAGGCCTCCAAGCAGAGGATTTGGCAAGTGTGTATAGTTGTTATGATAAGAGTAACACATACTGCATATTAGGAAATTACACAGGAATGAGACATGAAAACTCAGGTAGAACTGGACCATTAACACAGAATCCACTGAAAGAAATAATCTGTACAATTATAAAAGTTGCATTTAGGAGATAACAAGGTAAAATAAGACATTTTATATATGTTCCAATATAAAAGACAAGCAAACAAACAAATAGAGATCTAAGTTTATTGAATCAACTGTACAGAGAGATCAATAAAGATTTGCCAGAGCCAACCTCCAGAGAAGCAAGGTCAGTTATTATAAGAAACTAGCTCTTTCACTCAAATATTTTCCAATGCATTTTTAGCACGAGTAGATTCTTAAGACTTTATCTTGCAACATGAAAAAAATGTTATAAAAATAAAACCATTTTAATCTCTAAAATGTCATTGAAATCTTAAAAGTACATCTGACTTTATAGTCAAGATATTGTTCAAACTAGTAGTCTTACTATATTCCAAATCTTCAGACTGTTCTGTGGAATTCTTCAGAAACAGTAGTTGAAATGACAATGATCTCTCTGACATGGAAATGCTATAGCATTTTAGCAGTCATATTATCTTCTACAAGATACACTAGCCCAGTTCCACAGGCACTGTAGGCAGATATTCCTATCTGCTCCCCCTTCTGCTGTTCTGCATGGGCACAAAAAGGCAGATGAATCACCCTTTACAGTACTTACCTCAAAGTGTGTCTTCTCCTACACATTTTAGATATCCTGGTTTGGATTCCTCTCTGATGCCTGTCATCTAAGAGATATAGTACTAAGTTTTAGATGCAAATTTCAAACTTTAGGTAAACTCTGAGTTTCCTGGATTGGATATGGTTTGGAGTCTCTTTCTTTTGCCTGGTACTAGGTAATTTCTATCTACCCAAGATCCAAAACTGCTAAATTTTCTGAATACAGTTAGTCCCTTATGACTATCCATTCAAGAGCTGAGTACTCCTCTGCTGTTTTTGGGTATGTGCTTTCTTAAAAGGCAGCTGGTAATCCCAATCATGCTCTAGTTATGTGACACATCTACTTCATGTAAAATCTTGTTGAATTTCATAGTTCAAACCTTAAGAAACTTAACCTATTTGTCTAGCCCCAAAGGAGGAAAAAGTCTCTGTTATGTAACAATTTTTATTGTCTGGAAGAATTTTGGTTTTCCCCCAAAGAAGGACTCAAGGGCCATGTATTGCACACTTTTTACCCATGTGCTAGTGGATATTGAGTCACTAACATAAGTTTTCAAATGGTACATACCTCTCTACAGAAGACATCAGCAAATGCATACAAAAGAATAGTTCTTTGCAACTACATAAAAACTACATTTTAATATGAATGGAATTTTGCCTTCTTAAGATGACACCCTTCTCTGCAGAAAACTTTAATAAAATTATGCATTCTTCTTTAACGAGAACATGTAGAGGTTAATTTTTCATACTGATTAGCACCTACAGTCTAGAAATCAGGACACTTCCTGTTGGAAATGTAAAATCACTAGAAAATCATAAAAAATTATCTTCCTTCCCAGCATGAGGTGAGTTGAAAAAAGTGAAACTGTTGCTGTCATAGTTACCGTTATAGGATGGTAGCTGCGTAAAATATTAAAAAAGAATTTGATCACACTTTTGATTTTCAATTTATCTTATGCCTCTTAACCTTCTGTAACACATTGTGCTTGAGGATTAAAACCATTAGTCTAATAACTGTAATTAGTCATAATTATCCTAATAGGGGATATTAGTTAATGAAATCTCATTTCAGTGTTCTTAATAGATTTAATTAATACAATATTTATGTCAGCTGGAGAAACAGAGGCATTTTGCAATCCACCTAATTCTTTATGACTTACCAAGAAACATTAATTTAATGGCAGTTGCCAAAATACAATCAGAGGTGAACTCTCAATATGCCATGAATTTACCTTGCACCAATCACAGTAATATCAAGATCTTTACACCTCTTCCCCTTACTTTTCCTGAAAAGAATTTTTAAACATCTCTGGCTGGTACATTTCTAATAGTTTGTCTTTATTCCAAACTTCTTGGTTTTATTTCTGCCCTACCAAGGAGTTCAAGCATCATTTAGTCACTAATTACTTTCCTCACCTATGACCCCTTTTCCCTTTTCTGGGAGATGGTCAATAAAACCAAACAAGTTGAAAAATTTCCAGTAACAGCAATAGATCGAAATGTGGAAAGGGTTCCTATATCACTGTTGCCTCTCAGCAGCTCTGGACTCAGAGAATTCATGTTTGCATTTAAGAAATACACGAAACAAACCACCACATGTTGAATTGTGCTGTCACAGCTCAGAGCCTCAAGCACTGTAAAAAAACTGCTTTAGATTTATAGAAATACCCTTCCCTGTGAACAGAGGCAGCTCTAACTTTGGGGAGAGTGAGGAAGGACCATTCTCAGCCATAATCATTGGTAAAATCCTATTCCCATCTGTGCTAACTGCAATGATGCCCAATCATAGTAGCACCAAGCCTGTCACCACAGCATGCTGGAAGTGCACCCTGCCTGTGTGTCTGCCCACAGGTGCATTTCACCAACAGCTAAAAGGTCTGAGTCCTATGTTTACATATATTCAGCCAAAAAGAAGACAAAAGTTAAAAAACCATGATAGATTCTCCAGAAAAATGAAATATTCCTGAGAAAAAGAAAAGAAATTTTTCATAGTTTTGAGCAACAGATTGAAGACTCTTGTGAGGTTTGCTTTTTCACTAAGAAAAATTGATAGGAGTCTTTCATCCTTTCAGCCTCACTGCCAAAGAGCCACGGATGCTCAGTTTGCTTGTCCCTGCTGAAAGCAGCAAATGGTCCAGGAACTTGGACCATTCATGTAAAAATTGAAAGTGATAAGCAGTCTTCTAGGTCAGCAACCAGGGACCCATCAATTTCAGTCTTACTACCATAAAAAACACTTCCTTAGGGAAAATAAAAAGATATTTCCTACCAGAAATTGATTTTCACACAAAATTATCAAGTACCTCTAAGCTTATAATACTTCTGCATGAACTCTGCACTAAGTAAATTTCATCTCCAAGTTAAATGTTAGCACACCATCTAGCACAGAATTTCTAAAACCTTGTATGTAGTTTAGAAGGCAAATTTTGTTTTCAGCAATGATTCAAATATTTATGATTTAAACACTTTGGAAATTTTAAGTCTAGGGTTTTCAAATATTTCTCACTAGAGATAAAATGTAAAAGTGGAAGTTAAAGGACAAAAAAGCAACCCCTTAACTGAGAGTTGAGGTTTTAAAACTTCTACAAAGACTGCTATATAAAAAGTACCACTTTAAGAGTCTGACTTTTCCATAGGAATGGACTGATATGGATTGATAATTTCGATAACTTTTGCTTTTGCATAATTTTTTTATATCCTGAGAAAATGTTAGAGGGAATCTAGTGAGTTCTTAGTTCCCACTTCTCCCCAGCCACGCATTCCCTCCCATCCCCTAATGCCAGCCTTTGAGGTCCAATGGTTGCATCATTTATTCAAGTAGGGAGCCGATGTGCTGGGACCTGATAATTTATTGTCTTTTTGTTTTGTTTGGTTAGTTTTAAGCAGTGTCAGCTCATTAAGGACATGAGAATAGAACCATGACAGGATGAGAAGTGGGACCTGCACTGACTGCCCCATTTTATGCACTGGAAATAAGAAGGGTAAGGGAAAGAAGTGTAAATCTACTGAAGCTCAGAATAAAATGTCACAACTGGCTTCTTTTTCTAGGCTGTTCCTCTGCACATTGCTTGTTCTAAGAATTGAAATATTTGGACTGTCCAAAGAAGCAGGTTTATCTTGATGCAAATCATGCTTATAACACTTTCTCTTCCTTGTCTATGATTTTGTTACCTTTAGTGCCTAGAAAGGCTAATCTGGAACAGAGATTTGACAGAGTTAAAAGGAATAAAACAAGTGTTTATTGAAAGGCCTTAAAAGGATGCACCTTGGGCAATACAAGAGTCTGGCTGGGGCTGCACCCAGGTTGAATCCAAGATGAATCCCGATCACGAGTTTTTACCCTTTTATAAGTTTTGGTGCATCTATATATTGGGGTCAATTGTCCAACCACAGCCCCAGTCTGTGAAGTCTCAGCCCCCTGCTTTACCCCCTTTCCCTCATCGTTGTTTACGCTTTTTGGGTAACGAGTGTCCTTGATTCTCTAGCTGGGAAGGGATTGTTTTCTCTAACTATCCTGTGAAGAGAACTTACTAACACCTAACATAAAGTTTCAGAGTTGCCCTCCAAGCAGCAGAGAATCTGAAAAATAGAAAAGTTAAAATTCAAGGCATCACCTCATACGCCTGAAAGTCACAGTGGGAGAAAAAAATCAGGAGTAATGTCTATAAGCCATTTTTGCCCTATCTTTCCTAAGCAACGCATGTCTAAAATCAAAGGTGATGTATAAGACAACATAAGCGGTCTAAAGGCAGCCCATGCTGCCAACATTAACATACTGAGGAGACAGAATTTGAATTTTTTTATGTCTTTCAAAATGTTTCCCTGAAGAAGGTTAAGCATGATAGTATTATACATCTCATTCTTATGAAAAATTAAAAATTCCAATGGGTTTTCAGCTGAAAGGGTTCTCTGCTATGCAGCTTGACTTTATTTTAAAATTACTGAACAAGTAAACACAGAATTACATAGAATTCACTAAGGCCTCCTTGAGCTTTCTTCACCAATCACAAATCCAGCAACAACATTCACAGAAGAACTATGCTAGTTACCATCCAGAGATTTGGGGGAAAACTGAAGTTTGTCCTGAATGCCTGTTTCTTGGGGTTTCTTACTTACATCAAGCCTACTGTTAAAATTTACACTATTGGGAAAGCAATCTCCAAGATAATGTATATGCAAAGCATTCTAATTCCAATTTTGAGGATTTCAGAGGGACTTCAGAAGCATTTAGCTTTGGGCTATCCTTCCATTGGGAAGAGAACCTTGCCCAAAGAGAAGCTTTACAGTAATTATCATCCTGGAATTTTACAAACAATGCACATGATAATGA
Source organism: Cichladusa arquata (assembly GCA_026413545.1). Classification (NCBI taxonomy): domain Eukaryota; kingdom Metazoa; phylum Chordata; class Aves; order Passeriformes; family Muscicapidae; genus Cichladusa; species Cichladusa arquata. The sequence goes on along the minus strand of JAOTQP010001652.1, from coordinate 34,367,843 downwards.
AGAATGCTTTAAAATATCGCCCTAATAATTATTAATTCCTTTGGTATTTATGGTAATAATGGTAATTGTGATGAACTCATTTTGCATTAATGTGAGTGCTTCTGGAACTCCACACTAATTTGTAACACTGTATTGAAGTGTTATTCAAGAAGGATATTACACAATTTGTTTTTAAATGTTTGCAAACTCTTTTGAATCAAAGACCTCCTGGAAAAATCACAGGTTTTTTCCAACTGAAGAAATTGTTTTTGTTTGGTTAAACACATATTTTCTGCTGAGATTTAACAGTGATGAAAACTGACAAGTTTGAAGGGAATAAGGTAAAGCTCATGTCACAGGGAATGCATACAGAGAAAGAAGAGAAATCTTGCACTTTTCAAAGGCACTTACTTGAATCATTTTTGCATTCATTTTGCACCTAGTGACAACTGCCAGATTTATGCCACTGGAAATTAAAAACTATAAGTTTATCCAGTATATAAAGAATGCTGGCTTCTGCTAATGTTGACTGTATCTGATTGAAAGGCTGACTTATAGTGAGACTTGGCTGATTCAGTTTGCATATCTGTTCCAGTGTACCAGCATCACTGCAGTATCTTTAATAATGACTGGAGTGTTGCAGATGTCTTAGTCCACTCTTTTAACAGCATGTCAATTTTTCTTAAATTAATAATTTAAACTGTAATCCTTCAAACTCTTGAAGTTAGCTACCTACAGGGTTTATTTTTCCACTTGAACTGCCTGTTGCACTTAGGACTGAGCATCCCTCACACGGGTGAAAGGCCAAATCTAAAGGAGATATGTGATTTGTTCTGCATTTTTCAAAGCTTCTTTCAAAATCTTAGCAGGTGTTGAGATTTATTTTCCACACACCATAAGCACAGGACTATTGCTCCATATTATTTCCCCTGGCAGCAAGACTGACATAAGTGGCCTCTGAATCCTGCCACTCCTTCTCCCTTAAGAATTGCATGGTGAATTCCTATTATTTAAAGCTCCTCCTTCATTTTTGCAGTGTTATTGTCAGTGCAGAGGATGAGAAGTCACAGGGGGTGGAAATCATTGGCAAGAGGAGAAAAAGCTGCTTATATTAATTTTACTTCCTGGGGAAAATGGAATGACTGACCTTAGGTTTCTGTATTAGTAAAATTCACTGAGGTCTTAAACTAAATGTCACTTAAGTGGTGCACAGGCTGCTGTTCACACGTATTTGTGCCCTGCCAAGGAAAAACTGGTAAGATTTCATTCAGATTCAAGAACAATGTCATTACTTTCACCACCTTTTCATTTTCACATTTTGTAAATACTGGAGTTTGTGAACATTTTTATGCTAAAATACACATGAAAATCAATGAGCAAAATCAAATGAGCTTTGTTAAGCTTAAACTCTCTGTTATTCTAGACAGGACACAGCTGGAAATCCTCTGAGCTTTGCTGGGTTTTCCTCTGGAATAAAGAATGTGTAACCCCTTCACTCTCATGGATATTGCTATGCGCCTCTGATTCTTGGATAGTAGGTTCTCTCCTCTGAGCAACGGGTGGGCAGGCAGATCCCCATGCAGCCCAGATACTGCCAGCATCACACTGCTGCAAAAGGTACCTTTACAGTCCTTTTTTCCCAAAACCTTTGTTCATACACTGCTTACTTCACTGGCAGCTGAGGATACCTGTCACGTTAATGGAATCGTGTAAGGAAAAGCAGATGTGAGATGTATGGGGGAAAAGAATGAGATGGAAGATTTCCTGTGAAAAGATAGATTCCTTCATATCCTTCATGTGTTCAGTGGTGCTAGAATTTTTCCCTGTGCAGGAAATCTTTGCTTTGACCCGTAAGTATATACTTCAAAAAAAGACAAAAGCAAAAAACCAACAAAAAATCTTTAACCTGAGTTAGGCAGCTGTCCAGAAAGAGACACACAAAAATACCCTCACAAAAGCAAAAGTGAGCAAAAGATGGCAGGCATTTCTCAAAGAACAGCTCTTCTGTATCGTCCATTTTTCCACATGTTTATATCTCCAGCTCTACAGCAAAATTTGCAGGAGGAAAGAAAACTTACAACACAGGGTGTTGGATTACAGTGATTTGCAATCTCTGATGTTGTTGATCATCATATCTGTCAAAATGGCAAAAGACTACATTTTGCAGAAGCTGAATGCTCATCCCTTTGTTAATTTTTTGATACCAGGAAGAAATCAAAAGATTCCTGATTTTGATATTTCCAACATCCAACATGAGGATATTTTCCAAAATGCAAAGTTAATTTCCCTGAATAAATGCATGCAACTAAAATGAGTTGAGGATATGCTTTTTAATAGCTTTATAAATTGTATATATGGTATGAAGTTACATATAGTAATGTGCATATACTATATATAGTATATTATACTATAATATAATAGTGTATAGAACTATTTTCTTTCACACAAATACATGCAAAGCCCATGGTAAAAAAATGGCAAAGGAGAGAACAAAACTGATTGGAAAGCAGAAAATTGTATATAAATAAAAAACACCCTCAAAATCTCAATTAATAAAGGCACCAGGTTTTTGGAGCTTTCTAAATTTGTCATTTTTTCTAGAAATATATGATCTTATTTTAACTCTCAGACAAAGAAAAATATCTCTAAATTAAATTCTAATCCAAATAAGCATTGACTATACAGTGAGAAAAGAAGTTAGCACCTAAAAATGGAAGACAAAAAAATACTAATTGTTAATATTCTAGTATATTCTCTGCCTTAAAACATAGCCTTCTGAAGTGAATATGGTTATTGCTGCTTGTTGCAAAAGATAGTTTCTTTCCCGCAGCACTAGTGAGATTTTTGATTCCCATAATCTTTTCACACTTCCTGATCACTGCTTTGGTTGGTGTTATCTCTGTATTAATTCTCTTTCCATCAGTTTTTCATTCTTAGTGTTGTTTGATAGGCTTTACATTTCAGTATCTTTTGCATTTATATCGCCATTTTTTGTTTGTAAACAAAATAGATTCTACAGTATCTTGAATTTTAATTTAAAATACCATGAGAGCCTATCAAACTTTAAAAATCTGCTTTGAAAGTAGGTTGAAATTAGCATTTGTATTTACCACTTCACTGTACTGGTAATAATCAGTGGAAAGAAATGTTAAACCACAGAAATTTATCTTTTATGGCTGGATAATCCCATCAAGAGGGAACAAGAATAGGCTGTTCTCTTCTTTAATAGGCTTTCAGATGCATTTGTCTTACAATCCACATCAAGCCACATCAGTCATATTAAAAAGTAGTTATATTGTCATGATTTAGCTACTTGAAATAAGACTTATAAAGACCAAAAACATACTTATTGTTTTTGCTCAGTAAATTTACAGCTTTTTACTCAAAAGACTGCATAGGAATACAATTTAAATATAAGAAATGCAAAAAGAAATTTGTACTTGTTGGTTTTGTTGAATAATGTTAACACTATAACCATAAAATCAGAAGAAAAGTAGCAGAGATAATCCCATAAAAAAAGATAATGGAATAGTCCAAATAGGTTAAAATTATTTAAATTTGCCTAAATGAAAGCACAGGTGGAGTGTTTAGGGCCATATACCTATAATGAACAGATTTTCTAAAACAGCACATTATCTGTCACCGAGACTGCTTTTCATCTCCATGTGAAGCATCCCAGAATTGAAATATTTCAGATGTTTATATAAAGTTAGCATTATGCTCTAGCACCTGTACAACAATTGTACTTCTGCATATTGATTACTGCTCTAGATCCCATCTGTGAAATGAGTGTTTGATATAGTGTCATCAGTGAAGTCCGAGGTCAGCACCTTGTCTGGTATTTTTCAATTTAAAAAATTAGAGAATGAAATTTAAAAGTCAAATGACAGTGACAGAGGGTAGAAACAAGACTTTTACATGAACAGAAAATACACATGGGAGTGGAACTTGCATGAAGAGGTATTGACTAGCCACACTCAGCTCCTTACTGAAATCTGTCACCACACCAAAGTGAGTTACAGATGGGATGAAATTCTTCTAGATGATCTGTCCAATGTACCTTTTGATTCACGACTGAAATGAGTGATTTTTCTTAGCAGGTTTTAAACTCTGTAGCTGGCTTATGATCCTAGCAGTGTATGTGGGTGTAAATAACTATATGGGAACATGGCAGAAGATTTGGCATTAAAGCCCATAGCCTCCCAAACCTGGGCTTTGAGGTCACGATTTTTATCTAGGGAGAGGGAAAAGGCATTGCTTCCTCAGAAAAGCCATAGCCCGCATGTTAATTACCCACATGGGTATCTGGGTACCCAACCACAACTTTAGCAACTCTCTCACCTGTTGAAAAACTGGCAGTGAATATCCTTGCTGATCCAGGACAAGCAGGGTTCACCTGAGAATTTGCTCATGTCCTGGGCACAACAGAAAACAGACTGGTGGCAGCACAGGGTGGCAGCAGTAAACCTGCCTCTCTTTGCCTGCCCTTTCCTCTTCCTCATATGCACACTTGCCAAACATTTTATTGCACACGCCAGCAGATCCGCCAAATCCAGTTTGTATGATAAATTCTTTTGCAAACCTATTGCAACAGATGACAAGGTTAGATATGAGCCCTTTCATGCAAAGGTCTCCTTGATTACACACATCTTAAATATTTGTTATAAAATATTAGCAAATACTACATCTGGTGCCAGGTTCTCTGTGACATTTCATTGCTAGTGTTCAAGAGAAATACTGCTTTAGTTGAAATCAAATGAAAGCGTACATGCTATCTGTTGTTTACCTGAAAAATAAAAAAAATCCAACATTTTTCCCCAAAACAGACTGATCCACATCCAACTTGAAAAGGATGTTTTCAGATTTTTTTTGATTTTTTGTCTCTGAAATGCAAGGAAATGCAGTATGCAAAATCCATCTGTAGCTACACTACCTTTCAGGTACAAAAGACTGAATACTTTTAAAATGGAATAATTCATCACTTTGTAAGGACCATCAACAATACAGAGTAGAGACTATGGATACAGGAAACTATTTTAGAGTAAATGTCAAAGCCAAAGTATGAAATCAGGCAATATACTTTTTATAAGAGAATCTAAATAAAATTTTTAAATATATTTAAATAAAATTTTGAAAAGACAGGATAACTCAATAAATTTTTTTACTTTGCCTCTGTAATTGACATATGACTGTAATTGTAAATACTTGACTATCAATATTGTTTGCTTGACTGATAAGAAGTTAAACAATATGAAGGGCAATAACCTGAAATGGGCTTAGAGTTCCAGACAACATTTTGCAGCTAATTTCTTAAAATAGGAAATACCACAGACTGCACAAATCTGAGACTCCAGAATTCTACTACCTGCCCACTGAAGTATGTGTAAACATTGTATGGAATACGCTAATGAAATAAAACATCTCTGGGTATAATTTCTGCACATGCTTAAGGCAATTTGTTTTATATCTTGAATTGTGAGAGATTGAGTCCCTCATATTAGTATTGAGTCCCTTTAATACTAGCTTACCTTGCTATTCTTATTAATCATGTGACAGCATAATATTTTTTAAAGTTCTGTTTAGGTCTTGCCTCTAAGATGTCTTTCAGACCTGATTTCATGGGCTAATTATGTATCAAGAAAATATTTTTTTATCATTATTACATGTATTGTTTTTTTTGGTGCTCAGTGTCTTTTATTATAAAAAAGGTAAATAAAGATAAATATTTTTCCTCATCATAAACATTATATATGTCTGCTATGGCAATATGTCCTCATATCTCCATTTTCCCCTTAACATGGAAGCATCTTATGGCCTTTGCTGCCTTCCATTTTTGTGTTTCACCTTCTGTTGTATTCTTTCAAATCCTGGTAACAAGAATACTGAACACAGTATTAAAGAGACACTGATGGATATGTCTTGCCTTGCAGTGCTTCAGAATAGCACAAAAAAGCAAAGATATTTTGTTTTTAATAATGTACAGATAATAGGAATTTCACCATATGTTTTGGCCAACAAATTTAATTCTTGGGATTCTTCTCAGGACTGGGTTTATGTGCAATTGTCCACTAGAGTGCAGGCTGAGACCAACAAACTCATTTTGTTCCTGTCATAAACTGACTTTGAACTCAGGTGCCTTAATGTACATCGTTAGTACATTAAAGCCCTGCACCTTCTAGCTTCAGCTGCGAGTATATATACTGCTATCAAATTTGATGGATATAGCTTGTGAAGCTTATTGACCTAGGGTGGTGATAATAAAGTATTCTGGAACCTGGATAACATTTTATTCTGTCACTATGGTTTTCTTGCTCTGGTGACATCAACTAATTTGTACTGCTTTGTAGGAGATTTCTGTATCCGGCTTTTTAGCCAGAGTCCCCGTTTCCTTACACTGCTCTTACTCTTCTCTGTCAGAGTGAATTTCTTTCAGAGACAAAATATTGCTCAATATTGATCCCAGTGTGCTAGCTAATTTCAGGTTCTTGTATTGCAGATCAGCTGAAGTGCTGTTCAAAACACTGAAGAATTTTCTAACACAAAATGCACAAAGAAATTAACTCATATAATACCTTCCAACAAGAATCATCTGTTCCCTAATCCTTTAAGAGACCACTAAAGTCAATTTAACAGACTCATCATAAAAACATTTTTATTCTAAAAAGTTGTCCTAACAAAAGTAGCCAGTTTTCAGAAGGTTCATAAAATTCTTTGGATTTTTAGCCTGTTTCTTATTTTTATGTCTGTTTAGGACATTCATCTTCTGCAGAAAAATGCTCACCCCATAGGACATATATACCAGCAGAGTGATTTGGAGTTCTCCTTCTTACTGTCCCTATAGAACCTATTGAAGTTTTTGTAGAAATAACAGGGAGTTTTTTAGTTTACTGTCCTGTAAAGGAGGAATATCGCATATCAGTTTCCTTTTGCTTCCTCAGTTTTGAAAAAAATAAAGCACATCTGCTATTTAAGTTTTTTATCTCCCCAGGCTGCTGTGAAGGCTGGCTTCAAAAGACAGTTTTTCTTCAGTACTTTGAACCCTAAAAACATTTTGTTGTATTCTGAGAAATAAGAATGGATAAATCTTAACTAATATCTGTCTTCCCTTTCCACAGTCTATAACCCATCCACTTTTGAATTCCTTAACGATCCCTACTTCAAAAATCACATCCTGCTCTTTGCCTTCTTTACCTAATCGTCTCTTTTGTATGGCACAGAGCTGCTGTGGCTCCATGCTAAAACTCCTCATTTACTATATACTGTCTTTGCCATCTGAGTCAATGTCTTCCTAATGTGAATATGTTTTTATTTATAATGGTTTTAAAGTTACAATAGCATAAAAAGTATGAATACAAGCTGAAAGGTAAAAAAATAATCTTAGTAGTAGCAAGTGCTCAGCTTGGGCTATTTCAGTCTGAACAAATCATGTTTGTCTGATTTAGACAACTCAAAGCAGAATCTCATAATAGGAAAGTGCCAGGAAATATTGAAAAGGAATCATGCTGTCAACTCTGCTTATGAAATAAATTAGGTTTACTAATGGTTTTATTTCCCCTCATATCTACAGAGAGAGCGCAGAGTTCCTGTTCTTCCAAGTTAGGATGTCAAATGTATTTCCTGACAGCTCCAGCTCACTTTTCATTATTGATAAGTTAGAGCAGTGTGGCTGTTAGCTGCTCTTGTGTAATTAGTTCAATGAGGTTAGGAAACATTCAGAATGTAGAAGAGATGAAAAGTAGTCACTTATAATATGATAGTGGCACCTGAGCTCCCTCTGCCCTGATGCCAAGCTAACATTCAGGATGTTAGAAAATGAAGGTATTGTGCCTTGTGTCTCACAGTTCTCTCAGTGAGAACTCTGTCCTAGGGACAGAGCAGTTATCCTCCCACTGAGGAAGGAAAATGCCTTTGATGCTAATTTGGGGAATTGGGTGTATTGGCAATTTGAAAGGCAAGTAGGTTGAAGGGATTTCATCATGCCGAGGTGAGACACAGGACAAACCCAGAGTGAGCGCAACAGTTCATTTGATTTTTTTAACTTAGTTTAATTAGCCAGTGTATCTGAGAATCCTGAGATACTGTCTTTCCCCACCCCCCGCCATCCCAATCCACAGGTTAGCTGAAAGGGTAATTCATCTCTTATCACAGAATGGATTTAGCACATTTACTTAAAACCTTCCATGCTAAATCCCATATAAAGATGCAAGAAAATGATTCTATAGCAGCTCTTAAATGAAAACTAACACACTGTAATAATGAAATCTAACGTTACAGTTAAGATAAATGACAGGAAATTATGCATACAAATATGAAAATTCTCTATAGCTGAAATCTAAAGCTTATCATAAACAAAACATCTAAGAAGGTTGGACAGAAGTTCCACTGAGAAAAAAAGGATGAGTATAAGTGGAATTTTTATCAGAAGAAGAAAAGATTACTAACAGCAAACTAGTTTGCCCAAATATGAAGGGATACATGTATTCAATATCATTTGTATGGAAGGATAAAAATTTCTGTCTTCAGAATGTGTCCGATGTAATGATTACAGATAATGTTATTTTCCAGTTGGAGTTTTTGCAAGCTGGTGCACTGCAAGAGACTTGGGGACTTGGGGAAAATTCATGGATGTAGTGTGAAAAACTACTACATCATCACAGGAAAATCTTGCCAAATCGGAAGGGATGGAAATAGAAGATAATCTTCTTAGATATTAAAAATAGCCTTGAAAAATAAGGGGAAGGTAACAGAAGAAATAGAAAGCTGTGAAATATGTAGGCAGCTGCTGAGTCCAGAAGCAGCATGCCAAGAAAGTGAAATTCTATACTAAAAGCAGAAAATTAATTTCTCACTTCTAACTAGGGAATATCTGTGATTGTAACTAGTATGGGTGGGCAAAGAAGGTAATTCATATTTTGGAAGGAATCACTAGAATTGTCAGAAGACTTACAGCCTGAGACTTTCTGTCTCAGTTTGCTTTCCAAAAGACAACTTAGCAAGATTATCTGTGATTTTTCCAGTTGTGGATGGAGATAGGAAAAAAGATCACATGCAATATCTTCCATTTATCTAGCACCCATCTTTGTCCGGTTGTCCTGGTTTTAGCTGGTATAAAGTTACACTTTTTCTTAGTAGCTGGTACAGTGCTGTGTTTTGTGTTAGGTATGAAATTCCATATGAGATTGCATAAAAAAGGGAATTCGGATGCAAGGGTGGGTATGAATGGAAAAGGAGTTTCAAAAGTAGAGGACTGGTCAGAGACAGATACAAACATAAGGAAAAAACAGAGAAAACATCAGCAAATAACACACAGCATACAGAAAGAGCAAATCTAGTTGGAGAATATACTGATACCAAAGAAAAGATGAGGTGATCAAGGTACTGCAAAGACAATATTTACCTATATCTAGAACCATAAGTATGAATAAAACAGGAAAACAGTTAAAATTAGGAGATCACCATATGTCCATAAAATTTTTATGTGAGAAGAAAAATTGTGTACTTTTAAAAATTGATCAGAAGACTGTTTAAAGAGTATAATTTGTATACTCATTTCTGACACTGGACAGAATAAAGTGCAAAAATTCTGGATTTAAGAAATTTTGCAGAATTTTCTCTGGAAGACTGAGAATGTGATACTCTAAATAGCATCTCACTTGGACAGGAAGAAAACTTAAATTTAGCATCAGACTCTAGTTTTCAAGGAACAGATGCTATAGAAGGGTAGCCTAATAAACAAGCCATCAACATCTAAGAATAGAGAAGAGAAAGGATTTCTTATTAGGACATGAAAAGCATAGAAATACCTTAATATTGGCTTGACTGATTCTGACAGATACCCACCATGCACAGGAATCTCTGGCATTCAGTGCTTATAAGTCTGCAAAAAAAGTAGGTATCTAAACACAGATTTCAATGTCCTGAATTTTGGCACCTGAGTTTGAAAATACTGAATTTGCAACAGAGTTCCATCTGCAACATAATTACCGTGATATCATCCTATTTGGCTTTAATCAAAGGCTGGTCATAAGTTGCCTTTCTTACCATATTTATTAATAAGTAGTTCCAAAATTTTATAGTATGAAGAGTTACAAGCTAAAGGTAAAAATCCTATAGTAATTCTGACGTAGTTATGCTCCCTACAGAAAATGCTACAATATAAAAATCTTAACAGTTTTTGCAGTCCATTGATGGGCTGGTTTGCTAAGAAGCTTCTGCAGCTAACCCTGTTTAGGTCTTCCAGCAAGGGGGTTCCAAAATAGGACTTTGTTCACAGTACAAAGCCTGGCATTGCAACAAATGTTATTTGAGCAGTGAGGAAGCCATAACTTCATATTCTTTATTAGATTATCTATAGAAATTCAGAACTGCAGCATATACCAGCAGCTGCATTTGTGTTTAATGTGTTCTTGACATGATAAGTGAGTATTGGATGGAAAAGTTTAACTCAGGTAGAAATTCCTATTTAGAAAAATATTTAGAAGATGAGTCTTGCCTAAAAAATAATGTTCTCTAGCCATGAAAATTCTTCTCTCCATGAGCAATTACTTCTAAGACAGAGAAGATCTAAAGACATACTGTAATATTTATTTGTATTTCTCTTCAAACCTAGTAATTAGTTCTTGAAAAATTTATTTTATTAGAGAAAAAGACAACAGCTCATTAGCAATTTCTTTTTCCTTTTCCCTCAAGTTTTCAGATTGATTTCAGGGTGGACTACCAAATTGCATGCTCCATATTCTGCCAAATAGCAAACATTACTCTCTGAGCAACAACTTACACATATGATAATTTGGGGAGAGATCTTGCTTGCCAGCAAAGTTAGAAGAGTCTGCTGGCAAGCAGCAAGAAAGTAGGGAGGGGGGTCTGTAAACTGGGGATTCCTCAAACTCGACTTAGTTTGCTTTTATCAAAATTGACGAAAGGTAGATGTGAATGTTTCATAAGAAGTAAGCTAAAAATACAAGCAACTTGACAGATGGTTATATATTTAGCATGTCTTTCAAACTTGTATCACTTTTCATTAATAAGAGCATCTAAAGTATTTGTAATCAGCTTAGATTGTTTATTGACATCTATCCAGCAAAGTCATGATAGTCCACACTTGGGACCTTGTTAGGAGATGAGACAAACAAAAATAACTTATGAAGGAGTACCTGAGATACTTGAAGCTTTTTGACATACATGCTCCTTCTATGGAATAAGAGAGGAACATACAAGGACAGGACTAGAGTTCAGACATAAATTTAAAAGAAATTTAGCCTATTTGAATGCATGTCTGTCTTAAGAGGGGCTTTGAGTTAGAGCTCTCTAGTTCTGTCACAGAGATCTGAATGGTTCTGAGGCAGATGAAAGGTGCAAAGAAGCTTCTGGATCTCAGACGTAATGGAGAGGAGGATTCAGACAGCTGATCCAGGGTAGCTGCTGCTTTTCCAACGCAGGCAACTGCCAGAGAAGTCTTATGGAACCTGCCAGGCAGCATGACTTTGCCTCACACCTATAGTAAGTTAGGCTACCTATCCTCAGCACAACCCTGTGTTTAGAACACAACATCCTGGCCTAAATCTTACCCAGTCCAGGTGTACCCTTCTTCCCATGTGTGCTTAAAGAAAGAGGCTGTTATGTCAGCTACAATAGTACATTGTCAGAAGAACAGTCATGACTTGGCCACAAGAGAAGTTTTCAGTATAACTTTGAAAAAACCTAGGGGAAATAAAAATGTAGCAAGGTTTCCAGAAGATGTGTCACTTAGGAACATTATAGAAGTCTACTAACTAAAATTCCACCACAAGTTTTCCTCCTCAAGCCATGTATCACTGCTGTGTTATAAATAGTAGCCAGTAGTAGTCAGTAGATGTTATAGTTTATCCTCAGAATCCTAATTATGAAAAATAACAAATTTGGCATGGATAATTGTAGCACTGCAATTTTAATTCATACTTCAAGAGTGCAGGAACAGATATACAGTTATACAGTAGAGAACTTTTTGTACTGAATTATGTTATTTTTTTTCTCCATATTAATTGAGTGCTCTTTAACTCTGTTCATGATCAACCGTAGTCAGGGCTTTCATTTCACCTTCAGGCTCATGCTTTCCTGAGTGATGCTACTTTCATTAAATTTGTTTTCTTGCATTTAAATAGTTCCTTTTCATTCATTAACAAACCATACATGAACATTTGTTGTCCATATGAAATTATGCCAATAGAAGTCTTGCAAACTGAAATAGCTATATGTTTTCCCACTCTGAGGGCTGGAAAACCTGTCATTTGAAGTATAACAGGTTGCTTTTGCCAAGTTTTCTGGTTACAATTGAATAGGAATATCTGTGAAATTAAGTAACATTTTCATATTTGATAATTTGTCGGTTGTCTAAAAAAAAAGCTAACTGATATAGCAATCTCAATTTGAAGACATATTAGCAATATGCTCCTTTGTGTTGATCACTGCAGGATCTCGGATTTGGCATAGCTTCAAGAATAACTATGAGCATGGCAGGTTCCTTGGCTTAGGCATTTTCTTGGACTCATGTTGGTGTAGTAAGGTACCTACTTGTGCAATTTGCTGTGCATATAGTCAGTAAGGGGGACCTATAAAGACAGCCCCTGAGATAGGACTGCTGTGTACCCAGTTTCCCAAAAATGTCCTGTTTTCCAGCCTGAAGCATCTTCCTTGATGAAGAGGAAGATTTTTGGCCAGGCTGCAGGGAACCGTTCTCTCAGCCATGACAGTAGAGCACACTCAGATCAGCGCTGCAGCTCACATGCGGTGTGAACCCACGGCTTGTGCACACAAACCCCTCTTGGGGATGCTCTCAAGGGCAAGTGTTTTCTTTTTGTCCATCACTGAGTTCGCTGCCCCTGTCACTGCCTCCAGTGGGAGCCGAATTGGTCGCGTTCGGCTGGGTTCGGGCAGTCTTCTCTTGATGCCTCGCAGCCCCGTGGAGCCAACACGTGTACCTTGCTCCCCTTTGAGTGCTTCCGCCAAGCCATGCCCTAGTGGCAGCCAGCCAGCCAGGGCAGGCAGCTTCTCACACAAGGAGCACAAACACACCACACCAACATTTCGTATTTATTATCATACCTCTGGTTTTGCACTCCAATGGGTTATATATGTATGTCCAGCTGCCTGCGCATCCTGGGAGACTTCTACGACCTATCAGCAGCTGGAGGTATTAATAAACCATAACTCAATTTCCACATCAATTTTATATCCAGAGAACAAATAAAAACTCCGATTTTCGACGTTTTAATATGATAACGTCAAGCTTTAACAAACAGCATTTACCTCAAGAGCGCGAGCAGAGCGGAAACCCGCATGCTTGTGTCAAAACATAACATTAGAAGCAACATCTGTCAGAGAATTGAACAGGCGTTCAAGTGCCTGGTTTAGGGTGTTGCGGAGGCTCGCAGCAGGCCGGGGTACAGCAGGATCGGCAGCAGGATCAGCAGCCGGGCGCTGCGGGCGCACCCGGAGCCGGGCCCGGCAGCCCCGGCCCGCCCCCGGCCCCGGCCCCGCCCGCGCTGTGGCGCCGAGAGCAGCGTGGCCGCGGCACGATGAGCGGCCCCCAGAGGAACGGGTACGCGAGTCAGGGCCCCCCGAGCGGGAGCCTCCCCAGGCTCTTTCTGCCCCTCATCCCGCCGCTCCCTCTCCCACCGCCACCGCGCTCCCCTCGCACGCCGCCTGAC
>JAOTQP010001652.1:34333620-34347345 GCA_026413545.1 Cichladusa arquata | reverse complement strand
TTTTTTTTTTTTTTTTTTTCATATGCTTTTGCAGTTATAGCTATTGAAATGTTGGTTTATTTTAATTAAAAACTGGCTTGTACAATATTTTTTTTTTTTCTGATGCATGCCAAGTCTGGCTTAGTTTGTTGGGTACCTTTAGATATAAATATGTTTCAAGGCAAATGAAAAGCAATATTCAGTCCAATTGCAGTAAACAGTTTTAATGTTTAAGGAAATTGTTAAATCACAATACTGAATGGCACTGTATTGATATACTGGTACCTGACTGGTGCCAAAAGTAAGGTGCTGGAGAATATATAAGGAAAAAGAAATACAGTTTCCAGACATTAAGAACCTCAGCTACTTTTTAAATACATTGTCACAAACCAGGAAGCAGGTAGGGGGCAGGCACCTGTATTTGTGCTCTGTCTGAAGGTGCTAAATTTTGCTAGATCTACACAAGCAATTTTCTTTAGCTAATGCTAATTTTTAGGAAGGGGGAAACACTTTAAACCAGTCTTTATTTTTATTAAGCAGTTTTTGAAATTCTGGGAAAGGATGAAAATGGAAAAGAAGGGAAGGGAATGAAAAGCGGGAAGAGGAAAGGGGGAAGAAAAAAAGCAAAAGAGATAGTAAAAGTAATATTCCAATACCACCTAAATATTGGTCATAGTCCATCACCTGTAGAGTAATTTTGCAATTTATTCAAGATTATATCTGCACAGATATGTTAACAGAACTTTTATTTTGCATTCCTCAATTTAAAAGCCATAGAAAATTAAGAGACTCTCACATTCTGTCAAATCTACATACCCGGTAACACAAAAAACAGGGAAAGAAACTAAAGAAACTAGCATGGGAGAGCTATACCTAATTCATGCATTCTGTGAGTGAATTCATAGTGTTTTTCAAAAAGATTGGAAAATCACATATATCACATTTTCAGAAAAAAAGATGCCTCTTTTGCCACACAGATAGCTGTGAATGCATCAGAATTGAATATGGTCTGTCTTTGTCCCTTCTGTGCTGCAGAATTTACTGGAAATTCTCTACATTCTTTTTGAAGACCCTCTCATCCAAGGATGTATGATGGCTGCAGAATTTACTATCTAATCCTACACTCAAGGTTACAGAATTCTTCTCAGTCTGTTTATTTACTGTTGGAATTAGATGATTTTGTGAGCAGAGACGATGAATCTGGTTAGAAAGAAATTGAATAAAACACAAATGTCTGTTGAAAGACAAATGCATGAAAGAACCTTCTGAGTAGATAACCTGAAGGAAACATGCTTCTGAATAAAGAACTTATGGGTAAAAACATACATTGCTTGCTGTCTTCCATGTGCAGGAGACACAGTTTTGAAAGAACTGAGGTTTTTCATGGTTCAAACTCTACTACCATTGTTCCTAATTAATTTTTTTTTTTTTTTAATTCAAACTTACAACTTTAAGGCTAAAACTTCTTTGGAATGGTGCCTAATAGCATTTGTTTTCAACAAAAGCATCAGGATATATTAGGAAGTCAAGAAAACCATCTTTTAGTGTTAGTATGATAAATAATGCATAAAAAGAGCTAAAGGTAATGAAGGTATAATTCATGGGTTTGGTGGGTTTATTTTTTAAAATGTCTGAAAATTTAGTCGGCTATAAAGCAGAAAGATGCATTGTGGGAACAAACAATATTATCTATTTTGCCCTCATTACAACCCTGAAGTGGACATATGCAACATATTCTTAGGCAAGTAAACTGAGCAGCTCAAAGGTTTGTTTAAACATGTAGCACTCATGAGCGATAAATTGTAGGACAGAACTTTCGTGCCTTTTACAGAAAAATAGAGTTTGGTGTATTGAAAAAAGATTCACATTAGGAAAAAAAACCCCAGGTTTTCAGAAAGTTGCTGCCCACTTTAAAATGTTTTTTTATGTTGAAACACAAAACAAAATCTTTATATCTTTTTAGGACACATCATGGCTTTGAAATTCTGGGGGTTTTTGTGGTGAAACAGAACAAATAGTGATTTCCCTATCTAGATTCGAAACCTTTTGCTATTATTTTCCTTCAAGCTTAATATTTAATTTTATCACACATTATTAATACACATCAAGGAGTACTTGCTTAATCTCTTTTGAAGAGAACTTACTGGAAAAGAAGTTGACAAGGCATCCAGAACTGGCTGCATGAGTTAATTGTAGGAGAGACCACTCTAAGGGTTCCAGAGGGACTATTTGAATTTTGTCTGCTTAATAGTGCTGTCTTTGTTCTATGGATCCTACTCTTCAAGGGAATGTGAAAATGAAGATGAGGGCATCTTAGCCTTGATCACTTTTTCTCTTCCCCATCTACATCTCCAGGGACATAGAAGGAGGCAGGGAAACCCACTGAACAGAAGGAGACACAACCTGTAGGAATGGCCTTCCCATCACCTCACCATTGGCAGTGCTCAACACATTTCAGGTGGAAGACAGGCAGGACCTGCACTCTACAAACTAAGCAAACTTTGCCCTTACTGCTGACCTTACAGTCTATGTCCTGCTCACACTAAAAGTGTGTGCTGTAACTCCACAACCATTTTTATTCCCAGAAAAACAAAACATTTTGGCACATCTATTTTTTTAATCAGTGTTTAGTCTTCAGCAAAGCTCTGAGCAGTAAAATTTCATGCATTTTCATAAAACTCACCAAAAATCACTGTAAATTAGCATCACACAATACCTCTATGACCCAAATGTTGCATGTATGAGAAAGGTGTTTTAAAGAAGCTCACAGAGTTATAAAATATGTTCATTGTAACAAAAGGAGAAAGAGCTACTCGACCTTTAACTTAACAATAGAATTGGCTTGGCCAGCTTGCCCTGCTGTACAAATAACCTGAGAAATGTTTCAACTCTAAGGCATACTCTTTCTTGTAAGTGAGACATTCCTTGTGAGGCTGACAAAAAGTGCATCACCTGGCCACTTGGATTGTCTTGGCTACTGGACAATAAATTAGGAGTAAATGGCTTTGCAAGGAAATCTTCAAGAAGTCTAGGAACAATCTACCACAAAAGAATTGTACTATTGAAATTGATACCTTTTTATTAGATCTGTCAATGACTGATCAGTACAGTGTGTAAACCACTTATATCCATTTAATATCTCTGCTTCAGTGAAAGCTTCCAAGCAACATATTTTTTCCTCAGAAAGTAGAAGTCAGGTGTCTAAAAGTTTGCTTTATCAGAAATTCATATTTTTTGCACCCAGTGGTTGAGGAAAAATTTTGCAGATGACGTCTGCATTAAAACTGCAGCATCTTTAGGAATTCAGGCCAGGAGCCTTGCAGCAAGTTCATTTAATTATTTATTTATTTTGTCCTAGAAAGAAAGGAGAAGCAGCTTTTTATTATACATTTCTGCTTATTTAATAAATAAGATGCCTAAGCAGAAGAACATAGAGTTTCCAATCTGTCTGTCTTTAGCCAGGTAGAGTTCAAGATAAATCTTCTGCATCTGAGATTTCCCCAGAATACTCACCTCTGCACCTTAGGGTAGAAGGAAAATGAAAAATTGGAACATTATTTTCTCAGTGTTTCTTGTGAACAGAGTTCTACTGTGCAGAAGAGATATTTTAGGTTACAGGCAGCATGTACAAGCAGGACCATAACTTTTAACTGAATGATCTGTTTTTTGATACCTGCACTTGGGGAACTTTTTGCCATTATTTTAAAAAGTCATCAAATACTATGTTACATTACATCATCACATTATGTAGTCTGTATGAATTGCTTTATTTCTTAAAAAAAATTGAGTCATGCTAATTAAAATATGAACAAATAAAAAAACCAACAAAAACATTCCAAACAACTAAAATGCCCTTTCATTAATTTGGGTACTTGGTTTATGATGTAAGCAGCCAGATTCTTCAGGATGGTTAAGGACTCCTGTATCTAAACATTTCATTTGGCACTTCTGTAATGAAGAACAGAAATGTTGAGAAAAAGTATATTATTATCTAGTCATTGTACTCACATAAAAAGGACAAAGCACACAGTTAAATTTTAAATTTAGTTTCTGAAAATCCAGTTTGAGGAAAAAATCAAAGCATGTTGCATGTTACTTCCCAGTAAAATTATTGAGAACTTTGACCTCAACTTCAACACAGGCAAAATGTCATTGATTTTTTCCTAGGATGACATCTATAGGTCTGTGTAAAAAATGCCATGAGATGTAGACCTTTTTAGGAGGAGGGGAGACTGGCTGTAAGATTGCCACTATTTTCTGTGGCAAAGATCTAAATTAAATTTGGAAAAATTCCTTTCGATTTTGTCAGCTGTTAATGTGATATGCTGTCCCTCTTCATCCACATTGCAGACAGAATTAAGATTGTTTTGTAATAGCTCCAGAAGCTTGAATGTTAAAGTCAACTAATACATTTCTGTAACTGAAGTTAATACAAATTATTACTTTTTCCAGCACAGAATACATTACAAATAACTCTAGTCTCTAGGCAAATATTTCTTATA
Source organism: Cichladusa arquata (assembly GCA_026413545.1). Taxonomy (NCBI): domain Eukaryota; kingdom Metazoa; phylum Chordata; class Aves; order Passeriformes; family Muscicapidae; genus Cichladusa; species Cichladusa arquata. The sequence goes on along the minus strand of JAOTQP010001652.1, from coordinate 34,342,864 downwards.
TATCAGAAACAGACAGCTTCCTAAAGAAATTTCCCTTAATTTTCGTAAGACAATATGTGCTGTACCCTCAACCTAACCTCTTCTTTTCAGTTTGGCTTTGTCAGAATTATTGACATTCTTGGAGACAGGCAATATTCACAGAATATACAGTAGTGTTTACTTTAAAAAATGAGACTGTTCAATCAAAGAAGGTAGACAGCTAGGACTTTCATCTAAGCCAAAGTCATCTCAATGGGAACTTTCCTGCCGTGCAATGCTCTATATTCTAAATTGTTACCATGCTGTGCCTGTCTTCTTATTTTTAGGTAACAGATGCAGCTCATTGCTTGGAATACAATTTACAGATTTTTATAATAGAGGTATGAATTATTAATCTGCCTTTCAGTTGTAACTTTTTGTGCATTGTAGCTTAGTAAATAATGATAAGCAAGAAATCAACAAGAACACTATGGTGTGTTTCCTAAAATCAAACAAGTACAAGAACAGAGTTAACAGACATAGTGTATAGACAGGGTGTAGGTTTAGTGACCACTGTAAATGTATGTATTTGCTGCCTCATATGAGCAAAGGATTTTGCTGGAAAAAAAATAGTCTGAAAACCTTCAATATATCTGGAAGATTCAGAATAATTCAAGCAGTGTTTGAATTCTTATGTAATGCTTTATTGGTCTGTTCAGCCTGGAGAAGAGGAGACTGAGGGGAGACCTCACTGCAGTTACAACTTCCTTGGTTGGCAGAGGAGGGGCAGGCACTGATCTCTTCTCTCTGGTGATCAGTGACAAGAACTGAGGGAACAGCCTGAAGTTGTGTCAGGGGAAGTATAGGTTTGATATAGGAAAACATTCTTCAGCCAGAGGGCAGTTGGGCTCTGGAACAGGCTCCCCAGGGAAGTGGACACAGCATCAGTCTGACAGAGTTCAGTCAATTTTTGGACAATGCACTCAGGCATATGGTGTGATTCTTGGGGATGATCTGCCCAGGGCCAGGTGTTAGACTACATGATCCCTGTGTGCCCCTTCCAATTCAGCTTATTCTGTGATTCAGTGATTAAAAAAAAATAAAATCATGTCCTTAAAACCATTAGAAGAGATCTGATTGTGAAAGTTTTTTAATTATATATAGATTTGATATATATATACATACATACATACATAAATATATAAAAATAAAAACTAAAAATGTCTTAATGTATGACAAAGAAATATAGCTGGATTTCTTTTGCTACCAGAGGTCATTTACAAAAACAAGGAGATGAAAGAAACAAAGACTTCTCAGTGATTTTCTCTCAGCATCTGGGACCTCACTATTAAATAAACAGTTGAATGTATTTTTTATTAAAATAACTTTAGCTAATGTAGCTTAAGGCTAATATTTGCTTTCTGTTCCATAGCAGTTAAGGTTCCAGAATTCACCATGGTGTTATTTTGTCATTTGAAATTAATTTTCTATTTCCATGTAATCTACTCCATTTTCTGTAATGAGTAAGGTCAAAATAACAAAGAAAAAATTTTATTAACCTCACCATGAATGGAAGCAAAGTAATTGTCCCACTATTTTAACCATTGAGCAGATAATCAGTATTTTTTATATTTTGCAGAATTTTTAATATCTTTTAATAATCTCTTGGCACATAACAACATTATAATTTTGTAGTATTTTTATAAACTATGTTATTAATATAGGTTGATGAGTAATGCAACTTTTGTGCAATTGAGCACATCTTATCTTTAAAGCATGGTTGTCTAACTTTAGTAGACAGAATTTTCATAGAAGCCATCATCATATTTTTAAAACATTGATCATTGGACTAAATTTTAACTCGTGATCCTGAAGTAATTTTGACTTCTAAGTCATGCCTAACACCATGTGGAAATAAAAATCATTATTAAATTAGCAAAGTGAAAATTAGTACATTCAACTGAGTCCTATTGAAGCCAAATTTTCAATAATTATGGAAAAAAAATTATAAGCCCAAAATTTCTATACCAAGAGGACATAAATGATAATCATGGGGACAAGGTACAATGACAGAACTATATCCAACTATATATTTATAAATTAAGGCTTATAAAATCATGCATATTAAACACTAAGTAAAGTGGTGCTGTAGTCTTCAAAACCTCATCTGTCTTTTTGCCTGTCTTAGACTACTGATAAGATTAAGAAAAAAAGATAACATTGTTTTTAATGACCCCGCAAATATCTGATATTTAGAGAACTTCAGCTCATATGTATCCCCATAGCAAATAAAGACTCATTCTTAGATTTCTGTCTTCAGGCAAGGACCTTTCAAAGCTGTTTTGCATTTTATTCATTTCACACCAAATGCATCTGGTATTCTTTTCTATTATATGGGGTTAGAACTGCTTGAATATCGCTGTAACTTTAGAATTCAGATATGCACGCATGAGTTTGGGTACAATGTTTGCATACAATCCTCTCAGGATGTGCGCATGAATTTCAGTGTATTAGAAAGGCTCAGGGCAAGGTATGGATTTTCTGCATGATGCTTCCCCACTTTCTCTTGCAAACCTTTACTAGCAAATTTTATACCCTCATTAAGCACTAACAGTAGCAAACTGTGGGTACAGAAGGAACTAACTGAATCTAATTATCATGGCAGTAGATGCATTGAAATCCATGAAATCTCTTCTTTCATTGTTGGTTTTTACTCTTGTCATCATTAGCTTAAGGTTTGGTCAGTAGAGAATGGTCCAGATTCTTCAATAAATACAGCTCCACAAAGCAGCACTCTGCCCTCACCAATACCATTTGGCAGATTGTGCCACATGCTTTGTCATAAAATGGAATTAAGTCTTGGCAGAGCTATTTATTTAATCTCTCTGTACTCAAAGACAGTCTTTTTATAAAAGTAATCCACAAACATTGCAGAATCAGAGTCACAGTCACAGACAGGGTAAGGTTGGAAGGGACCACAGTGGGTCATCTGGTCCAACCTCTCTGCTCAAGCAGGGCCAACCTAGAGCTCATTGCACAGGGTTGTGGCCAGATAGTTCTGGAATATCTCCAGAAAGGGATGCTCCAAAACCTCTCTAGACAATCTGTTCCAGTGCTCAGTCATTTACACAATAGGAAAGTTCTTCCTTATGTTCAGGTGGAACTTCCTGTGCATCAGTTTCTGCTCACTGCCTCTTGTCCTCTTGCTCAGCACCACTGAGCAGAGCCTGGCTCCATCCTCTTGGCACCCTCACTACAGATACTGACAGACATTGATGGTCACCTCTCAGTTGTGACTTTCCAAGGCTGAATAGCCTCAAATCAGCCTTTCTTAGTAAGAGAGATACTCCAGTCCCCTTATCATCTTCATTGCCCTCTGCTGGACCTGCTCCAGGTTCTCCATGTCTCTCCTGTACTGAGCAGCCCAGAACTGCACACAGTACTCCAGATGTGGCCTCACCAGGGCTGAGTAGAAGGGCAGGATCACATTCCTTGACCTGCTGGAATGTTCTTCTAATGCACCCCAGGTCACCATTGGCCTCTCTGCCCCAAGGACACACTGCTGGCACATGGACAGCTTGGTGTCCACCAGGACCCCCAGAGTGCTCTCTGCAGAGCTGCTTTCCAGCAGCTCAGGTCCAGCCTGTCTGGTGCCTGGGGTTATTCCTCCCCAAGTGAAGGACTCTGCATTTGTCCTTGTTGAACTTTAGTAGGTTCCTCCCTGCCCATCTCTCCAATATCTCAGGGTCCCCCTGACAGGCAGCACAGCAGTCTGGGTTATTGGCCACTCCTCCCAGCTTTGTGTCATCAGACAGCTTGCTGAGGAAACACCTGCCCCTTCATCAAAGTTCAAGGATAAGCTAAATACTGGACCCAGCATTGAAACTTGGAGGACATCATCATCAGTAACAGGCCTTCAACTAGAACTTGTGCCACTGATTATGACCCCCTGGGATTCAACCAAATTTCAACCCATCTCACTGTTTACTCATCCTGTCCACATTTTCTGAGTTTGTCCCTGACAATATTGTGAGAGCCAAAAATCTTGAATCTTCAGCTGGCCACTGTCTGAAGTTTGTTTTGTGGTGATGAAGTGCTATAAAATAGATTTAATTAATATTTAAAACACATAACTTCTCTGATTATTCACTAGCAAGCACTGAACTCATATGGATACTGCAAGCATGAGCATGAGACTCTAAGTAAAATAAAGACACCAGACTGTCCTCTATGCCCTGGAACTAGTACCACACAGAATCTGACTAGAAATGCCCTTGAGAAATGCCCCTGAATCTGTTTAGGAGTAGCCCTGAGAATCTGGTTACAGATGCCCTTGCGCCAAGGTTTCAATTTAGAGCTGACTTCATTTAAATAATCGCAGTGAGCAACAGCACTACAGACTTCCTTCTGATTTTACAAACAAATGAAAATACCCAAAAATACAGAAGCAGCTTTTTTTTGCTTTTCTTTTCTCTAGATTATTGTGTTTTAATGGAGTTTAGTACTTATCATGAAACACAGGTTTTTCTAAGAAGATGAAAGAGCCCTAAGACCTTTCTAATCAAGACCTAATTGTTACTTTCAGCACAGAAAAGGAGCTCTCCAATTTATCTATTGATCTACCAGCATTAAACAATGAAAAAAATACTTTCCCATAATCATCTCCTTCACTGGAATCATTACACTTAGCTTCATCAAGATTCTTTGCGAGATTTTGTGATTTTGCAGAGGAATGTGACAATAGTAGGTCCCCAACCAGACATTTCATTAAAAATATACATGAAATATAAACAAAAATTGCTTTAAAATCTACTCTGGAAAAAGGAAGAAATGATGCAGAGAAGCTTCTAATTACTCTCATCTTCAGCAGACTGCAGATGAAAGCAGCAGCAGCCTCTATTTGTGATACATAGCTGCTCTGCTCCTGCTCTTTCCTTTGAGAAAAACTTAGCTCTCAGATTGAATATACCAGCCAACCAAGTACCTACCAAATATTGCTTTTTTAGACAAGCTTTTTTCCTTTCTTAATTGTCCACAATATTTCACTTATCAATACCCTGAATTTCCTCAGAGATAGAAAGAAACAATCTAGACAGCCTCTTCCCCCACAGTAAAAATAGTAACCGCACTGTGCCATTAAGAAACCAGAGCCCTATTTATTCATTTCACACTTGGTTTCTGGAGGAGACTGGTTTGTTTCTGTCCCTGGAGGAAGTGCCTGGTATGAGGTTTGAAACGTCAGGGATAATTAAGACAAACTGTGCTTTTTTACCCCAACAAAGGAAATATATCCCTTAAAATAACTCCCTACTGAAATCTCTGAACAAAAACCAGCCCAGCACTGTTGAGGTAGCTTACAATGCTAAATCAATTGTCAGCATTAGCAAGGCTCTGAACTGGAGCATCTTGCAGTTTCATTGCAATCCAGCAGCTACTGTGTTATCAGCAGGTAAAAGTACAGATACAATGCTGAATAGTCAGATATGAAAGCATTGGTATGGGGATCAAATAAAAAGATATATAACAAAGATGTTTATGTCTCAGAAACTGAAAATATAATTACTGTAAGGTCAAAATTTAGAGATCAGTAAAATTCAGTAACATTTTTCATTCAGCTATTTTAGTGTCAGTAATCTTTAAGCAGTGTTGGAGTTCATGCTCACTCAAGAATTGAGCAAAATTACTGTATTCTGTACAGCAGGTTCCCCACTACACTCTAAAAACATCTCTAAGAAACACTGAGCAGATTTCTTGCCAATGTGAACTGGTGTCAGACCTTGGTTTCATGTCTGCTCATCAAGTTTTAAGACAGGAAGGTAGGAGTTTTTTTCATACAGTTGTTTACTAATCCATCTTCAGGACACTGAATGAGCCCAAACATCTCATTTTTTGGAAAAAAATTTTCCATTACACGGGGTTATTACAATGACTTTAATTTGTCAGTACTTTATTTTCCAGCAATAATTCAATAGATCTTGGATTCTACGTTCTGAAATCTTTTGGGTATTATCAGCGCAATGTTAATCCCCTAATATTTTGTTAAGCAATTATGTTATGTAGTTTATTTTTTAAAATGTTTTAGACTTCTTTTTAAAACAAAAATAACACAGTAACGAGTTCGAGTTTTTGTTGCTCTCGCACCTTTTCTTATGAACTAATGGTACTTAGCCCAAATAAGAATTTGATGATTAATTACTTTGTAAAAACAGCTTTTCTGAGATATAACACAATATTTATTATCATGGAAAATGTCATTTAGAAACACAAGTTTGCATTTCAGTTGTTGTAAGATATACAACAGAATAACATGCAACATGACCATAGATAGGATGATAAAGACTGATTATTACGTGGACATTAGAAGTTCATAATTTTCAGATCTGTCTCATCAGACCACTTTCATGCAAAGCACATGCAAACTGGATGGAAAGCTCTGTTAAATTGTTGTAGTGAAACCATGATATCATGTTTTGTAATTGTACTGGCATAAAGGACTTTAAAAAAAGGTATTCATATTGAATGTTTCTCTGTTGAATGTTTCCTTCCGGCAGCTTTTGTTGCCACTGTGAGTGATAAAACTCCCTCTGAATTTCCAGAGGGTGTCAGATAGGAACCACAGCAGCAACAGCACTATGCTTAGGCACCAACCTAGAAAAGCTGGTAGGAAAATCCTGGAAAAAACTCTAGCCCCTCTTCAGAGTCTCCTTTCTTTAAAACACTGGGTTTTTTGGCAGGGAAGCTGACAGAGCTGTCTTGTCTCCACCTTTTTTGATTGTACTATAGCTACCTAAGATAAGGGAACCAGGGTTCAGTACACTTCTTTAATATTATTTAGCAAAAAACACAGCGACATGAGAGCAGAATTTCTGAGTTCTATTTTGTTCTTTAAGAGTCTCATATATTCCCTGCAACTGAAATACACCAATCTTTGGAGCTGGAACTGAAACAAGGATACTCTTCCCAGGTGATAAGACCCTCTGATTCTTATGGACATCTAGTTCCACACAAGTTTTCAAATATTCCATGTAAAGCAGAAACACTTCAGTATGAAGATTTTGACATGTTCCTTGCCTCATATGCAAGAATAGCTTTTTTTTGTAAGGTGGGTGGTATGGCTCCCATTTCTTTCAAGTAGGAAGGACAGGTGAGGAGGAGACCTGATCCTAACTCTTCACATCCTGTCAGGCCGTTTTACTCTTCCCTTTATAGAATGAGTGGGACATTACAACCTCCACTACTTTCCATCAGCAGTTATGTTTTAAGAAGAAGAATGGATCTGACAGTTCTCTCAGGCCAGACATGCTGAGAGGATATCAGGTGGAATAGACTCCTCTTGTACAGAGATATCCAAATTGTGAATGCTAGTGAAATTTGGATATGCTCAATATTCAATTGCTCAATTAGGTGAAGCTTTAGGCATTTAAAGACTTTTCCTAAAGTAGAATTGTAGGACATAGAACACCCAAAGGTATAACATAGGAATGCCTTTGGACATTAAATCCTTTACAGTGGGATGGCACCTGAACGAGCATTGATCATTTTTGCATTAATTGCATTCCAATATTATATGAGCTTAGTCCATCAGTTTTTTTGACCCCAAATAACTTTGTACTTGATGTTTTCAATCCTAAAACTCTGATATTGCCAGAGTTGCTGGCATCGGAAAAGTTTATTTTGGAGCTAAAAACTGTAAAGCAGCCTACTACCATCATAGCAAAGACTGCCTTAGGTAAAGGAATAGTGCCAGGACCTGAAACTGTCTTGACTGCCTTTAGGGCTCTTCAGGCTTCATATATTTGCCTACTTTCCTTATCTGAAGCACTTCCAAATCATGCCATGTTTAAGAAATTGAAATCATGACAGCTCCACAAATTCATATTAATACTTCCCCTGAAATACCTAGAATGCCATTAGTTGATACAGTGACACACTCACACATCCTGCCATAACTGTTCTAGGATGGCTCAGATACCACTGAGTGATGTGGGGGCTGTAAAAAAGCAAAAAGCTCTTGAAATTAACAAATGTTTCTTTCATGTCTGACCATTCTCATTTATTTCATGTCTGTGTGTTAGCACCTACAAATTGTGCTGGAAAGAGAAGTAATTTGGAATCTGACTCTGTATGAGGAATAGAAATGCTCAGCTAAGATAAGAAGTCTGGCTTTAGTGCTCATGTTGGCATTAGCAGTAAGTAGTATTTTCAGCAATATAAATGGAGAAAGCATTAGTGCAGTCCTGGGAATCATAAGACTATGATGAGGTCTTTCCCCTTACCTGCTGAATACAGCTGACAGTTACCAGATGTGAGTAGACAAAATTTTAAAAATACCTTTGAAAATGCAAGAAAAGAAAATCAGTTGTGCAGAAACACCTTTAGGGAAGAAAATCTTTTGTGACATTGTCTTACTCAGAGAAATTCCTGATTCCAAAACACAAGAGTTAGTAAGCAAACGTCTGGCATCTTTGGAACAGATACTTACAAGCAGTAGCTGCAGATATCAACCAGCCTCTATCATAGACTTAAGGACGGAATTGCTTATATCTGACACAGGAAGGAGAAACAGTCTTAAAAGAATGAACTAATTGACACATGACTGTATTAAGAATGGCCACAGTTCAAGTACAGGTCGTGAATATTGCTATTCAAAGAGGACAGCAGGAAGAAAATGGTGTTTCAGAGGGAGAGATGTCCCTGTGGGAAAGCCAGTATTTCTTTGAACTTGTCAGACTTACCTCGCAAGCTCCACACAGATTCAGATGAAGCTATGAATGCACCAGTGCTTGATGGATAATTCCAGGATAACACTGTTCTCTTTGCCAATGCATATTCTTTAATGTCTTGGCAGCTCACAATGGCTCTTTCTAGCAAGTCCTGCTTCATGTAGCTCACTTTTAGAAAATTCTTATGAAAATTTGCCTGCCAAGATACAAAATGTATTCTCTCTGGTATTATCATAACTTTATGGAACAGACTGTCTGATGGCACTGGAACAATTTATTCAAGCCGAGAACATTGCCCAAAATTTACCCCATGACAAAATCACATTAAAAGTATGTTATGAATGAAATTATTTATCCCTTACCTGAGAATAAATAAATAATTTTGATATTGACACTATCCTAAAATCAAATATTATGAGCACAGGACTTATTGATTTAAGACTAAACTTGAAAAATCTAGTGTAAGAAAAGCACTGTGACAGTCGAAAAATGTTAATTTTGCCAAAATATCATTGCAAAATTTATAAGATTTTTTTTTTTTTTTTTTTTTTTTTTTTTGTTTT
>JAOTQP010001652.1:34290780-34324524 GCA_026413545.1 Cichladusa arquata | reverse complement strand
AATTTATTATGATTTATACTTTTACTTTATGTATATTCTACATGTGTTATACATACAAATATGCATACAAGAAGACATGATACAAGCATATAAATATTCTTGATACTTTGCAAATACTCTAATGATCTTCCTATAGATTTCTTCACCTGCATTCTCTTACTAAATGATTTTAAATGTAAACCTTTGTCAATATGACACGGAAGAAACACACAATTCTTTCAGAATGCTTTTTTCTTATTTATTTTCTTTATTTACTTATTACTTTACTTACTTAACGCAGTAGTATTATGTAGTATCTATCACCTGGATGATTTGAGAAGAATGACACCACAATATTTCTTCTCTAAACACTTTGGAATTCTTTCAGAAATCTATTTGTCCGAGGTTTTCAGCAGCTAGCAGAAATCCAGTCCTTCAGATAACATTTAACTTGCCTCAGTTACCACCAATAAGGAATCAATATCTTACATGAAGTCAGTATATGAGAAGTCTGTTTTTCTGAGGTTCTCGCTTCAAAAGACCTTATTTCCTCATGTTCAGAAAAGTCAATTAAAAATGCATATGTCTTCTTTCTTCCTGTCTGCTTTATCTCTTCTTAACAGTGACTAAATTCTAATTCAAAGCAACTAGCTCGTAGCTAAATAAAAATTCTGCAAGCCACAGGAATAGGGTATTTGGGACAATACCAGCTTTTCTTGTTAAAATTTTAAGTATATAAATTTGGAGCAACATTCTTTCTATGAATCATTTCCTTACTCAATGAAGATGATTAAATTTGGTAAGACTGATAGTATATCCTATATTTTGCATGTCACAGGTTCTTATCTCACCCTTTAGTATTACCAGCTTGCTTGATCCTGCAAGGTGTGAAGAACTGTCCCTTGCCCTTCTTGCTCAAGACTTACGGCATTGTTTGTGGTAGTAAATAAACATAACTTATAGTAGTCAGATGAACATACATACTGCCTGTGAACAAGAACACTGTGCTATATTGGCTTAAATAATATGCAATGTGTTTCACTAAGCAAATTCCAGTTTTGGATGTTCTTGAGATGAAATACTCAACCTTATATCCTGTATAGGGACAGAGACCAAATATTAGACAGGAAGATGCATTGTCTTCTGCATTCATATCTTCAGAAAAGTTTAAAAAATAAAATCACTTGGAGTAATAATAAAGAAATGGATTACAACAGCAGCAAAGCATTTATATTATTGTTGAGACATTAATAACCAATCACTGGAAAAGTTAATACTTTAAACTGAACTGAATCATTGCAGAATCAACATTTATTTTAATACAAGAAGGGGAAAAAATATTTATTATCAGTATTCTAAAGATGGGTCTAGAAACAGTGATTTAATACATTTTTTTGTCATAGTAACTTTTTTCATCTTCTTTTTTCCTTCTCTACTTTCATCTGTCTTTCACAAGTCTCAGTAAAGACATTTGCCATGATTCCTGCAAGAATCAACAAACATAAAATATGGGAATCCTTTCTTGTGTTATTTTGTATGTCCAGCTTTTACATACGGCCTGCCTGAATGCAAGCTACTTTTGCTACGAATTCTATCCTATTTATGATTCTTGTGTTCTGGCTGATCTGTAATTGCATACTCTTCTTATATCTCAGTAAAAGTATAATCTTTGAAAGATGAAACCACTTTTACTTTCTGTTTTGAAATGCTTAGTCTGCTTGTACCACAAGATTTTCTGTAAAAGTGTTATTATACATATAATATAGGATATGACCATAATACAGTGCTGCTATAGCATATAATACTAAAACATGCAGAGAACCTCATGTCATTCCCTGCTGAACCACCTGTCTTCCTTCCTTCTCTTTTTTTAACCACTTCTTCCTCTATTTTCTCATCCTCATCCTCTGCTGTGCCTCCTGCCGCCTTCATTTCTGTTTCAAGTTGTTATTAACATCCATTTCTTCTTTCTTTTTCAATTCCCATTCTTCCTACCTTACAAAGAAAAAGCCCTGTTATGTGAAAACAGAGTCCTTTATCTTTCACTTCATGTGTGTGTGGTCCACCTGGGATACGGTCTGTCTACTGCTTTTTATTATTCATTTATGCCATTGGGGTATCCTAGCAAAAAGCTACCCGAACAAAGCTGATGCCCTAAGGCAACTTTGGGGAAGTTTGCTTGTTTATTTGTTTGTTCATTTAGTTGTATTTTTATTTGGCATGGATTAACGCCCTCAAGTGCCTGTTTCTTTGGCTATAACAGAGGGATTTAATATAATTATCTGACTTAATATGGGAGTTCAAGTCCAATGGCCTCACAGTTTTCCTAAAAAATGTCCCTTCTTTCTGTTTTCTCAAAGACAGTTTTCAAAAACTGTGTTAGTCTGATGCCCTAAGCTTTTTTGCACCAAGGGCACCTTGTCAGCTGAAACTTAAGGAACCAAAGGGATGCTCTCAGATATTATTTGAATTGCATGGCCTTGGGGCTTCCTAAGGCAAAGATGGCTGCAAAAAAGATAAATTTATGTACCAAAGCCATTTTTTCTGTTGGACAAACTAATGTGTTCATAGAACAGACTTCTACATGGGCCTTGAAAGACAAGTAAGAGAAATTCTTTAAAACTGGATGCCCTTGGAAATGCATATCTCCTGATATAAAATGATGCCCCAAAGACATTACGAATATCTTACACTACTTAAATCCATAAAAGTAGCAAGAAGAGTTTTCCTGAAATTGGATGGGATATAGTTATAATTTCTGTATTCTGGCTGTATAAATTTTACATTATTGAATGGTATTTATTAATTATGTTGGTTTTAACTCTAGAATGTAAATTTGAATTAATAAATATTCAAGACACTGCATTCTTTCAAATAATGTTTCAGCATTTAGAGGGCATCTTCTAAAGATAAAGGTTTTGTGAGTTCTGTCAAAGAAAGTCAATGTTGAGGGGAAGAATTGTACAGAAATTTAGGCAAGAAGAATACTGACAAACAATACTTTGTCAGTATTGGGTTTGCTATTGCTTAACTTGTCCATCAATGATTTCATAAAGCGGTAGATGCCGCCTCAGCAAGTTGACTGGTGACACAAAGGTGGGAAGAGTGGCTGATACCCCAGAGGGCTGTGCAACCCTTCAGAGAGACCTTGAGAGATTGGAGAGATGGGCAGAGAGGAACCAGCTGAAATTCAGCAAAAGCAACTGCAGGGTCTTGCAGCTGAGGAGGGAAAACCCCAGGCACCAGAGGGGCTGGGGCTGATCTGCTGGAAGGCAGCTTGTGGAGAAGGACATGGGCATCCTGGTGGACACCAAGCTGTCCATGAGGCAGCAGTGTGACCTTGTGGCCAAGAGGCCAATGGTGACCTAGGGTGCATTAGGAAAAGCATTGGACTGTGCAATAGGTTTCCCAGAGAGGTTGTGGAGTCTCCCCCACATTGGAGATATTCAAGAATGGAGGCAATGTTGTGCCTTGTGCTCTGGGATGACTCTGCTTAAGCAGAGAGGTTGAACCAGATAATTCTATGTGGTTCCATCCAAATTTACCCCTTCTGTGACTCTCTGATTCTGTGAAACACCTATTTCATCAACATATTACTGTTTTATTTATTTAAATGTTAATGCTTTATATTAAATTAGTATCTAGAGTATTTTTGCAAGCAATCACTTACACAAAAGGTTTTTTTTTCTTTATTCTAGAAGCACAACTTTTGAGTAATAAAGGATTTGAAAGAATACAGAGATCTTAAGGGGAGTGTTTCTTTTTTTTAATATGTTTAGAAAGTGATGAAAGAGCTTTTCATGCCTCATTATAAACTCAGTTTGCCTTTATACTGATGCAACCTGACTGATTTTTGTAGGCAATTTCATATTATAAGTATTAATAGGAGTGAAGAACACTGTACTTGTTTATAAGCAAGGAGAAAAATATTATTTCTTTTTTTTTCTATTTCTTTTCTCACAGCTGTAACATATATGTCTGTATTTGCTTAATTCCATAGCATAAAGATTTTAGTGGATTTCTAAAATTAGTTCAGGGAGATTATTGCATAACATCAAACAGAAATTGATCTTTGCAACATTAATTGCAACATTTGCAACATAATTTTTCCTTGAGTTTGTGCAAACACTTTTGGCAGTTTTCTAATCCTCTAAGATTTTTATGTAGCCAACCCTGAGGATTTCTTCCTGTTCTTGAAAAATAAATCCAGAAAGTGTCCCTAAAGCCAATGGAGAAAGCCAAAGCAAAGGATGCTGCAGCATTTTTTTTTTCCTGTATATACATATATAATTCTAAATTATTAATTTTTACTGCTAAGAATCATGCATATATAAATTCAATTTTAAATTATGAGACCCTGCATGAAGGAACAGCATATTCTATGCCTTCTACATTTCCAAATGTACTTTTGGCATTTTGGCATGGTAAAAAAATATAGGAGCTTGTGTGCATATTACATTGGCTAATATTGTTGTAGTCCATCTAATATATTTGTTTATATGTGCTGTAAATAGTTGCTCATAGGCAAATTAGTAAAATATCTATACCATGCATTATCATATTTTTTTAACATTTGAATACCAGACATACAAATCAGAAACTTTAATCATATAAAAAGTATATTCAGCACATAAATCTATTACTGGTGCCATAATATAAGTTCTAACTTCTCAGAGTGTTTGGCTACACTGAAAGAGATTGTGCAGTCCATGAAAACCCCCTACAACAAATGTTTGCTTCATTATCTGCCATTTAAACACAGGGACTGGTAAAATTCAAGGAAACTTCTGTATTATCTGTATCATATGATATCAATCTATTATTTTTACCTCCCCAGTTTAGTTAAAAAAAAAATACTGGAAATATTGAAAGCATAGACTCTTATAGAAAGAGTTTGTGTGTGTGTGCACACATACCTGTGCATTTTCGTCTTCTTTGTATAAAAATTTTCAGCAGGGTGAAGACCCAGTATTCCTATATATATTAAGCCCAAAGATATCTGCATATTATTCCTGTGTGTTTGAATGAAATGAGCTAGAACTTGATGTAAACATTTTAAACATTTCAGGGTAGTATTTCATTAAACAAAATAGTTTTCCAAATGTTTCTTCATCTTTTGCTATACTTTTTGTTTTAGTATCCTCTTCTGGATCCAGTCACAGAGACCTGTTATCTCAGACTTCCTAAGCTTACAGAAAACTAAAATGTAGATATTTGTGTTCAGAAATTAGGTCTCTGAGGGATAGTGTAAAGGAAGGATGAGTTTCACAAAGCTAAAGAAAATGCTAAACTGACAGTTTTAAGTGACCAAAATACTTTTGACAACATGTAATCTGTCAAAATACATGGTTTTTCAAAGTCAAGTCGTTCTGCAGTGATTTATTGATTTTTATGAAGATATCTCTAACGAGATTTTTGACAGATTTTGCTTCTGACCAGAAGGACTAACTTGAAACTTGAGGATCAATTAACTCTCTTTCTCTCTGACTCTGTTTCACTCAAAATCACAAAATGTTTTGCTTTCATTCCAAGATAAATTTAGTTACTTTGAAAGATGTTAAACAAACATAAAATCTGTAGCAGCTAATAAGAGTCTCTCACACAAGCAGAACACACATCACTTGAGGCTTAGGGATTTGGACCAATATAATAAAATTAAACCAAAACCCAATAAGCAGTCCTTGAGTTCCAGACATTATCTGTGTTTGAAGGAAGATATTCCATTTGATAAGTCAGATGCTTTTGTTCTGCACTATATTCAAAGGCAATCCTGTACTGCACAACCCTGCTAGTCTCAGCTTCTTTTTTTCTTTCCTATCTATAATTTTTTTCTTTCTTCTTGAAATTATCTCTGTCAAAGTGATATTTCAGGGTCTCCACTAATTTTGGCCCTGCTTCTGTATCCTTTCATCTCTAAAAACCTCTCTCATTTACCTATTCTCTTTAATTAGATGTCCAGACCTTTTTTTTTCATCTTGTGGTAGTCTGCAGATCTCCGCTTTACTAGCCTTAAAATTTTCAATATTTTCATCTGGAATGTAAAAAAGAACTCGAGTTCTTGGAGGTACAAATTGTATTTAAGTTGCTAGTGCAGGAGTTATTGCTGCTAGAAGTAGAAATAATGAGACCTCTTTTGCTAAAGGAGAGATTACTTTTTCTCCAAAAGTGTATTATTCAATAAATAAAGACCTGTGTTACCACAAAGAAAATAATGAAGAAAAATCTTCAGATAAGTTAAGGAATTCAAATATAATGACTTGATAGATAGTACTATCATTTTCATATATTTCCCAAAATATTTGAGCAAGTTATATATTGTAGAAGGAAATTGGAAGAATGATTAGTCTTATTTGTAGATATATGTTGGAAAAAATCAGTGGTGCTGTGAAATCTTCTGCATTGGTTTGGCTGGAAAAGAATTAAACCATCTTTAGAAGATAAGCAAAACAATATTTGTTTTCAGTAAAAAATGGAAGGGTTAATGAGTATATGTAACTAGCACTGTACAAGTCAGTAAGAGAGGGAATTCAGTGCTCTCTGACGCTGTCTTCATAAATGACATCCAAAGAACTATGCTAATTTACCTCCTAGCTTGTCAAATGAAATTCAAGAAGTAGTGATAGCTGGAGAATGAAAAGCAAATTGGTTAACTTTACATAAAACCCAAAACCAAAAGCAAACAACACTAAAACCCAGCCCAACCAACCAACGAACCAATCAACCAACCAAATATGTTTTTAAATAACTTCTAACAAGTAACCAGATAATTACTTTTATGATGTTGATGAAAGATATCAAAAAAATTTCAAAAATTAAAAAAAAAAATGCCTAAATCCTCATGACAGTATCAGAGCATGGAGAGCTCAGAACTTAAAAACAGAACAAATTTCACAACATTCTTTGCTTATATGTTCTGCAGCATGTGAAGAAATCAAAACCTGCTGGAGAAATCGTAATACTAAAGATAATTCCTATGTTGGCATTTAAATTTTTTCTCCTCAAGTGTTTACTTATACAATTTTTTGCTGTAGATTGAAAGAAAAATATTTTAAATAAAAATATGACTCTTTAGGATAATAGTAATTATTTTCTTTCTAAATTTCATTACATTTTCATATATGCAAATGCTCAGAATAAGACACAATGACCAGAATATTCATCATGCAGGCCAACCTCATTCCCACCCTCAGGATGTGGTATTCCAGTTAAACAAATATTATTCAGTCACTACTAGCAGATCAGGGTGTCATCAGCTATACAAACCACGATTACATGCAGTACCTGGCCTCAGAAACATTAATAGACTAACATCTTAACAAAGCTCTGTTAAAATATATTTAAAATCAGTCTGCATGCTTCTAACACACTCTAAATTTGTTTATAGTCAATGTTCAAAATACAGAAAAGCCTTTTTGTAAAGTTCATATTCTCCTGAAAAATACCATCTAGAAAAAAATAAGAATAATTTGTATTGAGAAAAAGCCTGAAAGACTTTGTTCCAACTATTTAATAGAAAATTACAAATGCCTTAAGCAGGTGCTAAATTAGAAAAAAATTGTCAACTAAAAATTAGACACATCAAGACTAAAAATAAATGTTGGTGTTAATTTATTCAATTGTGCTGAAATATTTACTGGGAATTCTACTAGTAGTCATTGCTAATAGAGATGTTTGTTCCTCTAATTGAACTTTTTAAAAAAATTACAGTGCTGTAGATTTATAAAACTGGTAGATTTATTAAGAACTTGCTTAGTACATTTACTTTAAAAAATCTATACACATAAAACTGACAGCAGAGGAAGAAATAATGAATATATGAAGCATCTTCATCTCTATGCAGATGAAGTGTATGTTCATGTCCTTGATTTAACATTCACAGAAAATCAACTAACTTAAAGAGTAATATGAAAAAATATTTGTGTCAGCACTTTTAGAGTAATCATGTATTTCAATAGAGCAGTACACAGTTTAATGAGAATGCCTTCAAAATAAATCAAAGCATTGGTGTTCTTTTTGAAAGGTTCCAAAGAATAAAAGTAACTCCTGGCAAACAAAAAGGAGATCTTCAAAGAAGAATGAAATGTGAACATAGGAAGATTTGTTTAGTGTTTCTATTTAATAATGTATTTACAATTAACTATATTTACATAGTTAATAAATTCTAGACTGAAGCACACTTTCAGAATCTGAAATCTGTTGACATTAAACAAAGCAGCTTTTGATTTACTACTCAGTTGAAACAGATTATTGTAAACAATCTACAAAGTGTCCAAGGTTATTTATCTTTTTTTCTTCATTTATGTGTAATTTTGTTTCTATATTTATGAAGGAACCCAATTCTGTATAAATAAAAATGAATGGAAAGCAAATATTGCAAGATTCATCTGGGAATTGCACGTTATCTTCATCTTCCAACTTCTTTCTTGGTTTTATTTGCCTTTTGAGGGCTGCTACTTTCTTATTTTATTTAATACATGCATTGACTAGTGTGATTTCTCTCCCTCTCAGATGTGGCAGGAAATTTCATATGTTTTGATAATAAGTGAGTAGACACTCAAACTGAAATCCCCACAAGCTTACTTCTGACATTCTTTAATATTACTATGATTTATCAAGTATTTCCACAGTTCCCTCCTCGCTCCTTTAAAAGATATTTTAAATGGCTTTACAATAAATCTGTTTAGTGACTGTCTAATTTGACACATATTTTGACATAGTCAATTGTCACACATTTAACATATCACATGATAAGAAAATAAGCTTATGAACAGCTTAAATTTTGGTCTGTACAAAAAAAATACTGTTATTACAGTACTAAGACTGTAAGCAGTGATTGGATTATTAAAGAATCCAATTTATAGTTAATTATCTTCTAAATACCATTATACTCTCTTAAAAACCAATTACTTACATACCTGTCAGTATCTGGCTATCAGACTAAATGTTCTCTTGATGCATAGTCTAACTTCCAAAAAAAAAGGTGAGAATTGTATTTAACATCAAGAATATATAAATTGGTTCATAAATATATTGTGAAAATAATTGAAGGACATCCAACAATTAGTGCATTGAAAATATTGGATGCAAACAAAAGATTTACTGAATATAGAATTGTGAGCACCATATCTAACAATGTGTTACCTACCAACTTCATGATCCACTGAGCTGAATTTTAGCTAAGAATTTTTAGAGTTTGGTTTTAGGGTTGGTTTAAAAATTATCATTTAATGAGACTTTGAAACTAATTTCCATAATCCTCAAAGAAAATATTGTTCAACATTCAAAAGAGCTATTGGTATTCTTTTTCAAAGCGCATATTAATGCCAGCTTCAAAAAGGAGGATGTTTATGACACCAAGATAAGAAAATACAAATACAATTGTTAATCACTGTGTAATTACAAAATAGAATTTTCCTAAAGTCATAGCAGAGATACCTTGCAAGTGTTTATTTCACATTCATCTACTCACTTGATTCTTTCCTATTTAGCTGTTGTGCAGGAAATTCATAACAGTCTACAGCAAATAAACTTTATAAAACTGAAGAAAGCCTTGTGAAAGCAAACAATCTACCTTCTTAAATTATTTTGTTGAAGTTAATGTTTTCATGTTCTACAACATGTTCTTGTGATACACAGTAATCTTTTCAACAACCTTTGCTCAGAAAGATCCCAGGTCCTAAACAGAGCCTTGAAATGCAGTCACTGCACTCATGGATGTAAATTCATAATGTAAAACTTACTTTAATTAAACAAACAAACAAACAAACAACCAGGTAAATATGAATTCTGTGTAAAAACTGAGTGGGAATATTTTATTCACATCAAAAGAAGGTGCTTTCACTACGTATGGTTTCATTGAGTTATCTTCCTGTCTCATGACTCATTAAGGGGGACAAGGCCCTGACTGTAATGCTGCATCTGTGAAGAGCTGAAACTATAACCTTTAATATCTTTATCTTCATGTGAAAAAATTCCTAACACCTGCTGGAGTGCTTTGCTGTTTTCTCCAGAGCTGTTACCAGTCCTCCTAAGAAAAGGTCTGCAGAGGGATGAATCTGCCAGAATATACAGATAGCAAGCTACAAATACAGCCATGGGTTAGGGTGTCAGCAGACTGTAGCTGGCTAAAAGTGAATCATATTTTATAACTTCATATTACTGGAAAGGCTAATATATCTTCCTTTCTTTTTTTTTTTCTGCTGACACATTTGAAGGAGAACATCAAGCCAGACATATAGATCCTAAGAGGGATTCTCAGCCCTGGGCCCAAATCAATGGCTAAGCAACAACTGTAACTTATCAAACTCATTCCTGTTACTGATGTCTCAGACAGGCATATTTCCTCTCGATTTCTTTCCTGCTTTTTCACAGAAGCCAGGGAAGACAAAATCAGTCCTTAAGGTAAGGTAAGCACATAGAAATAATCTTCTGCTCCTGACTTACCTTTTGGCAAAAAGGCTAAAAAGACAAAAGAAAACATCAGCTGCAGATACGAGTTTGAAGAACAATGTGTAAATAGGGTGAATGATGTCACTGTTTCCCCAACAAATACTTTCTATGAATGAATTGAACATAAAAGATTAAATTATTTCCCCAATATTATCTCCCCAATTTGTTTAGACTTTGGCAGACAATAAGGCCACAACACTGCATGGATCAGGGCAAAAAGGAACTTATTTATTTATTTTATTTTAAATAGTCTGCTTAAAAAGACTTTTTAAAGAAACCTTTTTTAACTTTAGAAACCTTTTAAACTGTAATATTTTCAAAGCCTGAATGATTCCTTACAATTAGATAAAAAATGTGGAATTGTTTGACTACAGAAGGCCACATGCTGGCATAAAAATGACCTCAGAAAATCTATTACAGGAACTCCTGAAGGATTAAAGTAGCTTTATATTTGCTGACTTTTCAGTTTCATTCTGTCATGGGATGCCCTTGTCAGCATACATTTCCTTTATGCTTATTGTTCGACATACGTGCAAATGCTGATGAAAAACCAGATGTGTTTGGCCTTTTGAAGAATTCATACTATTCACACTTTTCTGAAACATTTAAGTTTTCATTTTCCCTGTCTGACAGTTTGCTGAAAATTCCTGCGAGGTAAAGTCCAGAGCCGAGAGATTTTAGAGGTGATATAAGTGGCATTTCAAGATTCAAGGGATATCTTCTGTGCCAAGGAAGAGGGAGAGCACATGTGAGGGTTATTAAGTGTGTGAAACATTATTTTGAGAGTCTGCCAAAGACCACTGTATAATAACTTGGGCTCTAGTATTTATTACATTAGATGACATGACCTGATGTTTGCCCACAAGCTGAAGCTGGGTGAAATAGGTCATGAAAGGGAGTCAGAGAGACCACTGGTTGAAAAAAAATAAAGAGGGGACATGATCCATTCTGTATATAAAGAAAGTCAGAGCAAATTACAGATTTACTGGAAAGAACAGTGCTCCTGCCCATGCCCCCTAGGTATAGCAATTTAGTACGTGATGCAGTTTGACAAGCTGGCACATGTGATTGCAAATTAGAGGCAGCCCATTCACCTGAAGTTCAGACTGCAGAAACATTCCTGTGACAACTGACATCTAAAATTCCTTGTGCCAGTGGAACACCTTTGTGGTGTCATCAGTAAACACCCCAACATACTCTAGTACTCTATACTCTAATAAACATTGCCAATACAAAACTGTGTGAGAGATTTAACCTTCTGAGCTTCTGATTGTCCTGAAATAATTTGACAACTAACTTTTGAGGTGCATTGCTCAGATTGGGATGCATGAGGCAAGGGAATAAAAAGTGTGAGGTGCAATGCATAGTACATATTTTCACCCTGGTGTCTTAATCCTAGAAGGACTTGTTAGAGTGCATCAGTAAAAGAATTATGTGTTCCTAGTGCTGCATGTGTTAAGCACTAGGGCCAGTGTCATGGTGGGAGTTCTGTCTCCAGTTACAGAAAAACTGAAGTACCTTTCTTAGCCCCTGCCTGTCCCAACAACCACAGCAGACATCATTTCTGTGTGGATACTCAGAGAAAAACACCTTCTCCTCACAGACAACATGCTGTAGGTTTATCTGGTATCCTTAAAGAGTAAGGTCAGGCATACTCCCTAATTAGTGTGAGTAGCAAAGGATTTGGGTATGTTTGGCAAGTCCTAGCAATTTCCTGCTGAGGGCAGCTATGGGTGTGATCAGGGGGAGTCCCGTGTACATTGGGCCCTACTGACACAAAATTTGAGAATAAAAAATGAGAATAAAAACCTCAACTCAAGCACATTTATCAAAACCAGGTTTGAAACACCTAGTAGAAAAAAAACCCTGAAATTTGTTTATTTTGTTACAAATCAGGCAATTTATGACTTCTGTCTTTATCATTACTGCATATTAGAAAGTTTTTTTCTCACATACTTTGCTCCTTTTAATCTGAAACCACAATGTATTTAGTTTTTACACTTAAGCGCCTGAATTCTCATCTTTTCACGGTAAAATAGGTGGATTTTTATTTTTTTACTTGACTCTCTTTTCAAAGCTAATCAGTGTTAGTAAAAAATGACTAATAAACAATACTAATTGCAACATTATATGCTGCTTGCAGTGGATAATTTTACAAGTTTAGGTAAGGACTTGGATGCTGTGATAATAATATGTCAAATAGTATGCCTTTAACTGTTAGGATAAAGCCGCTTACTATTTTCCTGAGAATTACTGGGACTAGATTTTGGGCTCTTCTAGTCTTTGAAGCTCATTGATTTTTAAGTTTTGTATTTTTTTATATAATTTGGTTTTAAATTAAACCATCAGGGGCTTTACTGTCTTTTGCAGATGTTGTCTAAATAGGTATACTAAGTTAAGAAATCAATATATACAATAAATGTCACACATCTGTAGCCTTCAGAGACATTTGCCAAAGTATTAAATACCAATTACAAGGTATTCTTCACAGAGATTTTTCATAAAAATCCCTGAAGGTGCCAATGATGAATAAATGCCTTAGGTTTAATATTTAGGGAAGCAGACATCTCAAAGAACAAGTGTATCATGCTGTAGAGAATAATAAGCCCAAATGAATTGATTCAGCTAAAATTAGTTGAAGATTTGATCTGACACTAAAAATATCTAAATATAATTTGCCATGAGAAGAGGAGAGCAATGTTACCAGCTCAAAATAAATGCTGGGTTTTTTCCCTACGAACTATTTTCCCTATAAACTATAAATAATACAAAGCATGTCTATGCTTCTCAAAAGGCTTTTTTGGACAGCTATCAGTTAACATCATCCATTTAGCTGTCTTGTAAATTTTAAAGCAATTTTCTTCAAAATGAGTCTGCTGGATAATGTAGATATGAGATAGATGTCAATGTCGGTGATGAAATTAAAAAGCCCAGATTTGGGGGCTTGGGAAATAAAAGATGAAAATTAGAATGATTTTTTGATGCTTATATTTGTTTCCAATAACCCGCAGTCACAAAATGGAAGGATGTAACAGATGCTAACTAACCAAGAAGACAACAACAATAACACAAATGTCAATGGCTGTCCACGGAAGTGTAAGCTCAGTTGAGATGACAGAATTCACCAAGAGTAGCCACCTATTTCTGTTTTGAGATAGGACAAAATATATACACTTCATGAAAACAATATTTCCTATCATTGCTAAAATGCCAAAAACTGTGGCACTTTGATGCCTCCTTTTCCAAATGTCTCTTACATTAATTTTTCTACAGATAAGAGAACAATATTGCAACTAAGCTAACAATTTTTTACACGTACTACATAAAATTATACTTGAATTTGGTTTTTGCTTTAACCGAAACAAAATTACTCAAGGCTTAAGAGATATCCATGCATAGATAAAGGAATATAGTTTTATTGAACTAGTAAGTCACTTCTGAGAATGCTAAGGTTCTCTCTGATCAACTCCCACTCTTACTGAGTCCTTCAATGTATTAGGAAGAATAGCATTCTTAATTTCTAGATATTAATGTGAGAAGTGGATTGATTAAAAAATTATTTATTCTCAAAATTTCTGATGTTACATAAAAAAGCACACACATTTTTCTATAAGAAGCATATATTTGTCTTTAGAGGGTGCACAGGAATCGTGTGTTCACATTTTCCAAACTATTTAATAATTTAGAAAATATGTCTAACATATAGCTTCTCAGTTCCATCTGTAGGGATGAGTTCCAAGCATTTTTAATGTGTTGTTAGAAAGCATCATACTGTTAGTTCCTTTCTGTTTAAAAGGGCTTTTTAAAGCTATAATGAGAGGTTAAGTAGTATCAGAAATCTATTTTCCTTAGTCCTTATTGTATGCTTTCAGTTTTTATTACTTGTATGGGGGTCTAACTGAAACAGTTTCAATCATTTTATTTTTGTCTCACAATGGGATTTTTATATGTTTACTATTTTTTCTTATGATCCCCTGCATGTTCATTTTCCTGACAGGGATCAGTACCCTGTCAATAACATGGAAGGAAAAAGGCAGGCACAGCTACAGATAAAAAAAGCTTCATTGATCATAACAAGAGGCCAGAGCTACATGCTGAGAAGTTTGGGCTTACCTGGAAAAAGCCTGACTGCCCATTCTCTCCCCTGAGGTTGTGGTAATACAACCATCTCCTCACAAGCCTTGGGTTTTTTTTATCTCCAAGTCATCATTTTAGAGCCAGAACTGATCAGATCAGCTTTTATATTTTCACTTTTTTTACTAAGATGAGTTATAGTATATATAGCATTGATGACTGCAAACATTTTGTTTATACAGCTGTCTTCATTACTACATTACGTATCATGAGAGAAATTTGCCCATAAAGGATGGAAACTCTTAAAACGTATAAAATATATAGACTGTTGCCAGGTTATATAAAGTAGAAATTCTCTTATCCATGGTAACACTGTTGTGGTGAAGGAGTCTGAGGCAGAGCTGGTGTTCAACCTATAATTTCCATACAATACTACCATAATTTCCACAATACTACCACCTACATAGCTGTTTGCAGAATTCAGAATTTGTATTCCAGATCTAAATAAGATTACTGAACTATGCTAGGTTCAGAGAAATTATGTCTATAAATATAGCTACCATACTTAAAACAATTTAGAGACAGTAAGCCTGATGTGAGAGTGCAGATCCAATATAAATGTCTCCCTGATTGACAAAAGCATATCTACTGCAATTAGCACAATATGATAGTTAGCAGAGTCTGTGCCAAATTTCCTTCACACATATAGGGCAAATTTCTGCACAACAATCTCAGAATCATCTGGTAAAGCTTTCAGTCCCTTACAAGAATGTTTACTGAGTATTGTCATAATCCTCTTCTCCATTTCTCTGTTGATATAGCTGTTCAGTAAAAGCTGTATTTCAAAATGTTATTTTTTTTTTCTTTTTGGGTCTTCTGCATTTGTCTACTTGTCCATTATATAGTCTGAGAAAATGCAGAATTAGTTTGGTAATTAGTACCTCTCAGTCTTCTCCAAAGAATAAAAGATTAAGAAAGATCTACCTACCAGTGAATCACTTAAGTTTCTGGACCTTTAGTTACACTACAATTTTTTATTTTATATGTGTGTGTTTTTGTGAAGTAAATGTTGATTACAAAAACACAGGCTATCATTTTTCATGAATCTTTCAAGCTTCTGTGCAAGTGATACCAGTATTGAATCTAATTCCTAAAGTGATTAATGTAAGAGTAGTTCCTAGGCTTTGGGATTCCAATCATAAAATATTCTCCTGGTGTACTTTTTAATTTTACTTTTAGAAGAATATTTGAATCAAAATAGTCAACCCTCTGCCCCAAACATGCAAAACAGTCCACTATTAAAAAATTCAGACAATGAAATATACCCAAACAGAAAGAATTGTCCATTAACAAAGAAAAAATAATATTATACCAAGGCAAGCAGTTAACTTGCATTATAATAAATTCTGCAACTGAGAGTAAACATATGAGAGTGGATATTTAAAATGTGTATTCATTGAATGACCAAAGTTAAATATCTCAGAATAGCATTGATATTACCCTGCATGCTTGGAATAAGATGTCTCAAATAAATAATATGGAATGTCCAACAGAGAAGAATATATAACATGTTTTCTGTCTATCGAACTTTTTCTGTTAAGTAGTAGTTTGAATTGTGCATCCCTTTTTAAGTTTCTCTCTTTGCTTATGCTAAAAAAATCTTTTTCCTAATGCTCTTTGACAAGTTATCTGAAGGAATCATCCAAAGTGTTGATGCATTCCAGATTCACCCACTTTCTCATCTCAAAGCTAAATCATTATTTCTTTAATGTTCTTCATTTCTGGATGGCCAAACATAAATGAGAATTTCCCAATCCCCTCTTTTCCTCATGTACCTATGGGTGCTTATGAAGTTATTCAAGTGTGTGCATGTATATGTAGACTGCAATTCATGATGTGGATGCTGTTCTGGGGTATACCAGATATATGATTTTATTGCTTGTTCATCTTACAAATTCTATCATCTGTTTCATGAACAAGCATTTTGATAATTAGTTTTACAAGCAAAGGTCAAAGCCCTTTCTCATCCAGCTATCCCTGTTGTGGTCATGGGGTGTAATATATTAAATTTCAAAAGAGTAAGTGAAAAGCTCTTGATTCACCTGTGTGGTTAAAGCCCTCAATGAAAAGTGCTCTCCTTTGCTCACTCCTCTCTTTTCTGTCTGCAATTACTTCTGGGCAATAACTTTCTTTTTTCTTGAACATGTTATCCCAGAGGTGCTACTGTCCTCTCTGAATGACTTGGCCTTGGTCAGCAGTGCCAGTCTCAGAGTCAGCTGGCATTGGCTCTGTTGGACATGGGGGAAGCTTCTGGCACCTTCCCTCAGAAGTCATACCTGCAGCCACACCTGCTGCAGAAACATTGACACCCAAGTACAGTACATTAAGAAATGCACTTTATTCCATTTACTCCTTTCCCTGTGATGATATACAGAATAGTTTGGGTATAAGGAACAAGCTGTCACAGAATATTTTCTTTTAAAGTTGGTCAAAACACATTTTTCCTCTTACTCAAAATATTGCCTGGATCAAGATATCTCATCAGTCAGTCCAGTTTTGTTATAAATTTTAAGCACAACATAACTGTAAAAGTTCTTTCATTTTAAGTTTAAAGTCTCTCTGAATGTCCAGTAATTCTTATGTAAATCAGCATGTTTATTTAGTTAAAAAACCAGACTAAGCTGCCCTGTGTATAGGTGAATTTACACTGGAGATTTTACTAGTGTAATTATTTAATCAAAAAATCACATACCATCCAATTATTATTCTGCTAGTGAACATTTTCTATATAGATCAGACTTAATTCATTTTATTGGCAAGTAGAGCAAAGAAGTCAGCTCTCCCTGTTGCTATAGGTTCATGGACTGCAGCCATAAAAGTCCATTTAATCATCCAACATATTTTTTTGTGCAATATAAGACTTCAAATTAATTCCTGCTTGAGTTAGAGCAGCATGGGAGAACCAACTTGCATTTAAGAATTTAAGAATAACAAATGCTTATTATTTTAGTAAAATATCTCATGCTACTCTTAAAATTATTTTTATTTATAATTTGAGTATATCTAGCTTCAACTACAAGCCATCTGACACTATTACATAATTTTTCTGATAGACAGAAGAAATTTCTCTTGCTGATCAACTGTCTCCTTTAATTATAAAACCTAGTTGCTGACAAACTATTTCTGCTGTTCTTCTTTTAACATGTTCCATTTAAGACATGTTTGATAAGAACTCCAAAACTTGGTGTTGCTAACATAAAATTAAAGCAGTCTAAGATAAGAAAGTTTGCAGATTTTCCAGAAACATTAGATCACAATAATTTTATTTATGAATTCACAGATTACATTATTCCTAGGAGTTGCAACATAACAGTCAACGTACATTCCCAGCTAATTATTCAAATTACTCCAAGTATTTATCAGACCTCTGCTTTACATGATAGTGCCCACCCTGCTGCAAATAAAGCCTAATTTTTCTTTTGTATATTTTTACTGTATGTTTAGATGTAGTTAACTTTTTTCATTGGGTAGACCAAAGCTTATCGAAAATCAGATTTCATAGTATCAGTTACTGGTCTCATCCAACTATTTCAACCATATTTCTCTTAGCATGCTCAATGGGGAGTAATGTTTCCCTAGCAGACACAGCTAACAAACAACAGCAAAGCACAAAAAATATCAAATCTGATAGGGTCCTGCTAGAAACTTAATGACTAAAAATTGTTTGATTCTCAGTTGAAACTTTCTACCTAGACAGTTTTACATTTATTTATTGTGTGTGAGACTGATCTTGTGCCTTTGGTTTTTATTAGACAGTGTGTGATATAATGACAAGAAAAAAACTTGTGGTGCAATGGTTGTATTTCATAAATCTCATTTTAATTGTTAACAAAAATTGTTGTGTTGAAAAAGTTATCACACCAGTTTGATGAGATTTATTTTCCATAAACCCATTTTGACTGGCATTAATTATATTTACCTCCTTTATTTCTTTATTAATCAAGCATTCTCTCAGCCTCTTTCCATTACTTTGTCTGAGATCAATGTCAGACTGACAGGCCTAGCATCATCCAGGTCATCCAACTCACCTTTCTTGAATGTTATCACAATATCATCTTTCTTTCTGTCTCTGGAGGACTGCCCCAGTATTCCAAAAGTTACAGAAAATCAATGTTAATAGTGCAGAATATTCATTGGTCAGATATTTGGCAGCAAATTAAGTAAACTCTCTGATTAAAATCCATTAAACTTTAGCACAGGCTATGCAACATTAATCCAATAATCAAGGAAGAAAGACTATACCTTTTTCAAGTAATCTAAATACAATATCTGATATTTTCATAAGAACAGAAAAACATAAATGTGATTTTTAATGGATGAAACCTACAATTATAATTATTATTGTTTCTAACACACACAAAAGCTTTTCCTTTTTAACCTTATATTGGCTACATTTCTCCATGTGTAGTCCTAATTTTCTTTCAAATTCCTAGCTTCAGATTTGTATTCTTAGAGACATCTTAATTAATAATTTAGCTGCATGTTTAGCAGTCTCCATATCTGGAGATATACAAAATAGCTGTCTATATATGGTTTCAGGGTCTAAATGCCCCTTCTTGATCAAGAGGTTGGACAAGATGCCCTCTGGCAGTCCCCTCCCTACCTTAACCATTCTGTGATTCCATGGTCACATGAAGATAAAAATTAGTATTTCTCCTTCTGTCAAATCAATTTTTTTTAATAAGAAATTTATTTTCTTGTTTCATTTAATAGTTTAGTTTAATCTTTGAGCTATATCCAGTATTTGAAAGCTGCACTGAGTTCCTCTTTCACAAGCAGAGGTTTTCCCACCAAGTCCTGTAAATTAGCAGTTACAGAGTCAGTCACCCTCTTCAACAGAGCAGTTTGATGGTCTATGTCAGTTAAATATATTGCCAAGTTAATAGACTAAATTAATTAGTTAATTCTTGATTCTGAGCTGTAGCAGGGTACTTTTCAAAAATGTTCTCCTTTTTTCTGCCTATTCTGGTTTTTCCTTCAGTACTATGAAACGTATTCAAGGATGAACTCTGAAGATAATTTTACTTGAAAAGTTTACAAAGTCACGTTTCTAGCTTTAATGCCAAGAAAAATATGTATATTTACATAGAGAATATTACATCAGGATTATATATGAATATGTATTTGAATAAAACATACATAGTGTATGGATTGAGTTTCTGATAAAGCCAGTATATTTAAGTCCGTAAATGCAGTTTTCTGCCTCTGTGCTAAGTGTATAGCTGTGTACCAAAACAACCCAACAGGCAGATGTCAATGCTGTCTAAGAGCCTTCAGATTACTCAGGCCATCCACACAGGTCAGACATGGTATTCACAGGAAAATCATGATCCCAAGCCCCTAGAAAACACGCACTGAACACTCACAGTGTACTGAGGTTTTAATTATGTAAGCAATGGAGTCTAGTTTCAACACATGTCCAGTGCCATCCAGGATGCTCTAAGCCATCTCTTCCTCATGTTTTAGAAATCTATGTCTTGAAGTGTAGAGCAATGAAAACTAGAATGAAGTTCTCAATCATCCAGGTTTTCCTTTTCTAGATAAAAGTTCTCCTTTTCTACTGCATTCTTCCTTCATTTAAAAGCATTTCAATCGCTTTTGAAATGGAGAAAACACTCATTTTTCTCATCTTACATTAATATTTATATAAGTTTATTTATAAGTATTTATGTGGAGCAATTATAACAATTTCCATGCAATTATCAACTCTTTGAATTAATAATTCTTAATAACATATATGATTGATATTCTGTCCTTTGAACTCAAGGTGTTTCTTCTCTTACACATTTTCCCAGTACCTAAGAAAAAGGTGGTTTTGGTGGAAAAAATCATGCATCTTGACTGTGGTCTTTTTGCTTAATTGATGTATATGTACAAGAGTTAAAGTTATTTATATATTTAAATTTTCAAATAAAAGTTTCTGAGTAATGTAGCACAGTCTTTGAAGCAGCAGTTCAAGATTAATTTCTAATTTCAGCTTCCTGGAGAGGTTACTTTTTTTAGATAATGAAAACTGTCTTTTCTTATTATATGTCAATAGGATTTTTTTCATATTATAATTTTGGCATTTCAAATTCAGAATTTTCTTCGTATCTCCATGTTTGCATTTTAATTGGATGAGACTATCCAGCAGATTAGAACAAAAATGCCAACTTATATTTCTAACCTTATTATTTAAAACTCTGAGGGACCATATGACTTGGGCAATACTGCAGTGCTGTTGTTTCACTGCATAACCAAGGCAGACAGAGTGAATTTATGGCTATTTGCAGTATTTGACAAATACTAAAGGAAAATTGCTATATAAGCAATGTATAAATACAGTCAAGCAATTTATTTCTCATTTTCTAAGAAGCAATTTGATAAGAAAATGTTTGCAGAATTAAGTGAATGGCTGCATTATACGTGTTAGTAAACAGATTGGATTATTTCCTTCTTTCTCCTTGTGATAAGCAACTTTGCACTTCCCCAGGTGTGACTATATTGGTGTATGAATAATTCAGCTTTTTCAACTAACTTATCTCAGGAATGAGTGCTATCCAACATTTTTTCTTTCCCTTTCCTGCTATGCCCTTTGTCAATTCTTCCTTATGAAGTAAATTGTTGAAATATAGACAAAAGGGAGATAAAAATTCCTCAAGGCACAGTGAGTAAAACAAAGGAATATTCAGTTTGCAGAAGTTATTCTTGATTTATTCTTGACAGTTGTAATTGAATTAGATGTCTAGGGGAAATAGCAAATGTTGATTAGAGATGACAAGCAGCTTTTGACAGTTTTCGTAGCTTCAGCATACTGTATGCGTATATCAGTAATATATGAATGGATATTATATTACAAAGTTCATTAGTTAAGGTCGACATTTATGCTTGTCAAGTAGTCAAAATTCAGGTTGAAATTATAGGAGGTCATATAAGCAATGGTTACATCATCATTCATGGAATTTCAGTGACACAGTGTAACAGAGAAACCTGAAATTCAGTACATGTGCAAAAATATTTTTAATAGATTGAATTATTTTCTGCAAAATGATAATTCAGGTCAACATTGGTATATGCAATAGAAAAAGTGAGTATAATTGATTTCAGGCTTAGATTTTTACATAACTTATTTTTATTTGAAAGAGAAAAACAAGGCACTTTTCAACTTTTCAACAGCATGTTCAACGAATTTAAAAAGTCAGTAAGTCTCACAGAGTTAATATATATATTGAAACCCTTATGTCATAGTAATAATTGTTAATAGTTAATAGTTTAGCTGGAAATTAGAGTTGCACTGGTCATTTTCCACAGCTTGTGAATTTAAAATGTGTGCTTCAGGATATCAAATGCATTTGGACATATAAAGAAGCAGATTAGTTTCCAGACATGTCTTAGATAACAGCTATATGAAGCTATACTTCTGAGAAATACGT
Source organism: Cichladusa arquata (assembly GCA_026413545.1). Lineage (NCBI taxonomy): Eukaryota > Metazoa > Chordata > Aves > Passeriformes > Muscicapidae > Cichladusa > Cichladusa arquata. The sequence goes on along the minus strand of JAOTQP010001652.1, from coordinate 34,302,550 downwards.
TACCTTCTTTGCAGTCATAATAAATTAGTCCCCTGTTTGTTAAAGCTCATTTGAAAACTCTTTTTCTTAGCCTTATCTGTTCTTTTCGTGATATTCTGGAACAAAAATGTCTTCACATAAAAAAAAACTGCTAGCATTCCTTGACTTCCTAAACTCTCAAGGCCTATATTATATATATCATATGATGACTAATTATATACACTAATTTGGCATATATAATATCATTTTAGAAGTCAAATGAAAACATTCTGCAGCACAGACCCTTTAAAGTCTTTGAACATGTTCACACACATTTTACAATTCTTTCTGCATACTTCAACTGCTTAAAAGTTGACCTTACAGGAAGCCTTTGGGGTAAAATATGTGAATGTTAATAATCCCCTAAACACTTATTTACATTATAAACTCTTAAAGCTTCAAAGGAGCTGTCACAGGCTCCTCTCCCAAACATTTCAGTCCCATGTCCATTCATCATTTGCTTTTATCATGCAAATTCTCAGACAGAAAGAAAATTCCAGTCTGAATGAGACATTAGCACTTAGAACAAGCATATTTTTTTTTCAGTGAGTGAGTAATGTTCTTTAATTTCAGCCTTTGTTAAGATAATTTCAATCACAATATAACAGATTCCAGTTATAAATGTCATGAATTTTGCAAAGTTAATATTATCAATACACGCATGACACAGCCTTGCCAGGGACACCATTTAAGAGGGAACCTCAAGATTGCTTTGCATGAGACCAGTAGGCACAGTATCTTAGATGAAAAGTTTACAATTCAATTTAAATCACAAAGCTATAAGTGAATATTGCAGATTGAAGGAGAAAAGTGGTAATGAAATCATGTTTAGAGCTGCTGAAAGCTGTTTGTCAGAATACTTTCATTGCAAAATTTTGTTCCAATCACAATGTCAGTGTATGTGAGATTATGCAGTGTTAGATAAAATTTGAGTTACCAGTATTTTCTAAATTAAACTTTGTATAAAAATCTCAGGTCAAGTAGTTTTTTATTCTATATTATACTTTATTTTGTAATTTCTTTAATATTTTCACATTCTTTAGCATATTTATTTTATATCTATATAAATATTTTATATCTATATCATCTATATATCTATATTTTATGTGTTTAGTAATAATAATAGACAGTATTTAGTAACACACCTAAATAGTATAATAAATAGTTTAAATGTGTTATTGGCTTTTATATAATCCTCTGCATCTTCAATGGTACCTTAATTGAAATATCTGTTTTTCTAGATTAAGTTATGTTCTGTTCATGGAATGTCAGATTGTTTCATTAGAGCACAAATGGGAGTTCTGCTCTAGAAAATAAGATAATCTCTTCAGATACTGACTGAAGGCATGACTGTTTCAAGTATCTTATGTACCAGTCCAGAATATTTTTGCAGGACATTAGAAATTATGTCACGTTTCACAACACCTTTTCTGAACCTGCATTGTTAAGAATTTGGTCTCAAACATAGAAGATTAAAAGTTGTGGCAAAAGTACACAAAAATTCCACTTACCTTTCTTTACAGATGTACAGATCCTCGAAAATTCTTGCTGTTCAGGTATGAGCTTCCTTCCAGAAACCTTTACTAGAAAATAAATAAGAGAGAAAAAAAATTCTAAAGGAAGAACTTTGCCATATATTCTCACAGCTCCATTTTTCTCTGATTGTCACACAGAAGGTCATATTTTATTGTTTTATTTCCGTATCTCAGAAAACATAATTAAAATATCTTTCAACTTATCATAAAGTTGAAAATTAAGCAGAATTTAAAACACTGCATTACTTAACTGTATCAGTTTTATACAAATCTCACAGAAACAAACAACAGTCATATTATGCAACACAAAATAGAAAACCAAACATACATAAAATTTAAAATACTTAAAAATAGCGCACTTTTAAAGGAAGTTGTTTAAAGTGAAACAAACTCATGACAGTTGTCATTTCAGTATAAGTAAATTTAGCATTATAGGTTAAAAATAGAGATAAATAAATCAACCTACTCTGATTGCCTCTGATCTGCAAGTTCCTAGTCTTGCAGTCACAAAACTCAGCATTTGGAGCATTCTTTGAAGTGTAGGTGTTGTATATGAGCACATAAATGTGAATTGTAATCTCCTTAGGAAACTCTCATTGCAGTGGTTTAGCACAAAGTTTCTAAAATTCCACATGGTGAAAAAAGAGCATAGCTATTTTAAATAGCATTTGATTTCTGATTTTTAAAATATCTAACAGAATACTTTGATTTAGAACATGTTAGCTAGGAATATAAGGTTGATCCATTTTCAACTAATCTAGAAGAAAACGTTACAGCTTATCAGCAATATCATTTCAGTGTTACCACTTTTTATGATTTCTGTACTCTGTACTGGAGAATAACATTTAGTGTACTTTAGAATTTGTTTTATCATCTTGTAGTCAGTGATTGCTGAGACAGAATACTAAGTTTTTCAAATTATTTTAAGGTCTAAACTTACGTTACTTTCAGTTGCTAGAATACTCCACTGAAATGAGTGATAGAAAAGATGAAATAGCTCTCAGAAAATGAAAACTGGGGAAAAAAAGTAAAGCAATAAAGAGGTCTAAAAGGGTGAGGTTATAAGAGCAAACAACTCTGAACTACAAACATTTTTGAATAAAGAAATCTGCAGAGGAGCAGTGTGCATGCTGAAGTCCAATAGCAAAGAAAAATATTGTCCTTCTGAGCACATTCAGTGCCTGGCTTTGCCTGACTACTGGATGAAAAGAGAAATGGGCAGTTTTATAATGTGCAAATATAGCTGTACTGCAGCTTTGAACTTACTGACCATTGTGATTACTGTGGGACACATTAGCTTTGATTAATGAGGTTTGTTGGAAAATATTCAGTTAGAAACAAATAATTACTGGAAAGAAATTATCAAGTTCTTCTGTATCTCTACGCTCTCCATTCATTTAGTCAAGTTTGAATGCCTGGCTCTCAAAACAATTGCCACAATCATTCTAAGTTTACTTTTCTGAGTAGTACATGTCATTCATCAGATTTCAGACATGGTGTGTCCTACTGACAATTGTTCTTATTTTTGAAAAGTTTTTTGAGGTCAATGAGCCATATCATGCTCATGATGGGCAGATTAAGCATTTCTGTTATTTTATATCAAAATGAGAAATACTAGTTCTGAATATTTTAATTTATTTTTCTCTCCTGCAGCATATATTTCGCCAGCAAATTAATTTGTAATGTTTGTTTTTATTTTAGGTGTTAAAACTAAAGATGTGAAAGGAGATCTCATGTGAAGAACTCAAATAAAACTCTCCCTTCCAATTAGAGCTCCAGCTGTGCAGTTAATAGGGCAGCAGACAGAACAGTGACAGTGACAGAAGGCAATACAAGTGGAATTGAAAAGAGACCTAATATCAGAAATATCCTTCTATAGTACTAGGAGTACAAGTTAGAGAAGAGGGGATACTACAGTACCTCTAAACTTTAGAATGTGACACTAAACTTGTAAGGTAGACCCCTTCCCAATTGCTTTGAGTGACCTTTTTCCTAATGAAATTCAAAGAATGTTTGTTTAAGGCTCATGCAGACCTGGACTGTCACCAGAAGCTGACCCTCCACCTGTTTGCTGTACTATCACTTAAGGCATAAACAATTTTTTCAGCAAGACTTCTCCAATGTGAGCAATTGATTCAGTTATCACACTCATATAATGGAATCAAGAAGAGAAAATAAATTGAAAAACTAAAAAAAATCTCCTATGCTTTAGCCTGAAAAATATTGGGAATTCCTGATAAAACAAGCTTTATGCTGCAGTGAGTGAAAAATTGTTAGAACACATCTTCAGAAAGTTAATACATGCAAGAAGTTTCTGTCTTCATACCCTGTAATTTAAAAATTATTACCACTGCACTTGGAATTGAGACAATGATACTTGAATTGAATGTGGGCAAACTGACTGGAAAAACATTGACAGATAGAGGAAAACTGTATACAGCCTTGTCAGCAGCTTGGCACAACGTCAAATTTTGACTTTTCTAGATTGACTATACAGAACAGTATTTGTTAAACAGTTTCACAATATTTGATAACTTTTTCTACCCTATTTCACCTATTTTGAATCAATATAATTATATAGCAGCTACTGAAAAGAAGATTATTTTCTCTGTATCATTTTTTCTTCCTCCAAGACTGTTTTTGATTTGATCTATAAAAACTAGGTAAATTCAGTTTTCAAGTGAAGTTATTATAAAAGAATAATTAATAACCGATAATTATTTCTGCTACTGTTTCTGGACTTTTAACACCTGGAGTACCTACAATATCTGGGACTCTGCTGTGCAAATCTTTAGACAACAATTAACTTTCAGAATTAATTACCCTTCTATTTCAGATAAACCCTTAAAGCTTGACAGTAAAACATATCTGTCTTTCCATAATCCTAGGTACAAACAGCTTCCAGGAATGCAATCGTAGCTATGGCTCCTAGAATTTTGTTGCCCTGCTTCCTGGTTTGTTTCTTAGTTGCACCTCTACTGCTCTTATGAACACAGATTCTTGAGTTAAACCTCAAGTTGTCAAAGCTGGACAGTTTAGTTCAGCCAAGCTATCTGTAGCTGCTCAGCTTAAACAAGAATTTCCCTGCCAAGACAGATGTTTCTCTCAAGCACAGAGAATGCCCTGGTTGAGAAGCCAGACTGCAGAATTGTGGATACCGGCGAGACTCAGGGAAAAAGCAGTTTGAGTTTTCCCAAGCTAGTCAAAGGAAAACAGAAAGTAAAGAATTAATAACAAAGCTAGCACGTGCTGTTGTGGACAGGAGCAGTGCGTGAGAGATGTGAGGTTTTGGTAAAAGCATGTTTACAAAAGGTGTTGCTTTCCTTGGACCAATGAACTTTAATTCTAGCCTGAATAGAAAAATAACAGATGAGTTGAATCTTTTTCTGATTTTTTTTTCTTTTTATTGTTACCATGTGAGAAAACTTAAATTCACTTTTTTTTGACTCTTCAACTTCTGATCTTAGCAGTGTTGCTAGAATCAAAAGACAAAAACTTTCCAAACAGTATTGGGTGGTAAGATAAAAAGCAATTCGTTAATGAAAGCTTTCAGATGCACAAATACGGCTATGCACACACACAATGTAGGATTTCTACAATTTTTATAGGGTAAATTAATTAGTATATCTAGCAGATACATCCAATAAGAGACCATTTGCCCCAGCAACACCCCCTTGGGTCAGGCCTTTGGAGCTGGTCCGAGGAATTATTTGTCTTATATCTTGTTATATCTTTCAGATTGTGGTGAAAAACAAGATGTCTTTGTTAGAAGTTCTCTTCTTGGGAATCAGACTAAACAGAATTTCAAGAAAGTGTTAGAAAGGGCCAGCTTATTATTCTAAAATGTGAGAAAGGGCAGGAAGGGTACTAGAAACCATACAATTATAAAAATAAAACTCAACAACTATACAACTGTATAAAATAAAAATAATATAAAATGGAACATATTGAGAAAATTGTAGCAAATGTTATGTATGAATAGTTAATAACTACAGATGATCTCTTTTGCTTCAGACTGTCCTCTATAGCAAAGTGTTAAAGGTGTTCTGCTGTGGAACATAGTTTCCCACCTCTAAAACCAATATAATCAGACTTTCAGGTAAAAACCCTCAGTAGTTTACTTCTATGTAAGTACCTGCTGAAGGAGCTTGTACACCCCTTCTTTGATTCATTATTTATATGGGTTATTTCAAGGTGCTAACATTACTGGCTCAAGAGACTTTAATAATATACCACATTCACTTCAAAATCAAGTTATGTTCTTACCTAGAAATCATTCTTCTGCTCTCTCTGTATGGGAATTTTATAGGATTCTGTAAGAACAGCTCCAAACACCACACTGGGATTGGACAATGAGGAGTTAATTTGTCAAAGTTTGGGCTGAGAGGGGAAGAGACTGGAGTATGTCTTTTTCATCATGGGCCTATTACAAGCTAACACAACTTAAAAGACATAAAAAATAGTTACAGGCTTTTCAGAAATCCACTGTGAACCAACAGTCTGCTGAAAAAAACAAAGAAAAGCAGTTTTGTGCAACAGAGTTTTGGTATGATTTTGGCAGATATGCTGAATACCTGAAGAAAAGAGGGATGTTACCAGTTTTCATGGGGAAAAATGTAGCTATTGTAGGACTTCTTTGCCTAGAATCAATGAATCAAGAATCAATGCTGAAATTAGAAAAATTGAAATTAGAAGTAAAGCACAATATATTTTAATAGTATTATTAACCTTGGTAACAAGCCACAAAGTGATAGATTCTCTGTCTTCTGGTGTCTTTTAGTGAAGATTATATTTCCTGGAAGACAAGTATTAGCCAATGATCCATATCCAAGTACAGATTATCAGCTTCAGTGGAGGTTGTCTGAAATGTAATGGCCTGTGATATACAATACAACAGACTAACTGATGCAATGATGCCTTCTGGCCTTGCATACTTCATATCAATAAACTTAAAACTGAATAAAAAGAGCAGAGCCACAGTTCTGTTATATATGCGTTAACCTATTCCTCCTTCATGAGCTTCCAAAGATACAGTCTTTTAAATAACAGTTCTTCCTTCTTAATATAATAGGGAAAATGCATTTTTCTTCTGAAATAAATAAGAATAAGAGTAAAAATCTGTTTGTACTGACATTACTGGAAATGCTGATATTAATTACAATATAGTCAAAATTTCAACCTGAACCTCTAACTCCTATGGCTGAAAATAATATAGACCCTGAATTTCTAACATTAGTGAAGGAATTTGTCATGTGTTGTTTGAAAGCTACATGTAAGCTCAAATATCTTTAAAAAAGAATTTAATTATGTTTCTTAAATGCCATCTTTTTTAGAATTAAATGTACTGGTTGAAAGCCTTTGGCTGCCTAGACTTTTTAAACATATTTATGGTATTTAAATGATTCAGTTAGCTGCAATTCAAGAAGGCACTGCTTAACAAAGGAATTTAACAAGATGTTTAACAAGTCCCTTGTCCTGTTTTGGCCAGTAAATTGTTTTTATCTCAACATGTAATCTCTGCCTTTTGTATCTCTCACCAGAGCAGGAAGGGTAGTGAGTGAGCCAGTGAGGGGAAGAGAGCACTGAATTAGCGGGTGCCACTCCTAAATCACAACATCCAGCAAGGAGAATCTGGTAATGGTTATAATGTTAGGAAAGTTGTATAGCTGTAGCAAGATTAATAGATTTCTTTAAAGCATAAACTGGGATGATGTTATTTGCAATTTTTATTGGAGATGCTGACTCAGAAAATAGAGGAACGCTGATGACCAAGTTAAGAGATCCTGTAAATAGAGAAAAAAAGGCAGAAAAAATTGAATGACACAAGGCTAGAGAATTAAGAACAGGATAATTTTCAATATTGAAAAATAAAAAGTAGAAAACAATCTGATAATAAATCCTTATAACCACTGGTTATAATGAAACTAGGGGATGGGGAGAAGCAAAAACAAGTGAAATTTCAAGTTGATACAGGGATAACATATTCAGTCTTAAACAAAGCTCTAACACCTGTGGGGAAGAATTACTTTATGGCTAAAGGAGCCACTGGCCAAACTGAAAAGGCTTATTTTTGTGAACCACTAAAATATAAATTGGAACAACAAATATGTATACACAAATTCTTAGCTATGCCTAATTCACCACACACACTCCTGGGAAGGGATCTACTTGAAAAATTAAATGGCATAATCAGATTTGAAAAAGGGGAAATTACTCTGGAGGTCAACACTCAGCAATACATACAAATAATGAGTTTGCTTTTAGTTGGTGTTCCCTTAGAAGGAGAAATCAGTGAAGACATGATAGCCTAAGTGTACCCTGGTGTGTGGGCCACTGAGAAGCCAGGAAGAGCTAAAAGTGCTTCACTGGTGTAAAGAGGGACAACACCCAGCAAGAATAAAAAAATTTCCCTTAAGGAAAGAAGACAGGGAAGGAATCCAGCCGGCAATTAAAAAATTTTGCAATGGGGCCTGTTAAGAGAAAGCAAATCTGATTTCAACACTCCCATATTGTCGGCCTGGAAACCGGATGGGACGTATAGAGTGGTCCAGGATTTGAGAGCTGTCAAATAGTAGAGGATTTAGCACCAGAGATAACTTGGTTTACTCTTTCAGATTTGAAGGATGCTTTCTTTTGCCTCCTTCTCCATGAAGCCAGCCAAAAGATTAAATGTTAAAAGACAAAGATTAAATGTTTAAAGACAAAGTCAGGCAAGATGAAAATAAAACTTACCTTCACCTGTCCTTCTCACCTGTTTTTCAGTCCAGTCAGTGTCATTAATTTTCAGCCTCCAATATTCCTCTGAGCATCTGATATGCATGTCCTAAAGAGTCTTCTCTGGATTGCATTTAAGTCACCATCTAAAGTATATGTATTAACATTAAAATTTTATAGATCATATATTGTGGAGTTGTGACGTTTTAACAAAGGTGTCCTGTCAGTCTTTGTTTAGATTCAGCCCTATTGGCAACCTTGTTCTTTTTATACCTTTTCATTTTCACAGAGGGTAATTAACGTCTCTGTGTGGTGACAGTTTTAAAAAAAATGTGAAGTTATTAATGACCATCATGATTCTATTAGAAATGCAAAAGATCAAATTCAGTAGGAAATTTCAATCAAAGCAGAAAAGGTAAGATGCTAAGCTTGAGTCTCTCAGCATTTCCTCAAGATAGATACATAAAGAATTTGGAAGAACAATAGCATAACCTTTATCAAAATTCCATGAGAACATTACTGTGTTCCTAGGACATACTGCAACACAACACCTTGCAAGTACTTACAATCTGCTTAGGTATTCAGGGAATATTTGATTGCTGCCAGTTTCATTTATCCTTAAGATATTCTGCAAGAACATAGAACAGATTATTTTAACACAATTCACATTCATATATTCTTATATGTATTTTTATCAGTAGAATTTTGATAACATTATTGAAATCAGCTGTTTATGTTTCATGTAGCAAAATTTGAAATACCTTTGTAGTCCGGAGGGGCCTTATATAGATGTAACTATCTGGAGAAGTGATAATGTCTCTGGCTTATTCATTTTACTGAATTCCCTTCTTCCTAACATAAAGATTGGATTACCTGGCTGAGTTCTGGAAACACACACAAAGACAAGATCAAAGAACAACATTCACACCTTCAACCCACAGATGGATTACAAGGCTTCAGGTTTACCATACTTCCCTTACAATTTTAAATCCTGCTATGGGATAGGAGTGACTTGCTAATGGAAGTTCAGCTGACTGTATAATGGGACAATAACTATATAAGTATATAATGGAAAATTTTAGATGACTCTGTCATGATTTCATGAGGCTGAAGGCTCTTTTATCATGGTGTAATACTGCATGTCTCCTAGCATATTTAAAACTGACCGATAGCTTCCTCTTCTGATTAGACAGGATAGAGTTCTTTGCAGATCAAATCCTGTTGGAGTTGCTACTCATACCCCATTTATCACACTGCTACCCTCTCAATTAATTAATTCACTGGTGTCAGCTAACAGTGCACTCAAAGCTTGCAGTACGCTCTGCCTCTAAACCCATGCTTTTTTGTTTAGTCTGCAATATAATCTAAGCATGAGAAAACTAAAAAGCATTCAAATTCTATATTCCTTATATCCATATTCCCAAAAATGCACCAATCAGTATTCTTTTCATTTGTGAGTAGAAAAAGGAAAAAACAAACAAACCAAAAAACAAACAAACAACAACAACAAAAGAAAAAACCACAACAACTCAAGAAAATAAGTATCAGATTCATTTTAAATGCTACTAATTGAGTTTCTTCCCAGCAAAACCTACAGACTAACCATTGAAAATAGACAGGAGGACAAACAGAAACAGTTTTAATTTTATAATACACATTTTTGATAGGAAAGCAGGCAAACAGTCAAACAAGTATGATTTCTGAGCTTCGAAAAGAAAAGGAAGGAATTCTTAATATATCAGACTAACCCTTCTGTAAATACTACTGTATTTGGTAGAGCAAAACGTTTTTCAATATACAAGAAATCTTTTCAGCTTTAGAGGTAATTTGGCACTGGATTTATACACTAATCAACCTTCATCATGGTATTTTATGATCAACAGTTTTGAATTTAACAGTTGTCAGTCCAAAGTAGAGTATCAATGATGAGAAGTAAATTAAAAGGTGTTTTAAAAATAATGAAGAGTGTTTAACCTTTTAGAATTTTTTGTGTCAAAATTGGTAATTAGTAAAGTAGTATTTGGAGAAAGTAGTTGAAAGTCTTTCTTAAATATTGAGAAATTTAAAAGCAAGTTACAATCTGGTCCTTAAAGTTCAGCTAGTATTGGGAAAAATAAGTTTTTTAATATATAAATAAAAGCCTCCAGTGAGCTATTTAGTCCTATGTCTATAACATTCACAATCACAGTCACATGTACAACATGAAATGATTCTTGTAGTACTTTTTGGAAGTGCGTTCCACTTTTTGACCTCATACTAAAAAAAACCAGTAGTCCAACAGCAAAGAGCTGGGTATGTAAACACAGAATAGAGCTCTGGGTATGTAAACACATCCTAACAAGAGCTCTGAATTCTGAGCCCTCAGAGGTCCCACAAGACAACGGTCTCAAGTCCTTCACAAGGCTTTAATTACTTAGTTCAGCAAGTGCTACTGCAGAGCTAGGCAGGTAGCAGAAAGGTGGGAGGTATCCAAGAGATTTCAGCTCTGACAGCATAGATGCTGCCCAAAGGTACCCTATCTCATTGCTCAATCTGTTTGACCAAGAAGCATTAACCTGAATAAATTTGCTAAGCTACAGCTTGACAAGGGAGCAAAATATGTCCAAAGGCTTGCTTACATATTCCAGCTGCATCCAATAAATCTATTACTTCTTGAAAAACTTGCTTCGCTTACATACCTTAGGCAACTGCAGTTAGGGTATTGCTTCAAAAGCAGTTTTTTAGTTGCCTCACAGATGTACCTGAGGTATCTTTAATCAAGATATCTTTCACTGGTGTTCATAGAAGTGAAAGAAGAGCATGGACTTCATCACACTTCTTCCTAAACTCAAAGGATTTTGGACTGCTTTGTTTGAAACACATATCAGAGTGACTGCTGGGATCCCAGTTCCTGAACTAAGCATGAAGGTAGAAACATATATTGTATAACATTTATTTTTGCTATCCTTATTTGTATCATCATCATCATCATCATCTTAACACAGATAGAGGAAAATGTAACACAGTGCACTCAACAGCTCCAGAGGTGAGAAGCTGCAGCACCTCTATGATCCCGGTCCAACCAGCAGCAGGGATGTGCTCCCAGCAGGCACAAACACACAGCTCCTATGTGCACCACATTTGTATTCACCTAGCCACACAGATCCCAGACAGACAGAGCACTCAAATGGGCACCAGCAGCACCAGCAGCACCAACAGCCTGAGGAGGATGTAGGTCCATAATATAGCTATAAAAATCTATAATAAATATAGACTAATAATATAATAGAAATATAATTCAATATCATTTAAATACATAATAATACTTAATTATATGATTGTGTTGTATTTAATTACATCTACTTAATATATAATTATATTATAATTTTTTAAATTTAAAGAGTCTTTTATTTTCAGCTCAATTTTATAATCTGATGTCTATTCTTCCTTTTCCTTTCCTTTCCTTTCCTTTCCTTTCCTTTCCTTTCCTTTCCTTTCCTTTCCTTTCCTTTCCTTTCCTTTCC
>JAOTQP010001652.1:34277230-34289686 GCA_026413545.1 Cichladusa arquata | reverse complement strand
GGAATCCTGGAATCCTGGAATCCTTCCTGGAATCCTGGAATCCTTCCTGGAATCCTTCCTGGAATCCTTCCTGGAATCCTGGAATCCTTCCTGGAATCCTTCCTTCCTTCCTTTCTCAATAACCTAAGAACACTTAAATGCTAGTCACAGTTTTGATCACTAATTTCCCATCAGAAAGTTTCGCATGATGATCACCAGGATGAGCCAAGAAGATTTTTATGGCCAGCAAGAGATACAGAAATTCAGAACAAGAGGCTCTGCAGAGCAGCAAAAAAGATGAGAAAGTGACAGATTAAATATATAAATTAACTACTCTAAATAAAGGAGGCAATGTTGATATAATAAAACTTTCTTTTCAATATGCACTTATATTCGATTAGGGACACCAATAAAAAGAAAATGTTGTAAAAGGCCAACAGATGCCTTGAGGCAAATAAAATCCCAAATGTCATCTTCACAGATGAGACAATAGTTCCAATATTGTATATTTCCCATGGACAGACACAGCTCCTTTAAAGTGTGACCAAAATGCTTCTTGTAAAACCGTATGACAAAGGATTTTGAGAACTGGGAAAGGCTGTATTAATATCTTGGAATATAGCTTGGCTTACTCTGTGGTTTTGTGCAACATTTCTAACTTTGCAATCCAGAAAATGCAGTTTGTGTATAGATGACTTTTTGTACATGTTTCAAATATGGTGATATTATAATACATGTGGACAAATATTGATTTGCAATAGTTAAAACGGCAAATTCTGCTAAATAATCTTTCCTTGTAATTTTGAATTCGATGAACCAAAGTTTACTTGGACTGTAATATTCAGTGAAACTCAAAGAATTATACAGGAAATGCAACACAGGAATAGGAAGAGTTAGTGCATAAAAACCCTATTCTTCTAAAAAATATAGCACTTTAAGCCCAAGGAAGAATCCACGTTATACTGTTTTACATTAAATTCTTGGATCAGACTCCTACCTGTTTTTGTCTACCACAACTGAAATTTTTACAGAGGTAAGGTAGTTTTTGTTTTCCTGCTCTACAAATCATTAGCAGTAAGCATTATGTAAATTAAAAAGAATAGAAAATAGCATGCCACAGGCCCAGGCAAAGACCTTCAAAATACTTAAGAGTATGTGTATAAATCTAAACAAATAAATTAGCATATCATGAAGTAATATTGCTCACTTGCATTCACTAGGGAAAAAAATGAAACCAAAACTGAAATCAAAACAAAACCATTTTCCTGGATAAAAGTGAATGTATAACCAATAAACTTTAAAGAGAAATGGCTGGTCAAAGGACTAGAAACACCAGATTGGCTGATGGTTTTGGCATCCATCCTTCTCTTTTATGATGAAAAAGAATTTTTTCTGATCGTGTTTGAGATGAACATGGACTGAATCTCCACAATTTGAGCATGATGTTTCCTTAGATTTGGGGTCTGTTTTCCACAAAGCAAAGATTTTTAATTTCTTTTTTTCCTCTTTTCATTCACGGGTGCAAGAAAACACATCATTAATATATTAAGACAGTAAAATCATCAGATGCACATCTTCCAATTTCACTTGCATTTCTTCTCTAAACAAGGACATTGTGCAAGTGCTGCAAAGGTATTTGCCATCCATTGAAGCAGAAATTCTGGAGTCCCTTAAGCAGCCAGAAAAATGGTAGGGGGTGGAGAAGGTGATAAAGGCCTGTCACTCATCTGAGGAGATTGCCTTCCCAGGGTGATTTCCCAAACAAAAAAGCACAGCAATTCTAGGGCTAATAATGCCTATGGAGAGTAAAGAAGAACAGATGAAGTATTATGATATTTTGGAATACAAATGTATTTACATCTTTTCACCAGAGGTACTACAAAGCCATTGAATAAATATAAGATAACAGGCTAGAAAGACTGATCTGGAAGTACTCAAGGACAACTGAATCTGCAAACCAAATGCAAATAAAAATATCAGCTTCAGTTCTGTGTGCTAAAATACAAGACACAAACATGGTTACTTAGACATAATATATACAGCCACGAAAGTTTTCCACTGAAATATGTCTGTGCCATAACTAAGAAAGGGCTGCTGCAGACACAGGACTTTGGTGAGGGAAAAAGAAGCTCTCTCTTTCCTGATAAGGTGGAGTAATACAGTATTAATGTAGTATATTTCCCACCTAAGGAGCTTTTAAAAGGCTTATGTAGGCTTAGCAGTATCAAGATACTGGTTCATTATTTTATAACTCAGTATACTCTGAAGTTTCCCCTCAAAAATGACACAAAATTCTGAAGAAAAATATCTCTTATCTCCATCTCCCCCTTCCCAAATATAACTCACAGGACACACTTTACCCACTAAAGGTTCACTGAAGATACATGACAATTCCAACATATTACCATACCTCACCATTTTATCATATCCATTTTAGGTATATATACTTAGAATCTCACCTTCTGAGTAATTCTAGGAATATGGATATTTCATTTTATCTTTTGCTACACTTATTTATTAGTAGCTTTAGTGTTGCTTAAAAAGATTGGATTGACAGCTGTAGAGAAGAAATCCCCCATAGAAAAGGGGTAGGGTCAACAGAGTTCTCTGCACTAGCTCAGCAGAGTGTTGTGGTGTTAACTTATAAAAGAAGGTCAGCTCCATTGCACACTTAGTTTTTAGCCTTCCTGATCAACCTGCCAAGTTTGCCAATTAGAGTTAGTTGCACTCAATATGATCTATGATCTGCTTTCCAGCATGAGCAGGCTGCAACACAAATATGCTTCACGTAGGCAACCAAACCAAATGTTTCAGCATTTTAAAGTCTCCTGTAAATGAAGCATTATTTTCATGGAAAACTAGAAAGAGAAGCTTTGAAATGCACTCATATACTTTGTATATATATGTATATGCATATACAGTATATATATATATATATATATATATATATGAGAATGTTTTGTTGAGTGCTGAACAAAATCCCTGTTTACCCACAGCACATTACCCATTTTAATATAAATTAATCACTTGTGTAATATGTAACACATTTAAGAATAATTTACAGTACTCCAAATAAAAAGGATAGCTGTTTCATACCATATGCACAATAAAGGAAATGAGAGGGCACGTGGGTATGTACTATGAGACAGTGACAAATATTGGCATGAAGTGAAAGACAGGGAACAATAAATTGGGACATACCAGTCTGAAACACAGCTTATTCCTTACTATTACATCCTAATCACATATTACATAGAGTTTGCTAGTGGCAAGGCACACAAAATCCCACAAGACTTGACAGCAACAGAGTCTGAAGGTGGTGTCTTTTTATGAAGAAAGAAGAAATTATCCCTTGAGATTTTTTTTAAGTGTTAATTCCCTTGTATAGCACCCAGAGCAGATTGGAATACAAGAATGATAAAATTAACTTTATGATTTCTGTGGATGGTGCAAAAAAAAATTTTAAAATGCAATCCACATTAAATTAAATTCAATCTTGGCCATGGGAGCATTTGAAGGGGCAAAGGTAAGACTGACACACATACAAGGTAGGCTTGTTTGTCAGGTATGTTTCTTTAGGGATTTTCAAGGATGTGAAATGGTCTTAAATTTATATTAAATTTGCTATTTGGCTGCAGGAGCCCTAGGAAACCAGTCACTGTGCATCATCTGACTATGGTATTCATATTATACTGCCTTTCTAAAAGTGGAAGAGAAGATAAAGGTACAATATTTTTGATGTATACATAATAAAAGCTGTCAGAGAAGAGGAAACACTTTTTAAGCATTCTGAGATCCAGCAGTAAATTTAAGTACTGCACATAAAAGCTTTAATTATAATTTTAAAATAGGTTTTCTGCTAATACTTCCTATATCCCAATATCATTACAACCATCATAATTCTTATATGTCAAAAACAAAGGAATATCCCAAAAAGAAGAGTCTGACACATATCATTACTGATAAAAGACTATTTAAACTAGTGGTAAAACTGCCCATGAAAAGACAGAGTTTTCGCATGCTCTTCAGTAATGTCAGGAAGACTTAAGAACACATCTGAAATTGTGTAATGAATTCTTAATTAAATCCTCTAATTGATTGGAATAAAGTAGGAAAAAAAACCAAAACCCTGAAATGATTTGGCTCTGTTGGATAGACATGCCATAGATTGAGTAAAACATCTTGGTACTTGATTAACAGTCCTGATCATCAAAAGGACTTTACAATTTAAAAAATACTTCAGCTTTTCATACTCCATCTATAAGGTACATATTTTCAATAATGTAGTAGTGTTATAGCATAGCAGTATCTGTTATGTACAGCGGTGTCTGGACCACCCATATAAGATCTTCAGGTATCAAAACATGCTGCCAAAATTTTTTGTGTACCTTTTCCCATCTCAGAAACCATTCCCTTTCTCATGTGAGATCTTTATGATTCTTTTGCCCACTGTGGATTGTATTACAATTTATCTTTCACTATGAAGCAAGGAATATTACTGATACGGTTCAGAGTGAAAAGGCATGTAAATACAACTCTGCAGATGTTGACAGCTTGTTAAAAACTTTAAGAAAGATTCAACAGCTTTTTAATTGGAACAATTTTGAATCATTGTTGAAGGTTTGCTCAAACCATGAGAATAGCCCAAAGTTTCTAGTAAACTAATTTTCCAGGAGTGAAAAGAACTTTATTTTAAAATGCCATGAAAAGGTGCTTTGTACAATTACATTTTTCTTTCCAGTTTTTCACTATGGATAACTCAGATGTACTTTTGAAGTTTAAAATATCCATATTTGGCTTGGCCTTAGATTTCAGTATCATTTGAAGTGACTTCTCACATATTTGTTTAAACAATGAATACTCTCAAACTGCCACTATGCAAATCTATTATGTGTATTTTCTGGTATATGAAGAAGTTCTGTCCTGGGCATAAGCAGGATTCAGCTCAGAAAAATTTTCCTCTTACATTCTGACCACATATTTTCTTTTAGAAGAGCAACAGCTCCAACTCCTTTCAATTATATATAAGAAGAATGTTTGTAGATGAATATTATACTTTTCAAGGGAGTATATGTTAGTCATGCAATCTTTCATTCTCAAATGAGCAAAGGTTCAAAAAGGTCACGAAATGCCTGTTGTGATGGTTACTATCACACCACAAAAGCTGGCATTATGAGTACTCAATTACATTAGTGTTATGAACAGTTGAAACCTCTATAGATAGAGTGCTATTAATCACTCTGAGCTGTGTTGCCAGAAACCTCTTATTGACTGAGACATTAGGAGAAATAAGTTTGTGTCACCACAGGATATTATTATCAAGGGCCTTATTGTTGAAGTTAGCAACACATGAATACAGCTGAAGAAGATGAAAGACTTCTAAAAAAACTAATGCAAGTAATGGTGCAAAAGGATGAAAGGAAAAAAAATTTGATTATGGAAATAAGTGCTAATTCTTGGAAAGCTTGCTGGCCTGTATGCACATTTTTTTTACAGTTGTTTTAGCACTGTAAGAGTATGAGCATATGAAAATGACAATATTAATTTTCTGAGTTTATTGGTATTGCCTAAGTGTGTGCAACTTTGTCACTCCTCTCCTCCTGAGACATTGGTTACATTAGATGGCAAATGCCATAAGTAATTCAGATGTTCTTATCTACCTTCAAAAAAGCCTACCTTTCTTTTTCATTTTTACCTTGTTGATACATAGTAGTTATCTTTTTATTGAATGAAACTGAATCCCTTTTCTGTCCGTGTAGGAAGCATTTTCCAGTGCCCCTGGTATTTAAAATTTTGCCTTCATCCTGGAGGTAAAACATCATCAAATGGTAGATCCTTTGTGTTAAGATCACTGTATGTTTGAACTTGTTGGTTCTTTATCCCTGGATATGATAGAAATACTTCTGGATCTAGACTATGAAGATGATTACAAGAATAAAGCTTCTAAATGTATTTGAAGGTTCATATGTCACTTTTATTATTGTAGAGCAAACCATAAGGAACCTGAGTTTATGAAACTGACTCTAAGAAGAATAGACATCTGTCCTCCCAGCCTCCCACACCTTTACACATCAAGTTTGAAGAGGCCTTGTCTTCATAAAAAGCAAAACTCAAATAAATAATGCAAGAATGTATTCCCAGGATTCTTAATAGTAGTATCGTTATTCTCCAGTTTTGTTACTAAAAGACATTGGTTATGTCAGCTTTGGTGAAGTTATTATGTACGTACAGTTATTATCCTTGGGGAAAAAACATAAAACAAAACTATATTTGCCTGGTATCCCTTTTGAGCCCTTTTGCTTAAATATCCCCTTTGAAGTATGGATTATATTTTTAGTCTTTTGCAACATCCCTGAAAACTTTTGCTCCTTCATGAAATGATTGAGTAGGTATTCATTAAATTAATTGAATGAAAAATTTTGTCCTTTCTGATGATTTTTGGTTTTATCACATCACTAGCAGACATGGATCTCACCATGTGCAATTCTTTAAAGTACAGCCAATTAAACAAAAGTAAACCACTTTACTGGGGTCGTTGTTGTCCGTGGCTCTATTAATTGCTCCTGTATTTGTTTTGATTTCTGCTGAGTTCTTAAGTCCTGAGTTCTCTGCAACACACTGGTAGTCTGTTACAGACTCTGCTCTCACATACCGTTCAAAAGATAAAATACTAAAAGGGAAAATTGGATAGTCATTCTCCTCTGCTTGGATTCTGCAGGATTTACTGGCTGAACTGTTTTCTCAGCTCTGCCACAGTCAGTAGGGTATATTACATCTACATTTCCTTCAGCAGCTGCTCCTTAATGTGTCACTGGCGTGCCATTCATAAACAAAAAATTTCATGGACCTCATAGCAAAATCTGGCTGCAATTGAGAGGAAAGAAAACATGCCTTTCCTACTAACTTTAGGAATGCACAAACATTTAAGTTCCCAGTGCAAACAAGTTCAAGTCCTATGTCAGTCAAAACTGGAATAAAAAGATGCAATTCTTGTGGGTCATCAGAGTCATATATATTAATTTGAAATTAGAAAGCTCTTTCATATTTTTCACTAGGTGTTCCACTGAATCTCTCATTTTGAATATTATATGTTTTGACAGAAAAAGGCCTTCATAAATCTTAGATTTTAAAGGTAGATATGGCTATTTACATCACCAAGACTCTTAACCTGTTAACCAAAATCCTGAAATCTATAATTTCGCTATAGACCTGATAGTTTTTACTTTTTTTGTGCTGTCTTCATAGGCAATTCACCTAAACATCACACAAGATCATCTTCTCAAGATGCTTCTAATGTGTAGATTATTGTATTTACTTAATTTTTTTCTCATTAGTTATATTCTTCCTAAATGCTGATTTTTTTCCCATAAAGCAATTATTGTAACTGCATTTTTTAAAGTCACAAATACCAAGCACCATTGAATCAATAATTATTTTTAGATTGTTCACTCCATTTTTATGCTCAGGCAATGATGAAGCTTTTGTAATAGACTGTATTTCCAATTTTATTCAGGAGACAGTCAAGAATGGAAGAGTTTTTCCAATATATTTGTGCACATTCTTTCAGAGAATGTTGGACCAAGTCATGTGGAAATAAGCATCTTTCCAGGGCTAGCAGAACTACCTACTTAGGACCTGATCCACGATTCATAGAAGACAATGAGATTTTTCTATCAGTCTCTGTTGGCTTGTGATGTTATAAAAAATTGAAACTTTTGTACCTTGCATTAGAATTCGGGCCAGTAACTGAGATACATCCACTTTAACACTGAATAGAAAACATCTCAGTTTAGGCAACCTGTTTTCTACTTGAATAGCAAATTAGAGATGTACAAATATTTTATAACATAAAGAACCCTCCTTTCTTTCTCTATCTCCTTATCCCCTGCTTGCTTTGACAAAAAACATGTCTTTTGAGAAGTAAAAGGTAAAGGTACCTCTTCCAGAAGCACGTGTATAAAAACTTTTTCACCAAATGAAGCTGCTCGAAACAACTGAATTTTATCTGCTTAGCCAGCCTATATCAAGACAAAAACCTGCAAATGCAATACACCATTTGCAGCTACATTAAAACAGAAAGAAATGTTCCCCTTATCCTTGAGGTAGAAGACTTATGAAAAACAAAGCACACTTGTAATTATGATTTATTTTGAGTGTGGTAGTTGAGTCCCTGGGGTTTATTTTGCTGAGGATTTCTTGCCAGTAATGTGCAAAACAGAAAATTTTTGCATCTGGCAAGGTTAAGCAGGGAATACTTGCTCTTCATTAGGACCCCAAGTGACTTCAGCAACTCCACTGAAATTTGTGACCAAAATTTGCTCACAATGAATAAATGTCTGAGAAATCATTGTTTTGGGCTTTAAAAATATCCCACTCTATGCTTCTGTAAAAAAAAAAAAAAAATGTGGACAAAGAAAAAGTAATTGGATCAGTATTCTGGGTTGACTTTAAGGAAAAGTCACAGAGTTTATGAAAGCAGTATTTAGATTTAGCTAAATTTTAATCATGTTGCTGTTTATTGATCATTTATTTGGTTTCCATTTTTTCCATTGTTTTCTTAAATACAGGTACTCCTTAAAGAACTAGACAACAAAATGTACTCTAGCAGGTTCAGACATAGGGTCTTGAACATTTGTTTCATATTTTGTTCCTGTGAAATTTCACGGGGAAGGTTACTTATTAGCACTTGGTGATTCCAACATTATATATTCTCTGTGAGACACTGCAACAGTACACTTTACAAAATGCTTCTCACAAAAATGACTGTAATGTTATCTG
Organism: Cichladusa arquata; assembly: GCA_026413545.1. NCBI lineage: Eukaryota > Metazoa > Chordata > Aves > Passeriformes > Muscicapidae > Cichladusa > Cichladusa arquata. The sequence continues at coordinate 34,280,929 of JAOTQP010001652.1, read as the reverse complement.
TTTCACTGGAATATATAGATTATTTCCACTTACCACAAATGTATTATGCCTTATCTATAACTGAAAAAAATGTGATCTTTTTCCAAAAGTGTATGCAATATCACAATTACACGATTTTCTTTCATATGCATCAAAACTGCACTAATTAATTTAATTTTGACTACATGCATCAGCTGAGCAATTTTCTGAAATATAGCATTATTGCAGAAAGTACAATACATAGCCTGACAAATAACTCCTGCCTGGAAGGGTACAGGTTGAACTGCTCCCCACACATTAAATGCTGGTATCAAGAAATCTGGACACAAAGTAATAATAACAATAACAATAATAATAACAACAATAATACCTCAATTTCCTCAAAGCATATTTCAAGTGAATCAGACCAAACCTGCAGTGTGACCAGAAATTTCCATTTGCCAGCCCCTGAGCTGAGAATACACTGTATAACATATTAATCTCACTCCCCAAGACAAGGCTTCTCTTGCTGTCAAGCATATTTCTAAAGCTACAAAACCCAACAATTGTTTCTTAATATCCAGCTATTAGTGGCTGGGATCAGATAAAGCACACCAAATTCCATTCCCTCCCATTGCTGAAAATACACACAAGATATGCACAAACTGAATTTATAACAAAGCTGTTTGGCATGAGGGAATGAAAGATGTTCACAATCTGGAGATTTAAGTGGTAGTAATGGTTACTCAGCCTGATCAGAGCTTTTGAAAACATCCATATATTTTTAGATAAAGTTTAAACAAAATTGGGAAAAAATTGTTCAGAGGTATAAATATGAGAACTTTACTTATACTTTTTTGAATACTGCAGTGTCTACCAGTGGAATAAAATTTATCAGATCTGCAGACATCTTCTTTATTTTTTTTTAAACAAAAGTCAAATATTTAATGAAAACCAACCTGAGATAAAATGCTTTGAGAGACAGAGATAAAAATTATTATGAAAATGAAGGGGGGGTATTAGTTTATGGAAGAGAGAAAGAAGTTGTCTACTTTATGAACTGTGGAAAGAGTTAAAAGCCACAGAATATTTGCTAAATTTTGGAAAGCAAAGTATTTGTGGGGGATTTAGATCATCCTGATAATAACAAATTATTTTTACAAAAAAGTGCAATCATTTTACCACATTTATCATTAAGTATTCAACAAAACAGCAACAAAAACAGAAACAAAGATGTTATTAGATAAAAGTTTATTATTGAAATGTATTTTTTTTTAATTCACATTTTCCAGAAATTATTTTTGTAAGCCTGTGAGACCAAGCTCCATCTCTTAGAAATGGTCATAGCTTCATTGAAAATGAGCTATGGTAATTTACCTCAGCTGAGGTTCCCCAGGTCAGTGGAATAAAATCATTATTTCCTCTTTTATTGTGCCATGACAATGTTACAGGTTTGAGAGTTTGTGTTTGTTTATTCCTTGATTTGCTGGTGTTTTTTTAACTTCTCTAGCTATTCTTTTCCTTCTCGTTTCTTAGCATGTGCCCTCAAGGTATTTTTTTGTAATTTTGTTCAAAATTCTTCACCTGTTTACAATTCATTTGGAGGTGTTACTAATAAATAATTTTTTCCCTTTTTTCAGACACTCATTTACCACATACATTTACATATATTCTACATTTAAAATATTTTTTGTTCCTCATATATTTGTGAATGACACCTTCATATCAATTCCAAACTAAAACCTCTGATTTAAAGCTGCAATACAAGAGTATTGTCTACATGATGGAGACTTGCACTGTTTACTCTTCACTGTTTATATTAAAATAGAGACATTCAGTTCTCTGCCTTTCTTAAAATCAAATAGGTAAAATATTATTTGGGGTTTTTGTTACAAGCGAATAAAATTCCTTACGTGGTGATTAAAAGCTACTGTCCTTACTCAATATTACATACCAGCCAATTAATATTTTAGCACATATATTAGACAAAGGTTTTTTTGCTTTTGCTTCTATGAGAGTTTCCTGCTGAAGGGGATTTGATTCAGAACCACTTTTCCTCATTGAGTTCAATTTCTGTAGCATGGGGTGACTGTTTTATTCTGTCTTCACCCCGAATGTTTCCTTCCCCTCTATCTTGGAAGCAAGGATGTAGAGCAAAGATGCTGCCTCTGCAGCCCCTCACTGAAGTCTGTGATTAAAGAGTAACATACCCCTTTCACTCCATTTCTACCCTTACAGATTTACAGATGATGTTTTGAGAGCTTTTGCTTCCAAAGGATTTTTTTTTTTATTTTCTATGTTTACTTGAAGTGCAAAGACTGCATTTGGAATAGAATATTGTGTCTTTCCCAGGAAAGAACTAGCCCATACGCATTTCCTAAGAAAGAACTAGTATATATTCATCTGCAGGCATTCCTATTGCAATTTCACGACAAGAGGCATTGTCCTGTCACAGAACTCCATGTTTTACCTAAGTCAGTATTTTTGTGTTTTTCTCTGGTAAGACTTTCCTTCTTTCTTAACAATTTCCTTAGTACTGAGGAAACAACCATTTCTCCTGTCATCTGAAATAGTTCTGCATGTACCTCTGCTCCTACAGCTGCTAAGATAAAAGAAAATGGAAACAGAGACAATTTTAGGTAAATGCTGAAATGTAAAAGAGGGGAGATGAGCTGACTTATTATAGGTAATATGTTACCTGTATATTTTATCCCTTGTTTTATACTGTCTCTGAAACACAGTGCTTGACACATGAGTTTTAAAACACTTGGGAAGATTTAAGAACAAACAGACCAAACATATCAAAAACTCTTCAAATATATCAGACAAATCCCATAAGCCAGACTCTGAATCTTTTAGACCACCAGAGTACAATCAAAGAGCATCAAAATTCTGTAGCAAAAGTAAGTGATTTATTGGCATGGGTCTGTACCAAAGAGGACACTACTATCCTCAGATTAGTCTATACAGGTAATGAGAGTAAAACCACTACAGAGATAAAGGGATCAAAAAGAGTTGATGGAACAACTTCAGAAACACAACTGAAATCAATCAAAAAGACCAGATTGTGTTCATCTAAGAGTTCACTGAAAATCAGAGGATGGAGTAGCCAAACTAGTAATATACACATGGCTTAAATTCATCCTGAGAAAGAACTAAAATAAAAACCAGTTTAATACCCTGAGTTTGGTCAAGAAATGTTCTCAGGATGAATCTAGGAATTCAGGAAAAAAACCTGTACTTCTTTGCAGGCCAAAACACGAAAAGCTTTGTAATTTATGCTGCTCATTGGGAGTCACATTGCAGATTGCTAAATTTTCCAAATTACCAATAGAACTGAAAGAAAGAACTAGAAAAACAGTGTTTCTCTTCCATTAAAGGAAATTAAGTTTTACTTCTTTCCTGTCTGTTTCTTTCAGTCAGGAAAATATGAAACAAAAACATAACATAATGAAAAAGTATATCACAATTATTCTGGAGTGGTTTAACAATATAAATTCACAGGAAGGCTATATTTTAGATAAACCAAAACCTAACCTAATTATAGAAATATATCATACCTAAGCATTGTTATGAAAAATTAGGAGTGTTTTCTAAAAGGGACTAACTTAAAAAGCCTTAGTATTAAAGAACCTTTTGAGAAATAATGTGGAAACTTTTCCCCAGTGTGGAGATCTCAGCTAGGGAATGCAGCCCCTCTTCTGGTCACTCCCCCTCTAATTGCTTGTTGGTCCTTTAACT
>JAOTQP010001652.1:34258036-34277130 GCA_026413545.1 Cichladusa arquata | reverse complement strand
AAGGATTTCCCCGCCCTGCTGAGTTCATGTACTTTAGCCTGGACCCTCAAAGCCCCTTCGCCTTTTTTTCCCCCATGGCTGAACGGTGCTCGCGTGGCTGAAATAAACATCTCTGTAAAACCCCTGCAAAGGCCTCCGCTCATCATTCACCCCAACCAAGATTTTTTAAAAACAACACCCCAGCAAAATTTTCTTGAAGTGATAATAGAAACTTCACAGAGATCCTAAATGACTATGTGTGAAAAAAATAGCAAGCCACGTTTCTGGTAGCCTGTTATGTAGTGATGCAAGCAAAATATCTACTAAGGGACTATGACAGTTAGAAAGGTAAGGAAGTAAATGTTTTAAAGTTTGAATTTTTGTTTGTTTGGTTTTTTTAACTTATTTATGCAACTGCTTCCAAGATATATCTGTCTAGATGTTCCATTGTAAAGACCTGTAAAACTCAAATTGACCATGCCACTTTGTCACAAGACTATTGCAGATATTTCCTTTGTAGATACATCCTTCCTAAGGAGATGAAATGAAAATTATTTTATTTTTTAAATATTTTGCAATATTGCATATATACACTCATTAAAAATTACCGTGCATGTTGAAATTTTCTGAGACAACCTAAAAATCTGATTAGTCTCAGACATAAAAATATGTAATAAAAAGGACAAAAAATATTGAAATATAGTCTGGTTAATTCTACTGGAATACTGGAATAACAGAATATTAGAATATACTGGGATATCTGCAAGTTTTCATCTTTCAAAGCAAATATTGCAGTCAACTGCAGAGGAAATCAGTAGGATATCTTAGGAAGTTTTCTGCATGGACATGGTCATTAAATGTTCTTTATTCATTGAAGATTCATTTATGTACACCGCTAACTGCAAGGCGGAATTTTTCTTTCTTCTGGCCGGACAGCATTACTTCAGTGATGGAATTTGAATTTCCATTAATTCTATCAAGGTCTGTCAGCTGACATTTTCACTCTGGGTGATCCAGTGCCGTGTGAAACCCAAATGGAGCTCAGCTCATTCCGAGAAGCGGGGCGGGGAGCCTGGCAGCCGGCCACCAGGAGCTCCACGCTGCGGCAGCTGCCCTGTTAGCAGCACCAGCTGATTAGGGACGTCCACCTGAGCTGCTGTCAAACCTTCAGCTGTCATTTAAACACCCTCTAAGAGAAAAAGAGGAGCTGAAATCTCCACCAAATTGTGGAAGACGACTCATGCGAGTTCCAACAGCGCTTCATTGCATGGCAGAAAAAAAGAGCGCCACCAAAGAGAGCAATTTTTGGCAATTCACAGCTGTGTTTTCTCCTCAAATTTGACTGTAGGATGCTAACAATGTAAATTTGAAGCAAACGTTTTAGTCATAAAAAAGCAAAAATGTCATGTCTTTATAAGTCGGCAATAGGAAAACCTGAATGTAGGCTATTTATTGTCATTTTCAAAAGTGGCCTGACAAATACTCTGTAAGCACTAAAGTGGGATTCCTTTAGCTAAAAAAATATGATTTCCAAATTGACACTGGATTCCCAAACACTGATATCTAATATGTTAAAGAAAAAACATTGAAAAATCAACTCCACCCTGAAATATATGTATTGACATAAAAAAAAAAAAAAAAAAAAAAAAAAAAAAAAAAAAAGGCCCCTCAAATCATAACAGAAAGAAACCCCACCCAAAACCCTCTAATAAACCTAATCATTCTTTTTGGAGTTGGGGAAAAAAAGGAATAAACTTTGGCTGACAGAACTATTTCTGAAACTGAGACCCTGCAGACAGTAATTAAGCACAGATGTCTCTGACACTGTACTCCCTACTACTGCTAATGATTACACGAGAAAAATTAAGTAGGAAATCAGATACAAAAGAAACAGAATGATAACTCTTTATGTATTCCGACATGAGGAGTTCAGGAAAAAAAGATATGTGGAGGGATTTTAGGGACTGTAAAAAAAAATTCTAAGGTAAGATTCACTTATGTGTAATGCTACCCTGAATGAACAACTGCATAAAGAAAGATTTCAGGAGTTGTCACATATGCAAAAAATATAGGCCACATCAAGAAAAATCTCCTGCTGATATCAGAGTAAAAAGCACTATTTGAAAATGTAGTTTAGTTTATACTTTTTTTTCTTCAAAGTTGCATCCTGTTCCAGCCCTTTTGTCTCACTTTCTGCAGACAGTTTTTACAGGAAGAGATGAGAACTAAATTGATGATGCATATATCCTATTTTTACTAGACATTATAATTTACGGAGTAATATATGACAGTAAGTCCTCCTTAAGGGAATAAGCTTAAGTCATTTACAGTTAAGTATAGTTTAGACATGGAGAAGCTAGTTCCCATCATCTCTGTTCAACAGCTTGGAAAGATATAGTGTAAAAATAGCACTGTCCCTGAAAAAAAGAGCTGGACAGCCTTTGTCTGATACCCCTCTATTGTTGTTGCATACACGAAGAGTGTCAGCTGGGCATGATTTTGTACCTGCAAACATTTTATTAAATGGAAAAATGGACAAAAAGGTTTTGGCAGTACGAGATGCCGATGTCAGAATAACGATCTTCCTAATGTATCAGATTGTAGATAAGATAAGCAAAGCCATATTTTTTGGGGAGCTGCCACCACTATTAAAAATAGTATTGAAATCATTAGATAAAAAATTATGGCCATAAGCAGCAGTCATGTCACAAGCTCTTATATGAATTTGCCACCTGATATAGACATCACAGAGAAATGAGTGAGAAAGATGACCCAGTTTAATAAGGTCCAAACATTGAGACAGAGAAGTCCAGTGACAGGGACAAGCAGAACAAATGTATTCTTACAGTGATATTATGGTAGTAGTGTCAGCACATCCTCAGACCTCTGCAGGTCTGAGGAAAAATCTTTCAGGAGCTAACTGACCATCAGCTGAGTTGTTGGACTGCTTACAAACACTATACATTGTGTGGCATATCCGTTTTGGCTTAAGTATTGTACCATGTATTGGCAGGGAAAATGTGTTTTTAAAGACTGTGACATTGGGCTGACTTCCTCTGACACATAAGATCAGTTGCCTGAACCTCACATTTAGTCTGGTGTCACTTAGGACATCCTGATTTGCTGTGTGTGTGATTGATGTGACAGAGGACTGACATGAGACTGGTGTCATTGTGGATGGACAGCTGGAGTCCACATGTACTGCTCTGGGTACCACTGAGGAGCTTGGGTGTCCTTATGTAGTCCACCTAATGAGGAGCAAATTCTTAAAGAGGAACTTCTCTTGCAAGGATGTTTACAAGCACCCAGAGCACTGGATGTTTACTGAATATAAAATTGATGGCATCCTCAGGAACATGCTGTACCTTTTCTGAGAGAAATTGAAAAGCTGGTAAGCTGTTATAGGCTATTGGTTGCATGAGGTTCATGAGCACCTGTATATTTTATCAGAGACAGATGCATCAGTGTTCAGAATAAAATATGTTTTTGTTACATACTCAAGGAAAACCACCCAGAATTATGATTACGAATCAGCTATATATGAAAAGTTGTACAATCGCACTTATTTTCTGAAAGAAAAACTATTCCCACTACAGGTCTCTGGACAAAAAAGCACAGAGATTAGATAGGCTTAATATAATAGCTGGAATGTCTAAGATTTTGATTAAATTAAGTTAAAACACTTAAATGCTAGGTCTACTTACTTGCACCGCTGTATAAAACCCAACACACGGGGTTAACCAACAGTGTTATGATATGCAGTATTTACAACATATTAAAAAGTGATGCTCTGTTTGTGACCTGCTCTAAAATGAAGGGTAAATTGCTTGCACAAATAAAAAAAAATCAAACCAAAACAAAGCCCTATTTTTTCAACGCAAGTATTGCAGACCAATTGCTATATTATGTGGAAAATTTGCATAAATATTTTATCCATTTCACCACAGAAATTTATTTTCCCCCACTAAGCATCCTTACGACTGACCCAAAATGTTCAGTGGCTAAATCATCCCTGGGACCTTATTATTTAGGAATCTTCTCAGCAGGTATAAAGAGCTAGCTGTAAATACAGTCATTTGCTCCCTATGCAATTCTCTCCTTTTCCAGTTTTGTCTATCGTCTAATGAAGGTCTCACAGCTCAAATATTGGCTATTTTCTTTTATCTACAGCAGTAAGTATTTTATTTGTTTCATTTTTTTGGATAACAGATTTATACTTTAAATACAACTCCAGGTGGGTTCCCATAGAGTAAAAGTGACTAGCCCCATGTTTCCCTTCAGCTGGAGCAAGGGTTGCAATTGTTAAGAGAGCTGTCAATCTCTTCCAAATGATTCAAGTCCTTTGGAGGAAAGCACAGGCCAAAGAGGAAAACCCAGAAAGGAATACTTCTGGAGCTGATTATAAAGGAGGCTGAGTGCTAGTCAAAGGTACAGTTCCAACAGAGTCTGATTAACATTCTCCCATAAAATAAGGACCAGAGAGTAAGCCATTAATTTTATGGCTATTTTTTCCCACTGCTTGGTTTTTCGTAAGTTGGACTTCCTTCCAGGCTAATTAACCACTAAACATTTTACAAGCAATCCAAGTGCGGAAGCTGTAAAAGATGAATTGCACTTATGAAGTAATTGACAAAGGGTGTATTGGGCCTTTTAAGCAATGATATTGTGCATCTTAATACAGGAAGAAAGGATCCCTGGTACTGCAGTTTGATAGGTCATCAGTTAATTCTCAGAACCCTGCACAAGATAATAATGGCTCAAGGCTAGAATGAGCTTGCCTGGGTTAGGGTGGGGAGCCCTACCTCAAAAATATGCCAGAGAAAACACTCAATGTTTGTGTCTTGGTATTATCAAAATACCCCCTGTGTTATCTTAGATTAATTCCCTGGCTATTTTCTTTTCTTTTGACAGCAAAGTCAGAGCTGACAAACCAAGGCAGTTCTCAAGGAAATTCAATTACTGAAATGTCTGACAGCTTGCTTTGCTGCTTCTAACTAAAGTTTTGAAAGTTACATGCTGCATGTATAATATGGTTTTCACTACAAAGGAATAGATTTGCATTTTCTTGGGGGAAAATCATTTTCAAGCTGTAGGAGTTTAATGATAAAAGATAAAAAATGAAATGCTGAAGTTTGTATTTTGCAAAGAAATGAAGTGAGTTGAGCGGCTGCCACGTGAAACTAGGAAAATACTGTGTTTTCTTAAAAGCAGAATTCACTTGCCTCTCAGTAAATGAGGGAATGCCAGTCTATTTGAATAGTCCCTGAATATATAATTTTCTAATTATTCCATAAAATGCAAGATGAAAATGTTGATAAACTTTTCAAAAAACAGGTATTTTTTTCCCCATCTCAGCATCAATAACCTGAGCTCTCGGTCCTATGAAATGGTACCTCTGTGTTTGTTCACTTAATTCTTTTTAGAGATAGGAAAATTAAACATGTTGTGGTCACTGCACTTGCGAAAAGCAGATTAGACCACATTTACTCTCTGGTAAACTCATCCCTTGCCTTTTTCTCCAGAAATCTGCAAACAGACAAAAGGCACATCTATAAGCAAGGAATACTTTCCTACAGAGTTAAGCTGTTAGCCAACTCCAGCTATCATATAGAAGGGGCAAAAGTAGAAGCAGATTCTGAAATAAGAACTTTGGGTTGTCTTGAAGTTCTCAAATCAAAAGTTGTGATCCAACAACTTCAGCAACAACTTTAATTCATGGGGTATGTTCCTAGTTCTTATTAAAGACTTTTTAGCATTTACAATTTCAAATGTGAAGTGCCTTGGTTTGGCACAAATCTCTTGCTAATCATACAGTTGCCTACTTAGTAGGTAGGTACCCACTAAGTGCCAACCTGCTGGTTACAATATGCTCCTGGGAAGCAGCAATTTCAATTTCTTCACTGTCCAAGCTGTAGGTTAAATTACTCTTGAAAGAGAAGATTGGTGCAGTGGGAGGTGGAACAATCCATTGTGCCAAAAGGAAATGTATCTTAAAAAAGGAAAAAGAACTCATGAGGTATCAGCTTTTTCTTTTTCCCCAAGGCTCTTTATTCAATTCACATGCAACTGTCGTTTGACTGAAAATAAAACGGGTTCCTTCTCACACGATGCAGAATGACAAGGAGAAGCTGCAGTCACAGTTGCAGTAGCTGTTACCCATTCTGCTGCACTGAATCTTGCATTACTGTCACATAACAGCTCAGATTCAACCAGGGGAGAAAAATATCTTTCCCTAATAGTATGGCCAACATAATGCTTACTGCACCAGCGCATACCTCCTTTTGACTGGAATTAGTAGCTACAATTTATCACTGAAAAAATATATCAGGCTTGGTGGTTTTGACTGTGCCAGTTTAAAAATGTAGCCTTTGCTTCACTACTGTATCACTCCTGCTTTATATCAGAGAAATTCTATTACAGAAAATGAGCTTATGCCAGCATAAAATTAGAATAACACAACGATGAAACAGCCTCTACTTCCAGAAAAAAAAATAGGTAAAGTAACAAGGAAGTGATAGGTAAAGGAGCAAGCTGTAAGCTTTCTCAGCACACAAAATTCCTCTGAAAATTTCTTTAGATTGCCTGGATCACCAATTCAGTTTAAATGCAGATTCATTGTTACTGAATCATTATGGAATGTAGACATTTACTACCTGGTAGCCCTTTCACTGAGGCTGAATTACAATAAATACTATAATAAAACTACTCTCAGATCGTTTTTTTGGCCAAAATGTTAAATTCAGAGGTAAGTGTAAAAACTCAATATTCCAAGTGAACAAACCAGATAGGCCTCAGGAGAAACACTTACCAAAGAATCTCAGTAAAAATTAGACTTCCAAATCCATTTTCAAAGATGACAGAAAAACGATCCAAGAGCCTAAAGCTTTCGGGTTTAGGGTCTTCTGTTATAGAGTGTTATCTGATAGAGACAATAGAGTGTTTTGGAAAATTTTACCATAGTAAAAAAATTACTGTCCTAGAGACAGAAACTCAGAGCATAGGCCCAGTAGGAGAGCAGGAGCCTCCAATTTGCAACATGAATAAATAACTTCAGGGACCATCATACAAGGCATGATGTATTTTCCCACTCAACTAAGGGATACATGTGAATATGGGGTTGTAGATGGACAATCTTCCTCAAGATTTGGACTTGAAGAATTTAATTCCATTTCATTTCACTTCTTTCATTCAGGCAATTAAACCACCAGCAGACCTTTCAGCTAAATTTGATCTAATGACCCTTGGTATTTTTACATTACAGATTAAGCATTCAAATACAAGCTGACTTCTACCAGTTAAAAAAGAAGCCTGTTGCCTCCCAAAGGTTAAGCCAGTACTTTAATAGGTCTGGAGAGGTGCAGTAAACCACCCCAGACCCTGTGCAGCACTGGATCTGCAGCTGCAATGTAACCTGCGATTGGGGTAGTTTGAATACACTATGGAGTATTCATTAAATTGAATATAGAAGTGTAACTCACATTTACAACTACAGTGTGGCCAGCATCTTAGAGATGAAAAGCAACATTCCCCAGCATCACCTCTGGGAGTTTTCTAATGTCCCCTTATTATTATTGAAAAGTTATTGCTGAGAGCACATTATGTTATAGTGCTTGGACAACAGAACCACCAACACCATTTTGTACCAACTTTTAAAACACTGTTTCCTTAGAAAATCTAGATGTCACACCTAAGTTCTCCAAGGATTTGGCTGTTTTATACAAATTCAATACACTATTTTAAGGTTTTGTGCTAATGATTTTGATGTATTGTTACACACGCTCAGTGTGTTTGACTACAGCAGGGATTAAATAAATTGTGTTTTAAGGATTTAAGGTTGAGAGGAAAGGATTTGGCTATGTAAATTGAGGTCTAGAAGGTCCTTGGTTCATTACACCTGTCTTTGGGGGTTTGTATCACCTTCACTCTTTGAGAAGACTGCTATGTATATTTTCTAATACATAGGATTAGACAAAAAATAGCTAGAGTTATTAAACAGTTATTAAACTGTTATTAAATTAGCTTTGAAATGAAATCTAAAAAATAAACTTGCCTGTTTTTTAGAATCTAGAGCAACAGTTAACATAAACAGAAAAGGAAAAGAAAGGAATGACTATGGACTCAATTAACTCGGCACAAATAATTTAATTTTCACAATCTTTTTTGGTAATGGATGTACTCAGAAGCCCCAGAGCAAAAGTATTAAGAATTAGATTAACGTATAAAAGAACATATATAAATATAAAACATATTTGGTCATAAATACACTTGGCTGAAAAGGATGCCACAGTGGCCTTCTAATAGGGCCCTCCTCAAATCTTATTTTCATTATTTTGGTGGGAAGTGGGCATTGGTTGCAATTTTTTTACAAGATTGAATTACAAAGGCATAAAGTGCATTAAATATTTCAATTATGCTTTCCTATAAAAATATTTATCAATTACCTTTATTAATAATATGAAAAAACTAACAGTCAAAAATGAATGTATGTACTCCTTTGAGTATCAACCAATAATACTGCAGTAACCTTGTTGCAGGAAAATCTCCAGTTTAAAGCACTGAAACTTGATTGTGTGAAATCTGACTGAAAAAAAGACCAAAGAGAAAGAACAAAAAGAAGGAGAAAAAATCTCATGCCAAGTTGATAACAAATAACATTCTCTAAAATTCATGTTGCCTTTCTGCATCACAATCTTCAGACTCCTTAAAAAGCCTTAGTTTTATTTCATCTCCTCAAATTTTAAGTCTTGGATTAATCAAGAAACAAAAAAGAAAGAAACACTTTACACAGTCACAGCAACCAAAAATAGCTTTTATGTTATTTAATTCCACATTAATACTAGCATAGAACAGTTTAGACAGAAGATAGTGTAAGATTGTCATGGTACTTTGAACAACTGTGGTTTACTGGCACCTTCTTCTGTCCTCACACATATATGATAAAATATATGATTAACCAAACAGAGACTAATAATAAATAATTACCTAGAGGAGCCACTTAATTTCTAAATTTATATTTAGGTGGATGTACTCAGCTAAACAGAAATTATAGATAACAGTTTGTTTGGATGTTTCTTCATTAGTATTTCAATAATATCCATATATCCAATATGCAAATGCTAATTATATTGCAGTTACCAGCACTTGAAGATTATTATAGTATGAGTACATTAACATGATCCTTGACTAAAAGAATCAAGAGACACAGACAACAGACTATGAAGTGAGTCAAAGAAAGAGTAAGTTAGGAAGTATGATTGTTACAATATGTAAAATAGCTGAAATAATATACAATAGTCTGAGATATTATGCAAGTACTGATGTCAGGGACCTAACTAGAGTCTACAGTTTGGCTTGCTTGTTCCTCAGTCCTGTTCGTAAATACAAACCTATTTAGCAAAGAAGTACATTGGACAAAGACTTAAATTGGATCACCACACTATTAGGTAACGCCCAGGCTGGAGGCAGATGAATTTTGTGGCATACAACCATAACTACTGGATTATGAACAATTCACTAGAAAAGCCATAGAATAGAAAGGTGCTGCAACAGACTGAAAACCATAGAGTAAGTTACCATAAACCCAAAGAAATAGTGAAAAAGAAATTAAATTTAATGAAGAAGGAAGTAAACCCAACAATTTCTCAGGACTTAAATGCGCATAAAATTACCAGCTACTTGAGCGTAGCTTTGCCATGCAGTTGCTGTATGAAGAGCCTTGGAATCTGGGCTTCTTTTAAATGTGCAAATACATATCCTGAAGAAAATCATCTTCTGACCTATGATTCTACAACAATAAAACACTCATATGCTTTTCTCAATGAATAAGGAGGAGCAAAGGCCACAGAGCTGACACACACTTAAGTCCACATAATTGCAATCTGGCACCTCTCTCACTCTTCATCCTGATCAGCATGGAAGTAGAGTGCAGTAATGCTGTTTGTGTCCTCAAATGCAAACATACTGGTGTTTTTTGCATAAATGAAAGTAAAGAAGATACCAGGTGTAAGCAATATATCCTTATTTGGTATTTCACATTGGATGAATGTCACTACTCATAATGAATTCAGACTGGAATTTCATTATCAAGCTAAAGTGTATAGGAAATGTATGTTAATCTTTTCTCTCAGTGGAATGCGAAATATGAAGTCATAAATGATCCTCATGCTTAATAAATAGTTATAGTTATTACACATGATAGGAGTCCAGATTGCACCATTCTTCCTCTTAATGCATGGTGTCTTCATTTTCAAGTGGCTGTACTGAAATTATTATTGCTATATGGAGAAAAAGTTATGGCTCAAAATCAAGAAGAATGAAAAATATTTCATTTGGGTTTTGGACAGTAATCATAATACCTCATATTATAATATACTAATACTCTATCCTCTTCATCAACAACTTGGGTGCACGTATCAAAAGATGAAAATGCAAGGTTATACAGGGTGTGTATTACATTCAGAGTGCTTGCACATTCCTCCATAGATGTCTATAGAAAAATCACCCAGGTATGTAATTTTCAGGTAGAAATTTTCAATTTGAGGCTGCTGGTAAGAGTTAGGCTTAATGGCAGCAATCATCTATTTCTTTTGTCTTTTTTAGTATCTAAAACTTAAGCTTTTAAATTCTTGTACTATTAGACACGATAACCTTTTAAAAGTCTTCTCTCCATTTTTCTTTTTGCCACTTTATATGCACTCTTCTTCATGCCTTATTGTGTTTAACATTCTTTCAAACATTGCTTTTCATCCCCAGAATAAGATGAGTCTGAAAGAACTTTTGATGTCATCTATCCATTTCATCCTTCCTGTGTCATGTTGCTTCTTTTAATTTGCCTTGTCCAAAATCATCTCCAATAGATGAGTAGCTATTTCACCTTGAATACCTCTGGAGGCAGTGACTCCCTAAAATCCTTTGGCAGTTTGTTTCTTTGTCTATCTGTTTTGATAGCTTCAAAGATTTTTATACTATTTAACCTACATTTTCCTTGCAACAGCTCAAATTTATTACTCTGTCTTGGGTGACTAATGAGAATAATTTCCCTTGTCCCTTCACATATCTGTAGAGAGCTATCACACTTTTCTTAAGTCTTCTTTTCTTTAGACTGAACAGCCAACTTATCTTATTAACCTTTTTTTACCCTCACGGATCTTTCTTTCCAAGCCTTCTATCATTTTCTTGATCTCTCTTTTCTTCATTTTATGTCCCATTGCTCAAATGATAAAAGGAGAAGACAAAAGCCAAGAAAAACTGTAGGCAAGCTTTTGAAAACAAAGCACAAAATAAGAATTTGTTTTAATTCATACTCAAAAAATACAAGTACAAAGAATAAAATATCCAACTGAAAATCACCACTGGGGGGCTGATGTGTGCACACATGCAGACTGTGTGTATAATTGTACGACTGTTCAAATCCTTTGGAAAATTGTGTGGCTGCTTGTCAAGATCTAAAGCAAAAGGACTGAGATTTCAAAACAGAAATATAGACTCAAACAATCCCTTGCCTATTGAAATAATTTGTCCTTGCCTCAGCTGCAGGTCTTGTTTGATTTTTTTTTTTTTAAGCAATAGTTTGATGCTTTTGCTTCACAGTACTACAAAACAAAACAAAGGGAACATTTAAAAGTAGAGAAGAACTAATTTAGTCTTGTTTTACTTAGGATATTAGAACAATGAAGCTCTGCTCCTGGTCAATCTTTAAAAAGACAAGAGCTGCATTACCAGGTCAGAACAAAAAACCACGTGTGGTTTCCCTGGCACTGGCCAGCAAGAGGTGAACCTATAATATAAGAAGCAGAATATGTTGTACTGACAGAGCCTAAGCAATAAATATTTTAGCTTGGAAGAATTTAGTTTATAATAGATTTATTGTTCAGTTTGACCTCTGTAGTTGGTTTGTTCCTTGTTTCATTGAGCTCATCCTTCTCACTCCCTTGTACAAGACTTACTTCCACAGGAACTCTGCTGGGACGGTATGAATCAGTTTCAATTAAAAACATTACCACTGATGATGTTCAACTTGCCCAGAGAGATGATAAGTACCAATTTGAATTGGCATGTTTCACTACCGAAACAAAGGCGAGTTTTCTGTGACACAAACTGGGTGAGAGAGCAGACACATTGTAGTTCTTATTCGGTTTAGGATTACTTGGGAGGATTCATTTTCCTCTCTCCCCCCTCCTCCTCCGGCCTCCTTCAGTGCCCAGACGAGTCTCATGTCAAGAAGAAAGTCTCATGACAGAGGAAGCTGGAGTGTTATCACTACAGGGGACTCGCCTAAAAAGTAATTAAACTGCTCAACCAGAACTCTTATTACCATTTTCCTTCACAACTTGATCCAGAAAACACAAAGAGTGAACTCAAAGCTTAAACATCAGAAATATCTTATAATGCTGTTACATTCTCATGCTAGATATCATTCCATTCATATCTAAGGTATGTGTTAGGAAAACTCCTATTTGAGGATCAACTCTCTTACTGCAGGAGTCATTAAAAGCCACCAGATCATTGCAGTAATTTTCTCTTCAAATGCACTGTGATAACTGGCACAGTATTGCAATAGATTCTTCAAGTGACACCAGTGACAGTGAGACTGTGCTCTGGTGCTTAAGGGCTAAACTGAGCTCTGCCCAGTGAAGACAGTGGTTCCATTCACACAAATAGCTATGGTTTTCTAGGTAGCCCTTCCCTTTTCCAGGACTGTTAATGGCAGGTACATTATAATAGAAATTTCAAAGATCCTTTTTGAAACATAAAGTATGAACCACATACACACCACTCACACACATGCACACACACACATACAAATACTTATATAATTGAATTAGTTGATTTATCATGGGGAGAAAAACCTGATCTGGATTATAATTGATAGACTCTACTTTGCAAGGGAAATCCAAACTCTATAGTTGTAATTGAGTTCCATGTGGTAATACATATCACTTCACTTTTTACAATCTCTGAGCTAGCTGCTAATATGGTCACTGGGATGGAATATGATGGATGAGATAAAATGTTTCGAATCTTTATAATTCAAACTGTAAACAAATTCAAACTTGTTACTCTGTGTTAGGGAATATTAGAGCTGTCATTTCTGTTATATTAAAGCCATTCAAAAAGGGAATGTCTTCTTTTCTCTTTCCATTGCTAAATCAAGAAATATTTCTCTCAGATGCTCTTTGTTGCATCCTGATGAAAACCACAAAGAGTTTCATTTGCCATGGGCATTTTTGCCTGTGTCAGTTGGGTACCCAGACAGTTGTGCTGGGTGAGGAGTCCTGCTCTTCCTGCACCCACCTCCATTCTTCCCTCCTCCTCCTCCTCTGCTGAGCAGAGCTAACAACAGCTGGGTAGCCCTGTCCTGGCAGGACAAACATTGGGCTCTCACTCCTTTTCCTTTGATTTTATTACTGCCTCATGGAAATATACTAAGGTTGACAAAGTCCTTTATGATATTTAGTGGCTACTGACTTATGCAAAGAGTTAATGAATGAAGTTAATGAATGAAGTTAATGCATGAAGGAAATGAGTGTTTTGAACAAGCAAGTGGCCCTTGATTCTGGAGAACAGGCACTTTTTTACATTTGCTGGGTTTTCCATCAAACAGGCTGGAATCACAAAACAGTTGGGAAGAGGAGCAGAGAGAAGGATTGTGGGCTGCTTAACTCAGAGCATATGAAACAACCAAACTATCAGACGTGTTTTATAAGAAAGTTCTAGGGAATTAGAGTGATTCAGTTTTGAAGATTGGAAACGGGCACTGCTCTACCACAACTTTAGAAGCAGCAGAGTTGAAGGTGACTTTTCCTTTTCAAATATGGCAGGAATAAGTTAAGAATACAGTCTGGCATGCTATGCCAGTCTTCAGCTGAGAAGTAGTTCTTGGGGTAGTTCATTTTCACTGTTCCCACTTTAAGGGAACAACCAACTCAGTTACTGAACCCTAGGTCTGTAAGACATTCCAAATAATTTCCTTAAGCCTGCACCTGCACTCTTTCTGACAAAACAGAAACTTGACGCATCACAGGCTTTGACCTCAGAACCAGTGTAAAGAATGTACTAGATTCTCTCTTTTTCTATATATGCAGGTCCCACCAAACCACTTCACAGATATCAGTGTCTATAGTAATTATAAAAGTGCCATCCCCAAATGATGTGCTGCTTATTCACTTCACAATAAGTCTCGTCATTTTTACCTTCAAACTTTGTCATAAATTAGATCATTTTGTGTGAGAGAAATTACTAATGACAAATGTGACATGTAATACAATTGTTAAATCTATTTTCCAAAAGTGAGCTCAAGTTGCTCAGATATTATTCATACATATTTGTATGTAATGGATTGAATTACTTTTCTTCTGAGGTTATTTGTTTGTTTACATTTATTTATAAAGAATTCCCTTCCACCCATCTGTCACCTGAAAGGATCCTCAAAATAAGTGCTTTCTGTGACTTTGAGATCCTTCTGTAATGCCAGAGTGGTGAATGGAGGCCTTAAGGTAAATGACAAAAAAGAGCTACATCTATTTGCCATTCATCATTCACTATTTCTTATTTGTATTGTGTGACTTGTCAAATGCATTGTTTCTTTTTGATGAATGAGGAATTAGAAGGTTTGAAGCAGGAGAATAACAAAGGTATTGAGTAAATAAAGCACTTCTCTTTTGTCACTCACCCTAAAGAGGAGGTGGAAATTGGCACGTTCAAAGTAAGTGCTAAACCAGAAAGGAGCAGCAGGATAGCCCATACAACAAAGCAGAAATTGAGACATACTTTACATCAACCCCTGAAAGACAAGTGATGAGGAAAGCTGTGCCCAACACTTGGGATAAATGAGAGACAGAGCTGAAGTAATCAGGAATGAATGAGTCCCATAATTACCATGGTTAACAATCCATTCTGTTCTCTTTCTCCCTTGGTCATACGTTTTAAGTGAAAAGCTGGAAATCTGGAACCAGAGGAGACAGAAGTTTACGCTGTACTGGAAGAAAAGAAGATTCATTCTCATTCCTTGCCCCTGTTGGAATGAAAATGGATCCTTAACACTGCACTGATGACAGTACTGAAGAGAGAAAATTTGAATAGCTCTACTGCTTTCACTGTAGCAAGAATAAGACTCTTTTTTGCTGGAAAAAATATCCTTAAGTAGAACTCAAAACAAAAAACTAAAAGCTTAAACCTCACATTGACTCTTTCTGCTAAAACATCTTACAAGTGTTTGTCATTTGTAAAACAAAAAGACATCAAAAAAGATCCCCAACAAAAATAAATTAACAATGACTTCAGACATTAAAAATTCCTCTTTCTTTTTTTCACTTTTCCAGGAAAGTCATTTCAGGTTTAAGTTGTACCCAAAAGGCTTGCAATTTTATCAATAGAAGATGAAGCTATACTGAAGAGATAAAATTTTCATCCATTCTGTACTTCTATATAATAGATTTATTTATAGAACTTTTATGAGAGAATAACACAGTCTACTTCACAACAGTTGTAGTTTCATAATAGACACTGAAATAAGGCCTTCAAAAATCATATTACTACAGAGTTCTTGGAAGATAACAATGACTATCACTACTCTTCACTTTAGAGGACTTGTTATTGTTAACTTTTTGTCTCATTCTTTTTTGGCTGTTATCTCAAAGATGATCAGAATATTTTTGGAACTCAAGATGCATAGCAACATTTCTGATAAACACAATTTCCTTAAGAGCACCCATACAAAGGTTTCAAGTGACAAATAATAAATTGCCTGCCTCAGCAAAATACCTAATAAAGTGGGTTTTCCTCAGTGGATTTAAATAGGAATAAAGTGGAATTTTCCAGTTCTAGTCTGAAGCAGTTCTGTCTAAACTATAACAAAATCTCCATGCAATTGTACTATTCTATTTTGTGCTAAAATCATAGCAAGTTCAACACTCTTTCAGCACAAACATCTACTGATACCTTCCTCAAAATACCTAAGAGGATAACTTTAACTCTTTGATCCCACATTTGCAACATGATTTCCATTTAAAATGCTGCAATGTCATCAGCTCACTCTCTCCACTCCAGTCCTGTAAAAAAAAAAAAAACCCAGAGGAAGACACGGAGATAAAGTTACTTCAGACCCTGTTCTACAGTGTTGTCCAAATATTTTTGTAGCAATCAAAGTAAAATCAGGCCTTCTTCTCAGTTACAGAATGAGTTTTTTATGTCCTTATTAATGCAGTGTTCCCCTTATTTCACATCCTGAGCTCATGACTCACTACCAGTTGGGAGTTTCATCTCTGCAGCTGTGCTTGCATTATTTTTATCTTCTAAGATGATCTAGCTGAGGTAATAACCCTTTGATTTGGAACCTCTATATTAGAAGAAAGAGCATTCTGATGGTCTCAAATGTAATTCTGCATCTTCCCTTCATAAATGCCAGTGTTCTAGGATCTGCAGAAATTCATCCAAACAGTGCTCTACACTGGTGTTTTAGTGTACGAACACTCAGCTACTTTAGCATTTGCAATTCAATCTAGGCTTCATAATCACACACTTCAAAAAGAGTGAGTTGAGGCCTGTGTGTGCATTCCCATCAAGTGCCTGCCTGCAATAAAAGACAGCTTCAGAGCTTGTGTCTGTTACAAGTTTTTGGACAAGCCTCTATACAGCTGTTCAATTCGATTTTAGCATGCTGGTGAAAATAAATCTAAGAAATTTGGGATCCCAAGCATTAGTAAAAGTGCGCAAAAAAAAAAGAGAATTATTCACATGCAAAAATGCTCACAGGAGATTCCAAGACAATGAACAATGGAGAGGTTCCTCACCCTGCCACACTTTGTTCCACCAAAAGGAGATGTCTCTCTTTCCTGGAAGAGAATCCCTTTTCCCCATCCCTGGCAATGATGTAACGTGGTATCATAATGTCATGGCCATGCCCCTCCCACTGGTGTGGGTCAGAACCATGACACCCTCCTTCTTCTTTTTTAGCTTTTATTGCTGACCAGATGGCATATGGTATGGAATATCCTTTTGGTAGGTTAGGTCAGCTGCCCAGGCTATGTCCCAAGATCTTGCCAAGCCTCAGCTGCTGATGGGGGAGGAGTGTTGGTGAGGCAGCACTGATGCTGTGCCAGCACTGCTCAGTGGTACTCAAAACAATGCTGTGTTATCAGTACTTTCCTAGCAAAGCATAGCACTGTGAGGTTTGCTATGAGGAAAATAAATTCAGTTCCAGCCAGAATCTGTACACAGATTCAGGAGGATCATTGGGTGGCAAAAAATTCTAGCACTGAAAGAAACACAAAACCATAGTGAGGGGTT
The DNA here is from genome assembly GCA_026413545.1 of Cichladusa arquata. NCBI lineage: Eukaryota > Metazoa > Chordata > Aves > Passeriformes > Muscicapidae > Cichladusa > Cichladusa arquata. Next base: position 34,259,865 of record JAOTQP010001652.1, on the reverse strand, counting down.
AAAGAAACACACACACACACACACACACATATACACACACATATACACACACGCATATATGCATGGAAAAACAACCCAGAATAAATAGCTTTTGTGATAGAGCTACAATAAAATAACACTTGAGAATTTTAGTTTTTTAAAGTCATTTTAATGAAACTGGATCAGAAGGATTAGGTATTAAAAATTTTCTGTGTAAACAGTTATTCTCTATTGTTTATACAGACATGAATGTCAGAAGTCAGTCTGAAAAAATGAGTAAAACTCATTTCAGAAGCAAATGCAACTGACATATAGACCTGTGGTATGAGGTTAAGAGAACTATTGTTTGTTGCCTCCAGACTAAATAAAATCCTGAATTCCAGCTGAATAAGTGGTCAGACTTCTGCTTAGTGTCCTTGTGCTGAAATGAACTAATCCTGTAAGTATAGGTGAAGAAGTGGCAATACAATAAAAAAGAACATATACCCATCTAATGAAACAAAAGCACTTGGGCAATATTTATTCAAAATATCTATTTCTAGAAAAATAATTGTTCTTGGAACTGAAATGCCAACTCTGAACAATAAAGATTTCATCTTTTCAAACTTTCACAAGTAGCAGGATCAGTGACTACATATGTCAGGTTTGTTGACAGACTTAGAGTTAAATTTATTTTCTATTGCTATAAAGGTCTACTTGACCTGAACACAAGATAGAGCAGGAGATAGAAGTATACATGTAAATACACATTAAAAAATCTTTTTCCATTGAGAACTAAAGCCCACATGGTAAAGAAACTTGGTGTTCTTTGTTAAAACCATTATTTAGAAGGGAATAATTGGCACTTATTAAAAGCATTGGTCTGACTGTGCTGGAAAAGATGTAAACACAGGCAGGAGTTTTGTGAGTTTTCCACATTTGCCCCAAAATGCTTTTGAGCTGACCTGGAAAGTATTTTAGTCTCCTTCCTTGGCCTGTCTTCTGAGAGTGCCAGATGAGGCACCAATTAGTGCCTTTTTGGCAGTGCTTTCATGAGGTTTGCACACTTCTCTAGGAGGCTTGGGGCTAAGATGGAAGAAATGGGTTTAATAAGGATAGAGAGAGAAGCTGAATGGAATGCAAGTGCCTTCTTTTGAATGTCAGCAGCTCAGCTAGTGTTGAGCCACTTGGATACCTGTGATAAGCACCTGTCATGGTTGTTACTACCCTACAGCTAATTGCCAAAGATTAGAGCTCTACTTTTTCAGGTTCTAGACTACAAACACTGCTTTTCATTTACACATGCATATTCCCCTTTCAGCACTGTAAATCTACCTCTATGCCAAATAGTGAAAAAAATAGTTGAAAGCAGTATGAGGAACACCCTTCTTTTTTATCTCACTTCATTTACTTCCCCCCTCTAAACTTAATCTTTTTCCCGAAAGAGGACAGGAGGATGATTTTTGCTGGAATTGAACTCAGTGTGTCCTTCATTGCACAATTTAATTACTATTCACGTGATTTAATAGAGACAGGATGCATAAAACTGATTTATTACATTATTATTATTCTAAATAATAAAAGATGTGGATATATTCCTGAAAATTTAAGGTAAGCATGGATATCAACTCCATTACTGAGTGTGACAAAAGCAGAGAGCTTTTGTTTCAGCAATGAAATGCTGTTCCATGATAGTATTTCCTACCCTAGTGTTTTACCCAGCCCATGATATTTTGCCATAATAATTCCAGCCTGTTATTTGTAGCACAGTGTTCATGGAGTTAAAGCAAATACATTAAGTTAGATTATTTTTGCAAATCTAAAATAGCTTAATCCTTAAATAGTCAAAAAATTTTCTTTTGTTTTTCTGC
>JAOTQP010001652.1:34217944-34256589 GCA_026413545.1 Cichladusa arquata | reverse complement strand
ATACTATATATGCTAGAATTCGAATACTGTTGAGAATTTTTCCAAATCTTGTCAAATCTATTAGAAACTTTCATTTAGGAAAACAAAGACCTCAAATCTTGAAGAACAAGCATCCCAGGCTTAACAGTTCCTAAACTTATATTCCCTCACCATGGGAGACTTTAGAGGCTCTCTCTGCAGTATTTCATCAAGTTTGATCATATGGTGTCTGTAACTACAACCTAAAATGCCTGGGCTTTTGAATGCTTCCCCCCCGTGCTGTTGTGAAATTTAAATGCATTCTGTAATGCTGTTGCTTTTCCACCTGCATGTCCTCATTAAAAGTCCCTTCCACCTGTGCACCACACATAGTTGGATGCAGAAAACTTCCAAAGTGTAACACCAAAAACCCCTGTGCTGAGATTCAATTGCTTTCTAAGCTGTTATTGATAAAACAATAGCTTGAAGTGAGATCAAAGAATATGGGCAGAGGTCTGCTGGATGGCAGGGAATGATTTCACCTCTAAAGGTGCTGCTTTTCATGATAGCAACAAACTTGTTTTGAAAAAGAATGTAGGCTATGACCAATAGAGAGATATTATTGATTCTTCATTATTACTTTCAGAATGTGAGAAACCTTAATTATGATCAGGATAGTTACATTAGGTTTTTCAGTTAAAAAACATATGAAGAGATATGGAGGAAATTCACAGAGTTCAGCCTAACGAGTTTAATTATATGGCTAAAATGGGAATCATAACCTAGAAAATCTACACTTGTTTGCTCTTTCAGGGGACAACAGATCACTCAGCAGACCCCATTTATACAGTCAATGGCTTCTACATGCCAATTCTCCAAACTCAAGAGCCCCACACTAAAGTCAGTGAGAATGCACATGGGTTCAGAGATGTGTATGAATTACCATTCAAGAAAAGTGTAAAGCTTAGCATCACATGCCAGCTAGCAGCAGGTTTTACTTCTATTTATAACTGGCAATACCTGATTAAAGAAATCTAGCATTAGAGATATGCTTTGCTCAGAAGATCTATGCATCTTTCCCTGGTGAGATTATTTTTGAGCAGGTAAATTTTACCTTTACTAGAAAAACTTATTGGAAAACATTGTTCTAAATTCGAGAAAGTGAGACAATAAGTGGATGCAATTAATGACACAAGTGAAGGACAGACTTAAAGTATCTCATTGTCTAGTTACATGCACAGTTTTATTGTACTGAAATACAAATACAGAGTGACATATTTGCTGCAGCTAGGACTTCCAAAGACTGTCTAAGGCACATGACTTTCAGTAAGCCCAGGATGGTCCAACATCCTGAAAAACCTTTAAAAACTCAAGATTAAACAAACTAGTCAGCATCATTTGAAGGAGAAATTCTGATTCTACCACTCTTTCCAGTATTCCACTCTTAGCTTCTCATCTATAAAGCACTCGCCTTTGGACTGTGCAGAAGGGAGCCACTGTCACTAGGAGGTTGATCTCTGTCAGGGGTACATATAGTGGAGCTGTGAACAGAGTCAGAATAAGCAGGGAATACAGCAGCCTACAACAGAGATACCTGGGGTTCTGATTGTAAACCAAGGAAAGCTACCTTTGTTGCATTCTTAAGTTAACATACTAGAGCTATTGATTTACACTCACTTTAGCACTCATTTTAGCCCTGGCTTGCAACCAGAAAGAGTTACTCTTTCAAAGAGAACTCAGCCCTGTTTTCCTTTGTGTGCAAGTGCAAAATGTCACATGCAAATAGATAGATAAAGTAGTTTTTGATCACCCGAGTAGGCTTTGGGACATATATATATTTTATCACTAGTGCAAGCAGGTGACAATGCTCAAAACTTACACAGGGCAGAGCTCTGGGGCTCTGGGGTTTTGCCCTTCTCTCAGACAGACGACTCACAAAAAGACATTTTTGAATACATTTTTGAATACATTTTGGATTTTGTCTAAATGTGTGTCTGGGCAGTATTATACAGTGGCATGCAAGCTTACTCTTTTTTTTCCCCCTCCAAGCAAATATAAGCTCGTTCTGCAATATTACAATCTGGCCAGAAAACATGCAGCCTGTTCACATGGGCCTGAGCCTAAGCCAACATAAATTCCTAACAGGATCTGGTAGTTCACAACCAACACCAGGCCAGCAGAATCTGTACAATTGCAAGGTTACAGCTGGCACCCGTTTGATCCACACAGAGCTCACACAGTCAAAGCCTGTATCTGCCTCACAAACATTATGTTGGCAGAGCCTGAGAGACTCAGACAGCAGCTGAATGATGTAGCCAATTCATCTCTCAGGTAAAAAAATGATAAAAAATGCTGCAGTCGCATGACAGAAAAGCTTCTCCCTCACTCTGAGCTGTGTGAGTATAAACTCACTTTGTCATCTTGTAGTTCAAAACACTTGGGCACATACTTGTAGGCTTTTTGCTGGATCACAAGACTTCTGCCTTCCCACAGCAAAAATAAACTTGATATAAAAGCATGAAATGGCAAACATTGAGTTTCATGTCCTTTGAGTCATCTGTTGAAACAATTCTAAGTTCACTTCTGAGTTGGTTCAAATTTCTGATGCTGGACAATCCAATACAACCCAACACAATCCACTGCTCAGTATTAAAGACTGCAGAGCCTTGCTTCATCCTCAGGGTGAGGTTTTTAAAAGGGTCTCAGTGTTCTGCTAATTCTTCAATGGGTGAAGTCACTAGAAATTTTACTACAAAAATCACAGCAGATACCTTTTACAATTCTGATCTATTTCCTCTTAATACGTTAGATTCAAATCCCATGAAAAATTAAGTATGCTATAAAAGGCTGCATTTTGAACAAGCAACAGACATGAATATAATCAAAAAGCTGAACTGACAGAAAAATGCATTAGCTTTTCCAAATAAACTGCAATTTAGTCCTTATTTTATACATGTAATGTAATAGAGTGAACCTATACAGCAGGTATGATAGCTGACCACCAGTAATAGAGCTCAATTCACTGTTTAGAGTATTTTGTTCCCCAAACATTGCACTGAGGGAGCTAAGTCCCTCAAAATTATGTCTACCACCACTGACACAGGCATGTAGAGACATCTAAGCTAAAAAGAAGGGAACTTAGATGAAAGGGCATATCTTAAATCCAGATCATCTCTGGGGCTTCCTTCCTATATTTGAAGCCCTTGCTAGACAGCCTTTCATCTTCTTGTGGAGGCACCAAACCTAGAGGAAGCGATTCTTTCTAACCAGGTGGTGACAGTGCAGCGTCCTTCCCTGACATGTGACAGTTCGGTGGCTAGTGTGGGAAGTCAGGGACTACTGAATTGTCTCTTCTACTGTCTGAGACTAAGACCTCACCTCACTACTGCACAGGCTATCCTGGTGTGAAGGAGACACTTTCAGATAATTTTGGTTCAGTCTGGAAGAGTGCATGAATATTCTCTGGTAGTTTGAAACAGGCTAATGGTGAATGAGCACAAAGCAAATGCCTCTGTCTGTATAAAGCCTCCCTGAATAGCAAACTCCCGTCATACTTCCTGCTGCATTTACATTTTCTGGTTTTGTGTATTGTCCATTCTGCGTTAAACAGCATCTGAAAAGAATCACCAATCACACAGATGTTTTTAAATGTACTCATTTTTCTTTCTCTGGCCACAGTTTAATAAATCTGTCACCACAGTTTGTAAGTGCTCATTCTATTTCTGTAGATTCATTCTCTCTATTCATGTTCTTTTTCACATATGTATAGTAATGCCTTGACATACACACACTGGCAGTTAATCTACAAATATTTTCTCTCAGAAAAAATTATGAAGAATTTCTGTTTCCTTTCAGAAGTGTTTTTTTCTTGCTTTTCTTTTCTTTAGGTAGGTACAGGGATCTTTTTCACAGTTTTTCAAAATCCTATTTTCTTTCCAGTATAATGTCATGGGTTTGATTGTATCTTGCAACATCAAAGCCTACAAAGCAGGTTACAGGGGAAAAGGATTTGCCTTCTTGGAGTGCTTCCCAGAAGACAAAACAAAATTCTCATATCCACTGTCTGCTCTTCTAAATTTCCTACCTGCCATCATTAAATGAGTCAGTGTCGGGATGTAAATGAGATCCTGTGGATCTAGCTACTGAATCTGAAAAACAAACAAACAAAAACAAATAAAAAAGGAAGGCATATATAACAGAATATACCTTTTTAGTGTATTCTAAATATCTGTAGCAATATTTATCTTTGATAAATTAAAATAGAGATAATAAGGCATATACATTAACTGCACTAAGTGGACCATCTCTTTAAGGGTTTATTATATCCTTACAGTGGGTCCCCATTAACTTTTTAGTTCAGTTTATGAGTACACCATCAAGTGTGTAGCCTTCATGGAGCTCCCTCTGAGCACATGAGCTCAATTCCTGTTCAAGGAAGTCAAGCAATGTAATGTACCAAAGAAAATAAACTTTGTGTGTTTCAGTTCATTAACGGACACCCAGTCAGCAGGACCAAAGGCTAGAGCAGGTGTGAAGCAAAACCTCACCGAAACATAATCCGGCGTTAAACTTACATTGTGAACACCAGGACTGCCCACTTAGTCTTTTAACACCCTTACTGTGCTGCAGTGCTTTATGGGACATGGCATCATGAATCTCTGAATCTCCTCCAGGAGAGCCTTCTTTCTCCTCTGAAGAGAAATTAATGAGCCAGCTGAGGCAACTAACTCAAATACAGGAGACTTGTTGAAGCAAGAATGTGTCCAATCATTGTCAAGTCCCACCCATGCTACATCAGATTTTACAGCAATAGATGGGAAAGTGGTGTTTAGATACAAGACCTGACAAAACAAATCCTCTCAAAACAGATGAGTCTACACTACTACTCTCATGAACAAATAATTAAATTATTCATCTCAAGATAAATGGAGGTTTCACTTCTTGTTATACTGTATGTTGTTATGCGGCAGAATGCACTGCAGGAAAAGCACCTGCTGGAAAGAATCCTGATGATTTTTTTTTTAGGGCAAGCCAATTTTATAATCAGTAGTAGTAATTAATTTGGTTAGTTAAACAACGTTAACATTGTGGAATCATATGTTTTGAAGAATAAGTTTTCTCCATGGAGGCCAGAATACTTCAATGTGGGCTGAAACATGCCTCTTGGGCTCCTTATTGCACTCTATACTGGAGCAAGGTTGGAAGCTGGCTTTTCTTATTCCATAGATCCAAAGACAGAGGTAGGATGATGAAGCTGACTGAGAAACACAATGTGGAAAGAAAGAAGATTTTTAAAATAATAATTTTTATCCACCTTCCAGCCAAGATTCTGGTTCATAGACCATTATCTGGTTGCTCCTGAGTTGCTTCTACAATTACTATAATCTTGCAACATTTTACATAATTTTTCAGCTTCAACAGGGCAACTAAATAGACTTTTAACTGGAGAATATACAATCGTTTTCTTTAAAGATTCAATCGGTTTCACAGTATATAGTTAATGAGCTATCTAAAAGTGTATCAGTGAAAAGAGCTCATTGTGCTGTGTCTTATCCTATCTGTAAATGAGTCTTTAAAAGCTCAGATCACTATCTCCATACCATCCTCGAATAAAAGGATACATTGGCATCAAGCAGCAAGCAAAGTATTAGGTTGAAATGTTAGAGGAAAAAAACTAGTTAATTGATACATGGATTTCTCAAGATGATAGCTCCTGCTTCACGAGGGTGAAAAAAAATCCATTTAAATCCGGATAGAATGCAATAGCCCCAAAACATTGAAAACTCTTCTTTCAAACCTCATTTCCAGGTTCAAGCACACTTCTCACTGCTCTTCACTTAATATACTCAGTAGTAAAGTACAGAAAGAACTGGTTCATCACTATCCTGAATTTGCCAATTATAAGAAAAACATGTTGATGAATATAAATGTTTTGTGTTTAATGTTGTTCTCATTACTCTACTTTTCTTGCTATGGCAGGTAACTATCTACTCTCCTATGGATTGCCATTGGGAATTTTATCTTTCAGAGAGCAGGAACATGCTGGAAAATGATTTATTTCTCATCAAACAGCTAAGGCAATTTAGAATCCCCAGATAAGGGAAGGAATTCCCACAGTCCTTCCAGAAAAATCCCAGAGTTGTTGAAACATTTAAATGAGAAAACCAAATTTCCAGTCAGCTTGTATGTACTGTGAAAAGAACACAGTCCAATATTAAAAAAGATGTCTTCCCACCTAGGTTGTTATGTGGTGGAACATACAGGAAGAATTGGCAGCACATTTTCAAGAGTCATAAGTAGCCATTATGTCACATTCAAAGAGTACTTTGAAGTATCTTAACTCATGGTGTACCTTGCAGTTGATCCTATCTCTGTTTCTTTTAAGATTTTCTTATCTATCTGTCATTGCAGATGTTGGTGATGGACAATTCACATCCCCAAGGTCATGGGAGTGAGTGACCTTTGTGCTGACTCTTCCTGCCTTACAAGGTAATGCTTAAAGGGTTAAGCTGATTTTGTGCGGATCATCAGTGACATCCAGCGGCTATTTGAGGTGATCGCAGGTGAGCTATCCCAATCCGGAGTCCCACTGTAGTGGAGGGATACGAACTGAAGAGGACGTTAACTAGCTGACTATGTTCCTTGTCCTGGCTGATCTCACATGCTGTGAAAATTACAATTATTGATTTATTTTTCAATACTATTATACTTAACTGCATATTTTTCTTCTGTGGAGTCCATTTCTTCCAGGCATATCTTGTCCATTCTGACACAACAAGTAAAAAATGGAATTGCCCAGAAGAAATCTCTTACATCAAGAATATATAATAAGCAAAAAGGACAATCCCATGAGGGGAAAAGGAAAGAAGTAGGAAAAAAATACTTAGACTTCTTTATATGACCCCACCACTCTAAATTTCATTGTATAAATTAGATGGTGAACTGGAACAGCAGTGCTGAAACAAACCACGGATGTTTTTTGTTCTGTTACTTCATGATATTTAATTCACTCCTTGTCTTAAATACAGAACAGAAGAAGTTCTGTTCATAACAAATTAGACATATTCCAGGTTTAGACCTTAAGTGATTGAACAAATTTTCTAGTACAAATATCACCCATTTCTTGTTTTGTTATGTTTAAAATGAAAATCAGTTATTTTGAAATCCTCTTTTTGCCTTTCCCAGTTTCTGTTTCATTCTGTTGCATAGCCTTCTTATATCTGTGTATTATTCCCACATAGTCCCTTCATAGTCCCTTGAGGTTCTAAGTTATAACCATGTGTGTGTTGACCTTGACAACTTCTCAATCTCCACTAAAACTTTAAGTCTTTACTCTAGCTGTTCATGCTAGCTCATGCTTTCCATCTCTACTGTATATAATTATGAGCTGTATGAATAAGGTGCAGGTCCCTGCCTATCCTTGGTGGCCTGTCTGTTTACAGAGATTTATAAGCCTGCTACAGGCTCTGGCCAAGGAACTGTCCTGTATAACCAGTATTCTGTATTCTGCCCCTTCACCACCGAATAAGTACATTTTAATGTATACTCCAGGCAAACCAGAAAACTTTCCACCTCACATAACCTGTGAATTAAAACCACAGGTCATTTTTTTCTCCAGCATTAAAAAAACAAAACAAAACAAAAAAAAACAAAACAAAAAAAAAAACCAAACCAAACTCAAACAACAAAAACCCCAAACCAACAAACAAAAAAAACCAACCCAAAACAAAACAAAACACCCATTGAAATCTGACCCAAAAGAACCAAAAATCCCCACCTATATCTATAAATAATTCACTATCTTGTTCTCTAGATAACCGTCACTAACATTTTTATAAAACAAGCCAGTGCTCAGTAGCATAAAAAATATAGAAGTTTGGGTTATGACACACAAAATAATCTTCAAATCCTACTAAGTATTTCTACCTCATCCACATTTAGCTATCAAAGTCCATGTACCTCAAGACACAGATATTTTATCTAACCAGAATCTTTTGTAATAAAGGTCAGATAAAATTTGGTGGTTTAATATCTGGTCAACAGCCAATGAAATACCAAGTGTTATATCATTTTAATATATAAATAGTTATTTATTCAAAACTAGAATATCATGCAACAATGTATTTCCAATGCATCCATGAAATAATTTGGTTTTTTTCCATGTGCAAAATGCTCTAAAAACCGGCTGTTATAATTTAACCCAAAACCAATGGGCAAATGCAGAAATACAGGACAGCACATGGAAGTTATACTGATCAGCATAAACACTTTTCTGTGACAGAAATATTGTGCTCTTTTACCTTCTTAGTGCTGTCAGGGTACAGTAAAAAAAGAGTTTGTTCCCTTAGTTACAAAATGTATCTTCCCACTTCACACATACAGATTCAATTTATAAACAATTAAGACAATATGGAAATCTGGTCAATTCATCATCATATCAGTGCAGTGCATATTTCATATATGTAACTAGATAAAGGAAATTTTTTAAATTGCTAAACTAAATCACAAGGTTAGAATATGTACTAAAATGGACATAATATAACAAGAGAGAAAATAATCCTGCATTTCAGTCATGTTGTGTGATTATTTTACTTAATATATTGAGAGATAAAATTTTACTTTTAGTAGTAATGGTTATCTACACACCTACTTTTAAGGAGACAGTAAAAACATTCACATATCTTTTGAAATATTAAACATAGGTTTAGAAATTGATTAGGTCAATGCATCTATAAGGCAGAACTGTCAAAGGGAAAGAAATACACATAGATTAGGGGAAAGAAATATAGATAGATCACGAAAACTAGCTAAATATTTCCTGTCAGGCATTTATATTCTGTCTCTCAAGTTCTCCTAAATATTTGCTCTGAATTTATTCTAAAACCTAAACATCGTCACTAGTACTGAATGAGAAAAAAAAATATTATGTAAAATAGATGGCATAACTTCAAATCACAATTGGAAATACTCTCAAAGTCTTCCAAGGGATGAAGCAGCATCAGATGAGAGAACCTCAGGGATCATTTACAACGATGTCTGTTCTTCAATCATTCTTTAAATTGAGTAAAGTTTTGTGACTTAAGCCAAATGTAAATTACCTCTCATCTTAACAAAAGCAAGGCAAAATTCTCCTCTTGTATCCCTTTTTATTTCCTTTTTTCAAACATTAAGTAATTTTTTTCCATAGCAAAAGGAGTTCAAAACATGTAGAAAGTTCTCTGTAACAATGGTGCATTAGTGACAAACCCCATTTTTTTTAAGCAGAAAGAAATCTACATACATAATTACTATCTTCTCCATTCATCACCTTACTGCAAAATAAGAGGATAGGTGTCAAAATCTACTCTGAAGTTTCTAAATTGTTTTGTGAAAAATGTGATGCTTCACTAATTAGGAAAATTTATATTCAATTTTCTTCCAACCCCTACCTCCCCACTCCCTGAGGATACAGATTATTTTGTCATAGCAATTTGTTCAAGCATATTGAGTTATAAATTCACATTTGTCTGTTATTCTGAGCTCCTTCAAAACATGTCCAGTCCATGTTACATATGGATTCTTATGTCTACAGTAAACATCCATATATATTAAAGACCAGAATGTGCCTTCCTTACTGAGTTCATTAAATTTGCCCTGTATCAGTGACCTGCAGCGTGAGGAAAAGTGAGATGGTACTCCATGGGCTTGGTTTTCCAAATTTCTCTAGTTTTTTGTGACTAAATTCCATCTCAAAGGTCCCTTGTGAAAACAGAGGGCAGATTCTGCTGCCAGGAAAAGGAAAAGCAACCTCTAATTTGTCTCTTATGCCTGACCCTTCTGCTGAGACATGCATTCATCTTCACTCACAGCCCAGCAGTTTGACATCTTAGTGTCTGAAGCCACATGGCAGTTTACTGTAATGCTAAAGTGGAAGTGAAAGAGGGAAAGATGTCATTTTGTCACTAGATGGAAAGATGAACGGAATGGGCTTTGACTGGATGCTTAATAAGTGTGTTAGAGAACACTGTCAAGATGGCAGATCTACTCCTTAATGCCAGGATTATCCTATAGGTATTCTCTACTCTTCAAAGGCAGTCCTCAGACTTGATTCTATCATCTTGCATAAAAAAATGAGTAACAACTTACTTTGAAATAAACCTTCCATCTCTGTTGTTCAAAGAAGGTAACAGAATTTTGTTCTTAATTAATTTGCTACCAAATGATTAAAAAAATAGGAAGTTGTTAATTGGTCATGTGAAACTGATTTTTTCTAACTTTTTGTTGCCGCTTACTAATTTTCACTCTTCATTTTAAAAGCTCCTTATCTAGCCTCTTATTTTCTTCCCTATTACTGGAGAGAAGGTGAATGTTCAACTCAATTTATTTTGATTATTATTTTTTTAATGAAGATATTCTTTGTTATATGATAGAATAACCTGGACAGAGCAAATTATCAGTGTCACATTGATTAAAAGAATCTGTCATTTTGGTCAAGTTTTACATATTGAATTTTAAGCACATTACCTTTTTAAAATCTCATTAAAAGTTTTTGGGTTTTTTTTTTTTAATACAATTGGTTCAGCAGCCCTCTATTTCTTTGATATCTAATCTTGGCGTGACAGAAATTGCATGTATTTAGAAATTAAACAATTACCAGAAGGTTTGCAAGAACGGCAGAAGCACAAATATTGATTCATCATCTAACCCACTTTGCCTTCACTGGAAGTTAAGTATTTGCTAACACTGCTAACACTGGATGACACAATGGTTGTAGTTTATCTTGCTAAACCTAAATCTTGAGTCAATGTAAAGCACACGTGATGTGAAAATTTATTTGAGCTTCTTATAAATATTTTTATAAAGATATTTGCAATACTGTGAAGCCAAAATACATTAAAAATGTGCCTATTCCCTTCCATAATGTAGCTACAAGGGTATACATGTTTGCATTTAAAATGTTTGGCTCTATTTACATATTTCATAGATTTACTCTGCAGATTTATATAAAGGAAACAATTATAGCCTCCTCATAAGTTCACTTTTTTATCTAAATAAATGTAATGTTATATTATTATTACATTAAAACCAAAACTAACAAAACATATTGTAAAGATTTAATTACCCTTGCTGTCTATAGATCAGAAAACCAATGACTATCTATCAAGGATTATTTTTTAATGTATTCTTTTATTCAGACAAGGATTAATTATTCTTGATCTTTTATTTTGTTAAATGGCAAAAATCAAAGTAGTAATATCACAGACTTTCAAAATCATTAAGGCATCTGTGTGTCCCTGAAATCAGACTTAAGCACTTATTTTTTTCGAAAGATTTGTTTTTACATCCCTTTTGATTTATTACCATAGAGGCATTTGCACTGTGACATAATTCTTTTGAGAAGCTGCCATTTCATTTTTGTTCACAGTCCTTAAGCTGCTGTATTCACAAAAAGAAAATTGTATGGCTAAAATTGACCAAAATGTAGAAAGTAAAACAATGTAACTAGTATACTCATCTGGGTAAGAAACTGATTTTGAGATTCATGAACATACAAAAAGTTTCTCCATAGAAATAAGTCATCTCCACTTTCAGAAGAAATAAAAAAACTCATCAGATATTGTAGCTACTCAGATAGCATTGGTTCAAAATGTTCTGAAGAAGCAGTAAAAAGATGAGAGTGCTCTGATAACTCTAAACAGTAAAATAAAGATATCTATCAAAATTGAACTTTTCCAATGCTAACATTCCTTTGTGAAGAAAAAAAAATTAAAGAAATTTTTAAAAGCATAAAACCAGTCAAGTTGAAGGCTATCTCATGGATGGCACTTTCACAGCCACTTGAAGCTCAAGAGGAGGCCTCCCCATTAGCACAGTAACATAAGCAATGCATTACAACTTAGTTGCAGTATAGACATGCACAGGGATTTCTTCAGTAACATTCCCATTCAGAAGAAAACTCCCTGGAAATTGCAAGCAGAACAGAAACTCTTACTACCACTCATATCATCAGAGTTAATTTATTGTACCTGGGGAAAAGTGTCACATCCTTTAAAGAGCTGTAGCAAATTATTTTCAGAACAGGGATATCTAGGAAATATTCTGAGTGCCCACTATCATTTCACATAACAGAAAAAGCCCAAAAGATACTGTTTAGTCAAAGGCATTAACTACTAAACATAATTTAAGAACTCCTAGAGCTGTGTGAAATCATATCTATAGGCCCGGAATTTAAGGAAATGAAAATATTAAAGCAAGAGTAAAAAGTGTTCTAAAATATGCTGCATTATGAGTGATATGACTCCATTCCACTGATACCTTTCCTTCAGGAAAGAAAACATGTTTAAAATCTGGTGTCTCTATATGCAGGCAGACTATTATGCTCTGTAAATAGGTTTAAAATGTCCTAACATTTCTGAGGCTTTCTTATCTCTTGTTCATTTACCTTTCTTTAGATTGCTTTCACACTTATCCCTCTTTCCATTAAATTATTCAAGAACTCCTCTTTATAAAGGTCACAGTCATAAAAACCAGGGAAGGGAGGCAGTGGCATGAGATTCACAGGACCAATGAGGCAGAACACAAAGTGGATTGTGAAGGACTTGTAAAACCTGAGGCCAGAAGGAATCATCAGATCATCTAATCTGATCTCCACAATATGACAAGTCATTATATCTCACTTATATAGACCAGAGTGAAAATGTCTAAAACGCCTAAAATGCCTCAGCTTTTCACTAAAAATGGTAATGTTATCTCTTTGGCTACCAACTGTAGGCAGGGGCAAGTTGACCAAACAAATTGCTAGTACCTCCCATGGCTATCCTATACTTTACGGATTTATTTCTGTATCCCTGTATGAAACAAGATTCAGGGAGATTTACTGCTCAGAGCAGAGAGAAAACAGCACTCTTTCTTCCAGCTTCCTCCTCATTCTGGCAGAAGTTCAGCCTGGCATCAGCACTGCCTTGATGATCAAACACAAACAGAGGCTTTGACAAGCAGAAGCTAGTCAAAATAGGCTCATGAGTTTCACTGTGTGATTTGTTGCTGATATAGATCCCAGCTGAGTCAAGCTAATAAAGCCACTGCCTAATTAAACCATATCTTTTGCTTTTTTCCTTCCTGCCACAGACAACAGACGGGTTTGGCCAGTACCCACTCTGGTGTACTCATTGTTTCCACTGGTGGCTTTGTTCCAGTGGCTCATAATTTGTCTTCTTGAAAATAAAATAATGTAAAAGGTGACCAAGTTCTTATTTGAATTTATCTTCCTTCAGTTTCCTGTCAGTGGTTCTTCTTATGACTTACCTCTAATGAAAATAAGCCAATATCCAATGGCACTGCTAACACACTTCATTCAGGTCAGCAGTCAGTCTTACTTCTGCCATTCTAAACAGGTGCCACTTCTGAAGTATTGCACAGACAGCCATTTTTGTGCAGTACCTAGAAAATATTTCTGGCTCTGCTTTGTACATTCTCCACTTTTACAAGCGAACACCAGACCTGTGTGGAGAAATACAGACTGATTCCAGCAGCACTGAACACACAGGCACACTCCCTGCCTTCCCTACTTGTCCTCACTTACTTGTCCACTGCCCACTGACTCCCAGGGTTGTTTTCAGTAAACTTATTTCCCATTCTATACATCTAGTTCTCATTCTGTGTTTTGTTGGGTTTCATTCTTTATGCAAAACTTTTTCTATATTATTTAAAATGTTTATTTAAACCGCCTTGTCATTTTAGGAGGGACCAAGATTTAAAAAATTCATTTAAACTCACTGCCATGTTTTATGTCCTACATAAATTCTACCAAATCTATTCTATCTATCTATCTATCTATCTATCTATCTATCTATCTATCTATCTATCTATCTATCTAATATGAAACTGTTGAGAAAGGTATTGAAAAACTTTAGATTCAATATCGAAAGCTTGCAGCAACTCTCTCCTTTAACAACATTTTCCCATTTATAGGTTATTTTTTCATCAGCATGTTAATTAAATTTTGATTTAGCTACATGTTTCTCTTTGATATCTTACAGCATTAATCTTTTTGTCAGATTTCTAGTTATTAAATACATTAAAATTATACATTCATACATTAATGTCTCATTCATACATGCTAAATGCCTCAATAATAACTCAAAGATATAGTTACCTTTTTTGAGGGAAATTTGTAAAATGTTGGTTTGACAAGACTTACTTGCTATAAGCCTACATTGAATGGCATTAATTATATTCCTAAACAATACTTGTAGTAAACAGCTAGTGGGCAATCCATCAAATAAAATACGTTTGCACACTGTATTTGGCCTCTGTCAAGAGAAGTCAGTAGGAGTGTTTCCATCCATTCTTTAGTCTTTGGAAAAGGCCTTTCTCAAACACTTTAAACTCGCACATTAATTTCAAAGGCAGTCTGTTCAGTGACACTTCATAAACATCTAGAAGACTATATTTAGTGAAAAAGCTTACTTGCTACAAGTGATTCATCCAGCTTTAGAAAGGCTATATCTACAGAGTACTGAAATACTGGAGTTAACACTATTTCAAGGTCTTCCCTTTGCACTTCAAGTTTATAATCACTGTTCACATTTTGTTGGCTTTTCACAGACAGCATCACTAAAAAGTGGAATGCTCCAAATGCAAGTAAGCAGATAAATAGCACAAGGCTCATGGGTTGGTGTCAGTAGGAATTCTTCAGAAAATGCTAGATGAGAAGAGGAATACCTTGTTGCTAAGTTACCTTTGTTTCATTTAGTGCCATAATTATTTGTGGCTTAAAGAAAAAGCATTGACATTTTCCCCCTTAGTCCCTGCCATATGGAAGATAGGCTTTTAAGATTCTCTTATGAGAAGTGCACGTTTATAATATACACCTTTATGTTCTCCAAGTGGAAGAATCAACATGCTGGGGGATAATCAAGACATTTCAGGTTTCAAAAACTTCTGCTATTTCACAATCATTCTGATACTCCTGACACTTTAATTTTAGAAGCAAATATACTTCCTACCTACTTGATTATATATTTCCCTACTTTTCAATCAATCAGGAAATGTGCAGATAAAATTATCTGTCATACACTTTAATCACTATGTAGAACTGTTTCTCCCTTCTGGAGGGTTAACAAAACAGATGGTATGAGTGAATAGGCTCATATTTCAGTTTTTAATCACACTCACCACCAGAGGTCTTATTGGGTCCATATGATTTCGATATATTTACTTTAAAAACAATAAAGAAATACTGTAAATTATAAATGGTGCCAAAGCAAATGCCATCCCAAATACGTTTAGTTGAAGATGTGTGGAAATGCTTTCCTGAATTTTGTGGCAAGTAATTTTTACCTAAAGACCTCAAAAAAACTTTGAACATCACAGAGCTTCTGTACTTGTGTATGTGTGTGAAGAAATATTAATCTTTTGTTCTTGAAACAGAGACAGTAAAAGGCTACTTGAACAATATAGATAGAGATTAAGTGATGCAACCAATGTCACAAATTAAGCCAGTAGCAGAGTTAGGGACAGTACCTGGAGTCAGTATTTAATTTTGGTTCCTACTAATTTATTTTATTCTGAAGATAAGATATGAAACCTTTTGCACTCTCTTCTTCTAGTGTCAATTACAGCCTGGCATCACAAGTATGTTGGAAGAGAAATACTGCTGCACCTAGGGCTGTGTGAGCCATGGGATAGTGTGTCCTGTGGCTGTCAGCCTAAAGTGCTGATGTACCTCTTCATACACAGTAGCAGAAATACACAGAAGCTACAGAAAGTGTTAATAAGAGCAAATTAGTCCATCTTTTCTATATTGCTTCTTGAATGACATTGAAAAAAATGGTAAGCATAATTTTTTTCTGGTTTTGGGGGGAAATTTTTGTTGTTTTGTTTTGTTTTGCTTTGCTTTGCTTTGCTTTGCTTTGCTTTGCTTTGCTTTGCTTTGCTTTGTTTTGCTCTGTTTTGCTTTGTTTTTTGGGTTTTTTTCCAATCAGACTCAGAAAAACCTATGCACAGATATAGATATGATGAGTCTGTAGTACCAACACGGTATGAAGCCATCCATGACCCAAAGCAGCAATGCATGGTTTTCATACAGATTTGACCAGTAATTTTAGTTTAAAAATCTTTAGGGGGAAGTTGGGGGTGGGGAGGAAATGCTCCATAGTAACATTTCTTCTCTCCAATGTCAAGGAGAGGAGACAATATTAATTCCTTCATTCAAAATTCTTGATTGCACAGTCCAAAAGCTAAATGCCTGAGCAATGAACAAATGAGACACTGGGATAAACACATAAAAGAACATAACCTATTTCTTCAATCAAATAAGTCGCTTGTCCTTCCCAGTGAAGCTCTTACTTACCCATCAGAGCCAGCTACCTTATTCCTTGTTATGTGTCTCTATAAACAGCAACCATTTCACTGTAATTTGACAATAGATGTAAGCTCAGCGTTTGACAAGCAGTCAAAAAATAAGGAGCTATACCCTTGAAAAATAAACAGTGTGCTAGTACATAAAGAACCACCAAGAGAGAAAAAAAATCCTTAAAATATTTCATTTCTTTAATGATTTTCCCTTACAGGGTTACTGACTCAAAGAGAAAGTCCTGGTTTTATTTCAGTATCATTTCACCTTGCTTTCATCAACTCCCATGCTGCATTTTTACATTTTCTACCTATTTAAGGACCCACTGAGGACCATGTTCACACATTCTTACTCATTTATCTTTGTCACTTGTAATTACCAGAGTGGCCATTTCCTTGCTCGTGCATATTCCCGCTCTACTCCTCTTTCTTTCTTTCCTCCTAGGAGGAGTGTGACACTCTTCATTCTAGGCACCCTTGGCTGTACCATCTGTAGGAAGATCAAAGACAGGGTCATATCCATCTAATAACAAGAGAGGAAACAATACTGTAGGTGAACACTCTATTAGCCTCCTTCTTCATTTTATTCAGGTCAGTGCTCAGGGACTTTCAGATGTCTTTGAACAAATGGATGTGAAAATGAAAGACAAGTTATAAAGAAATAAGTTTCTTTTCTTACGCAAGTTAGGCTGATAGGTTGAACCAAGCTAGTGTTATAATAGTCTTTTCCCTGGGCAGCTCAGGAGGTATCTTTTCTGAACAATCCTTACCCTTCAAAATAAAGCATAAAAATCTGCTTCCATCTTGAGACTTGCAGCTATTAAAAAATGTCCAGAGGCAATAAACTGAAGACTTGTGTAGGATACTGAGGACATTTATTATTGACAGGAAATCAGTCTTCCATGATAGCTGAACTCCAAGATCTCTCTATAGAGAGGAATAATTTCTCCACTGGTGTAAACAGGCAAAGCTTTACTGACTCTGGTAGTGCTGCAT
Organism: Cichladusa arquata; assembly: GCA_026413545.1. NCBI lineage: Eukaryota > Metazoa > Chordata > Aves > Passeriformes > Muscicapidae > Cichladusa > Cichladusa arquata. The sequence goes on along the minus strand of JAOTQP010001652.1, from coordinate 34,239,300 downwards.
TAGTTTATACCAGCAGAGAACTTAAACTAAAATCTTTAACTTGTTTTGGATGCCTGGAACCGAAAGTTTCAGTCACTGTGCTGCAAGAGCACCCTGAGCACAGGGCTGCAGTGGACAGGGGCTTCTGGCTGGGTCATGAAGCCTTTCTTCTGCACCACAACTGCACAGCATGAAAACACAGCAGGAAGAACAGGAGAAGCAGCAGCCATTCAGTTTCACCTTAGGAGACCTTCTCATTTCTATCTCCTTCCATGAATTTTCGGTTCAGCTGACTGCCCCAAAGACTAAAGCAGCTCTTGTGATCCTCTTTAGCACATCTGAGTGCTATGTACTGTGAGACAGCCTATGTGTGCCTCAATGAAAAAGAGTTGCGTTAACTAAAAATCAGGCACTGCATTTCTTGCCACAACAAACCTTACGTACATGAAAATATTTGGAACAATATTCCAAGTGCTTTTGTCAGGTGTTCTTTTGTGGGTTTTTTGGAAGCATAAAATTTCTTATTTATTGTAGAGAAAGTCACTGAAAGCATGGAGAAATATTTTCAAAACAGGAGATAAAAAAACGCCACAAAAATTCAGTCATATCAATATATGTGCATATGAGACATTTTCTAGAGCTGATAATGCTGTCTCAGACACTTTGTCTAATGCTAGTAATATTGAGTGTTGCATTAAAATCCTATAAAGAAGTGTGTCTTCAGCACGTGCAAAGTTTCTAAAAATGCCATTGCTATTGACTTTAGCATCCCCTAGCTGAGGGCTTGCTCCTTTATTGGATTATTTTTTCCCCAGATGGAATTATATAAACTCAACTTTTCATCTGTTGAAAGGTCCCAGGCAGTTTAATAGAAAACATATTCCTACTGCCGTGCTGTAGAGGATGTTTCGGTGTTTCTTTCAGTAACAGCTTATTCTCCACTAAACTCAGTTTTTTCCATTTCAAAAACTAAAAGTGATTCATTTCTCAATTCAGTAGGCCATTTAAATAAATGCCTAACTTCAGGAATATGTGTAGTTTACTTGAAGATATTGATAGTGCTTTATTATATGGTTAACTCAAAGTTAAGACTTTTGCTAAATTAGAGCCTCTGTACATATATATAAGATTTCTCCAGCTATATATTCCCTTAATTTAATGAAACATAATATTTATAACATATTATAAATACTATAAATAGAAAGTAATAAAATAGAAACAAATATAATAATGTTATATTATATAATAAATATATAATTCTGTTGCTACATTATCATTGTTTAAGGAAATCAGTTGATGCATTAGATTATCTTGTCTTGAAAAAGTGCAGTAATTCCTGCCTTTCAAGATTTCTTTGGGTAGTTGCTGCAGTTTATTATAAGCTCCACTTTTTTAACTAGATCAATAGAAGGGTAAGATGACTCTTTCTAGGCCTGCTTGGCTGAGTAGAACTTGGCTAAGAAAACTAAAAATATCACAAAACTTATCGTTTGGTGCCTACCACACTTTAATATGTCCTGCTATTAGTTACAAACTATATGTTTCAAAAAAGAAAATAAGAGACAGTACTAAAGAAGGTGTTCCCCTAATCAAGCTTTGTTATACAGCTCCTTGCCACCCTTTAGAGAACCAGATGCCTCATTTTCATTTATACAAATGTTGAGGTAGCAATCAATGTAACAGGAATAGCTGCTGAGGCCAATGTTTTTGTGGTTTTGAGGCCAATGTTTTATGCAGTTTTTAGGTTTTTTAAAGCTTGTCTTCTTTGAAATAACCCACTAAAATCTGGGAAAATACTGTTAAGCAAGTACTAGCACTTCACCAGACCATCATGGGGTTACATTTGTTTTAGGGACTTATTTGAAACAGAGCCAGAGGTAGAAGAAACAGTAATGTAGACTATACCTGCAGCACACACGGAAAAAAAAAATAAAAAAAATAAAAATTGAATTAGTTAGTTTAATAGACAAAGAAATCACAAGATGTGGATAAACAGACCTTCAACAAAACAATGTCCCTTGCCACATTGAAATGAGAACAAGCTGTTGTTTTCCTCCAGGATGTAAAGGAATAGATGCTGAGAGTATGAGTCTAAGAATTGATGCTGATGGAAAATACTCCTTTCAGACTTGAGATATTTTGAACACGATGACAAAAGTCTATTATTTTCAGGGCAGCTCATTAAAATGTATGAAGGTGTTGCCAGTATTAGAAAGATACCACTTACAATAAAGTCAGTAAATTTCAGAGAAGGTCATACCAAAGATCCTATATCAGGTGAAAAATACCTATATGGTGCTATAATGGGACTCAAGAATGTGCTGGCAGAAGTTCAGGTTTCTTAGGTCACCTGTCATCATAACAGTGGATGCTGGTTCTAAGAGAAGGATGAACATATTTTAAGAGATCTCTCTGTGGATTCAGCAATTGTCTTCAGCTGCAGAGTGTCAGAGTCCTTGTCTCTTCCAAAATAAGTTCAGATCAGTAGCACAGAGGTATTCCACCAAGTGCTGTGGGCCATGCAATGCAGTGGACAGTGAAATAAGGTGGTCAGAGATGCACATTTTGTACCCATGCATATTCTGACACCAGAGCTCAAAAATCCATATTTATGGTTGGAATTGTTGAAGGATTTTGTTGAATTGCTTCTGCATTCTGTTGGAAAAGGGCTGTCATTATTAATTGGTCTTTCATTTTGCTGTTTTACAGGCAGTTCTCTAAATTGTCACAAATCATTGGCAAATTTTAAATTATTTAGGACAGGAGCTGTCATTGGCTTTCTATTTGTAAAGTGCCTAACACAGTAGTTTGCCTTTTGGTCCACCTAGAATATCAGTTTCAAATAAAATAACCATCACCTATCTCAGCTAACCTTTACCTGGGATAAACATAAATAATAGAACATGCACACAGTTGCAGTAATAAGGTAAAAATCAGCACATATTCTCCATATGAACTCTCCTTACATGGATTTATAACCCAGGAGAGATGGTGAATTTCAAACTTTGTAAAGGATGGAGAAGCATCTAAGGTCTTGAATGAAAACTTTTCTTAACCCTGGATAAACTGTTTTCACAACACTTGCAAGGAGGACTACATGATCAAATTTCCCACACAGCCTTGTAAAATAAGCCAGAAATGTGTCTGACTGTTCAGCATTGATAGCATATCCTTTACCAGAAGAATAACAAAAGCAAAAGCAATCACAACAGTAATACTACAGTACACATAATCTATCAAAAATGCTCAAGAAGCAAATTGAAAATTCAGGCTGATGTATGAACTAGTTTCCACTTGAATTACTGTCCCATGCAACTTCAAAAAAGACAGGCCTTCCAAACTTTGTTTAAAAATACAAGAACTAAAGCAAATGAACAAAGTGTTTCAGTTTGAAAATTACTAAATTTTCTCAAGTGATATTGTTTTAGTCAATCAAGGGATTTTTCATGCAAACTGAAATAAAACAAGCTCCAAGTCAGATCACAAAAGACAGGTGTCATTTTCAGATTACTTCAACCCCCTGACCACCAATGGATTTCCAGTAGCCTCTGAAACAATGTCATCCTCTAAGTCACAAAACAGGATGCAGGAATATGAGTGTCCAGGATGATTGGCCAGTCTAAATGCTTCTTTAAAAAAAAAAAATAAAATAAATTTAAAAAAAAAATCAAGAAGCCACAGAATCCCTGCATATTTTGAGTTGGAAGGCCTCACTCTCTGACTTGTGTTGATACCTTTAAAAAAATCTACTTTCAAAAGTAAATGGAGATCAATGTTCCTGATTCTATTAACAGAATGGGTAATAAAGTGTTTTTCTTTGCAATTTTTTTCTTAGAAAATAGTCTTGGTCAACAAAACACTGTAATAAAAGAACAGAATAAACAATTTTGGACTTCAGCTGAAATAAAGGCTGTGGTTTCACAAGCCTTTTCCTTTAATTTTGAAAATAGAGCGGCCCTATTTTACTGTACTTTTACTTTTTTCATATCATACTTGAACAAACATGTGATTAAACCAAATCCTTCGATCATTTCTGTGGTTGATCATAACGGACCCCTGAAAAGTGAATTTAAGGTATTGAATGCTGAAATATCTTTAACTAATATCTGTAAATATCTCCATGAAACTTTAACTTTACTTACACTAAAACCAGTGGAGACCAGTGACAAGACCTGAGAGAAAGCCCTGAAGTTGCATCAGTAGAGATTTAGGTTGGATATTAGAAAAAAACTTTCACCCAGCAGTGTTTGGGCACAGGAACAGGCTCCTCAAGGAAGTGGTCCCAGCATCAGCCTGACAGAGTTCAAGAAGTGTTTGGACAATGCTCTCTCGGGGTCATTCTTGGAGGTGTCTAGTGCAGGGCCAGGAGCCAGATTTTGGTGTTCCCTTCAAACTCATAATATTTTGATTCTATTAACTGTACCTTGGTCTTCAAAAGACCAAGAAAAAGTTTTTCTGTTATCCCAATTTATAGGCAAGTAGGCAAAGTATGTCTTCTGACCTCAGCTTTTATCATAACTTAAGGAAAAAAGAACAGTGTCACTATCAGTGTTGTTATGAATTTGTTACACTTTGTAGTGATCAGTCCTACCCCTACAAATGTTGATATGGAGGCCAAAAACTAAGACACTAGAGCAATGAAGAGCAAATTAACTTTAATAGCATTATGTTCAAGGGGGGGGTGGTTCTTCTTTGACTTCTTGACTTAGATAGCAAAAGAAAAAAAAGGCACCACTTTTATGAAAAATTGAAGATGACACAAAATTTTGTGCTGGTCAGTTTCACAGAAAAATTTGATAGTCATGAAGACATGCAAATGCAGTAGATGTCATATTTTTAAGCAGTTCTTCATGAAAAAGACTGTTCCATTTGAAAAATCCATTCCATTCAGTCAAGCAATGTCAGCAGTGAGTAATCAAATTCCATCAGCACAACAATATTTTAAAGTTAGTTTTTGCAAATCTCTCTCATGTTATCCTGGCTTCCAAGAACATCAAAAAATAGAAAAACTTTCCCCTTCATTCTCCGGTTTATTCACACTCAGCCTCTAAAATGACCACAGTTAAAAAAAAAAAAAAAAAAAAAAAAAAAAAAAGGATTAAGTGTTTCTAACTCTTAGACATCTCAGATAATTTAGCCTCCAGCTGCATACATTTTTAATATCACAGACAACATGATAATTGACACATGTGATTCTGGATCAGACTTTAGATTTTAAATTATTTCACTCAACTGAAATGTGTTTAAGTGCACTATCGAGACACTTTCAGCAATTCAGCTTTTAATGATTATCTGTCTCGCCAGTGCTACCTTTGATGTTAAAATAGTCCAAGAAATAATGTAATTTTCCCACATTCTCATTGGGTTATATTCAGATGTTTCTTAAATATTTTATTTAAGAACTCTCCCTGACCCCAACCACAGTAAAAATTTGAAAAGATTTTACTTATGGTAATTTCATATCTTGTAGTTTGCTAAATTCATTCAGATGATCAGGGCCTCAAAACCAGCATTGATTGATGAATCTGAAATAATATCAAAGGAATAAATCAAGAAGTTACAGCAGACATAAAAATATGAGATGTAGCAATGAGTTTCTAATAATGAGTGTTTCCAAGATTACTCTGTCTGAGACCTTAAAGATATATGATCATGTTCCCATGAATCAAAAATGGTAGCTTGAAAAGTTTAGTTACCCCATGTGCCATGGTGCACCAGGTCAAAATGGAGCATGTACAGTCCTGTGACAGATAGTATTTAATTAAGTGGCAGTTAATAGATGCTTAATTGACTGCTTCAGATCCACCACACTTTGCCATAGAAATCTCCAAACTCTATAGGCAAATAAAGAGGCTTAAAAGGCTCTATAAGCAGCACAGTTAAAAGAACCAGATCCATGCCTTCATTCATTATTTTACATTTCCAGCCATTGAGAGAATCTGTGAGATTTTTACCTATTGGAAAAAAACAAACAAACAAAAAAACCCAAATCAAAACAAAAAACAACAACAACAACAAAACAAAATAAAAACAAAGAAATAACAAAAACCAAAGAAGCATAAAAACAAACAGAATGTAACCTGGAGTAATGATCTAAAACACTCCAGTATAAATTATATTTCTAATGGAAAATTTTTAAACCATTGCTATAATTTCTTAATTAAAAAGAGACAAACTCATCACAACCTTATTCAACAACTCTTATTTTAATCTTTCTTTTAATTCTCTGCGTCAAACTAACTTTGCAGCCAGAGCACAGTTTTGAAAGCTAAGTTTTCTTTTGCTGAAAGAATTCTTTTTCATTAAGATGTTGCCTACTTTTGCTAATGCTTTCAGACAATGCGAACACTAGAAATAGGATTCCACTGAAAAATGCAGTTTCATTTTAAGGGTTTTCTTCAATACAAAAAATAGATTTGCAACTTTCTTACTGCCTTCCTGTCATCTTACCTTTTAAGAGCCACTCTCCCCTTTAGAACTGCTGAAGTCCAGGATATCCAAAAAGTTATGCTTTATCACCAGCACTTTTTTTTTAATGTATTGAATTTGGTTTAGAGAATCTTATTTTTCTTTACTTGATATTTTTTGCTACAATCAGCCAGGGATTGCTTTATTGATTTTTTTCCTAAAGAGTTTGTTTGGTTGGGGACTGAGATGCATGACCTTCTTTTGCTTCAGGCTACCTTTTAATTAATCACTATGAGTAGAAATAATCCAGAAAACAAAGCCTTGATTTGACAAGTGGTTTTTCTCCATTGCATTTCAGTTTATTTTTTTTCCGATCTTTTTTCCTAAAGAATATTTGACAGTATCTAAGTGTGCAAGCTCAATTAACCTCCACGAGATTCCTGCTTTGGACAAAGAGTCCCCACAAACCTTCCCCTCAGACAAAAAGACATCCTTTTTTAAAAAGACAAGATTTGTAATATATCCTGTAAGTCAACTAAGCACTTCACAAGGTAAATCTAAAGTTGTCTAAGAATAAATGCAGTGTCATTTAGTCACCTGACAGAAATTCATTGTGAGATGTCACATTTCCGCTCCTCAGAATGGATATCCCATTATAGAAATAACCAATCAATTCCTTCTCCAATAAGTTTCATTCAAAAATATAAAAAATAAGTTAAAAAAAAGTCAGGTCTCACTGTGCAGGCACTGATTGCATCAGAATTCCCCTTATCGCTGTCATCATCTTTACCCTCACACCCACGATTCTCTGTTACAGAGAATGTCTCATTTCTGTAGAAACTCTGTGGTACCAACATGACCACATAATCCTTTTCATAACACTTGTAGAAAAAGAGAGATGACAATTTGGGCAGAAATGGTCTGAAGAAAAAATGGAGGGCAAACACAAAGAACATGAGTAAAGTTTGAGAAAGTATGTAGAACTTCTTTCCTGGAGGTTAGATAGCTTAGTAGCAGGTTTTTTACTAAAATCTGTGATTACCTGGCTGCTGGTGCCTGCCACTAGAACAAGTGAAGGATTGACCCATCAGCTCCAGACTGGAGTGGGTACAGAGGGTGAAAAACAAACCTGAACATCTGTGACTTCAACTTGCAGTTGCAACGGCTGGAGATGCCAAGAGCAAATTAGTACCAAAGTACTGCAAGCAACTCCAGAGAGAGTGAGAAAGAGAGAAAGTTCAACAGAGCTTGATCCATGACACTTGCCTTTATCTCACCGAAGTAATGTGCATGACTGGCTTTCAAGGCACTGATATGAGAAGATGAGTTTTAAAAACTAGAGGGTAAGTAGGACACACAATACCTTGTACATGCTGAATTTGTATAGCTTCTCCAGGCAGTGGGCAGGCTATTATAACTTTATTGTTTCAGGATATAAGCCTATTATACTCTGCAAATGAATACAGTGACATTTTGCTGTATCGGTTGAAAAGATTAACAGTTCACAAAGCAAACTGCCGAGTGCGGCAAATTAAATACATTAAAATGTGCAAGCTTAAAATTCTGTACTCCCTGTGCTATAAACTTATATACAATACAGTTTAAAGGGTCCCAGTGGCTCAGTTAATAACGCAGTGGCCTGTCAGCTTTCTGGATGCAATTTAAGTCTTTTAGGTTGCAGTAAGCCATGACAGGGTGTGTTTTTCTCAGGCATTAATGAATGCTGTAGGTAAATTGTGCAGTAAGAAAGTGGCCCTGAGGTATATTAGTGTCACAGTAAATGTGCTAGGACTATTTTAGATGTTATTATTAAAAAGAAAAAAAGGCTATTTTGGATAAATATCAAACAGCTTAGAAGTTCATTGCGGAGAAGCACTGGAACATTTCGACACACTCGCAGACTAAAACCATGAGAGATTTAGCAGAGATTTAGTATTTTCTCTACTAATACTCATCTGCCAGAAGAACTAGGCCTAATAACTCTCTTTAATTTCAAGAAAATTAACACTAAAATGACCACAGTTCCTTATGAGACCCAAAGATTTAACATGAAGTTTCCTCCAGTAGCTAGAAGAAACAATGTCCTAAGAAACACAATATTTCAAAACAAATTGCTTGACCTCAGCTAATATTAATTGCAATTAATATGGATAGAAATGCCCTGTTTCCTGGGGCACCAGCTATTTGACCATTTAAATGCCCACACAAAATCCATGGTCCTTTAGACTGAAACTCCTTAGTGAAAGAAAATGGTGTTGAGAAATCAGATTAAAATGCATAGACAACAAATCGAAGGAGACACACAGAAAAATTCAAGATTTCATTTTAAAAAGACACTTGAGATTTTGTTTACACTTAGTCCTTTTGGAACAACCTGTCAATTTTCCAGGTTCTGAAAAGGGTTATTTTTAACAAGTAGAGACATGGGCAGATTCTAATAGGATCAGAGCTAGAAAATTATGTTCACAGCATTTTGCATTTATCAAATACTATCTAGAGATTCTTATCCCAGCTGTGGGTCTAGACCAAAGTTGAAATATGTTTTAGCTAGAACAAGAAGATGATTAAGCCATGCGAATAAGTAGATTTGAAGAGCTACTTTCCTACTCTCATGAAATATCAGATTTGGTTCTACTGCTGAATCAGACAGAGGATTTGGCTTGCAGCAATTTTAGCCATGCTGAATGGTTACATATTACCCTAAATATTACTTAATAGCTCTTTGAGTATGTGGATAAATCCTTTTCCCCACTCTGGCTTCCGTTGCTCTGGTTCAGCAACACAGGCACTGTTGACTGGTGGGAACTTGCATTTTGCAAGGATGAAATAGAGCTTAGCAGATCCTCAGCCACTTCCATAAACCCCCTTCATAAACACCCCTGATGTTGGTACAAAAATGTCTTGAGACTGAGATTTTGTTGAGTACAATTTGGAATTCAAATAATTCTGAATGTGTGTAAATCCGGTTGTCCAAACTGTGTCAAAAATTATGCTCCTACAGTACTCCTGAGTTTGAGTATCCCAGCTGCCAGGATGGCAAATCTGGCCCAAGTATCATAATTTTATTTCAACAGAATTCAGGACAGTTGAAGCAGGCCACAAGGTGAGTCCTGGCTCAAGAATGGGGCATGATTCTCAGTGTTTTCAATTTATCTGTTTTCTTATATACCCAAATAGTCTAAGCCACTTTTAAGAGTGAAACAACAGATACCAGCTTGATTCAAATGCTAATTTTTCTTTTTGAAGTATTCTAAGAATTCACAGAACCACAGAATAATCTGAGTTGCAGGTAACCCAGAGGGATGATTACATCCAGCTTTTAAGTGAATGACTCATAATAGGGGTGGAATTCACAACCTTGGTTGTTAACACCTTAGTGCTCTAACAAACTAAGTTAATCTAGGCCAATTTCTGCTCTGGTTAGGGTACTTATTTTATTGTTCTACCTCTGTCCCCCCGCCCTATGAACAGCCAGGACCTAAACCAGAGTTAATGAGTGGTATGACCAAAATTTTCCAGACTAATTTTAAAACACATTTATGAAATAAACAATTTTGCTGAAGTTGAGAACAATTTGGATTAATGTTGTCTTCTGTGAAAACTGAAAGAATGGTTTTACATAGCAAATGTTTAATGTTTCTGACAGAAAAAAATAGAAAATAAATGCATTCTTTCTTCTTCCACTGAAATGTATTTAACATTTTCCTCTGCAGTCCTATAGTTTGCTGAACCCTGTGGGGACATTCTGTGTGTCTTTCCATAAGAATCTTTTTCATACCATGAAAATGAATGTCCAGCCTTACTGACTGTAGCTTTAAACCTCAGTTACCTGAAAATAATTTCCTAGCACTAGTGCTGCCTGCATCTGCCAGGCCTCACCCATCTATGTTAGACATCCTAATCGCTATCAGAAATGTCACATGACAAATTTCATGAAATTTAGTATACAGTAGGATTCTGAGAGAATACAGAAGATACAGCTTACAGGAATCCGTTGGAAATCAGTTCAATGCCTTTTTTTTCTATACAGGGATCAGCAATTTGAGTCAAGCTTCTAAAAGATTTTCTAGGATGGAAAGTCATGGTACTTTATAGAAACTAAAGTCAAGACTATTCCAAAATATGTGCGTAAGTTTAGCTCCATGAACATGAGTTTTGTCTATGCTTGTACTGAGTTTTTTTGATGTGACTGACCTTTGCACAAAGGTCTAGAGGAATATTGGCAAAACTTAATAGAATTTATCACAGAATTCTGCATTTTCAACTTTTTTTTATTTTAAAAGTAAGATGAATTATTTATTACTACTGAATACTCATTAAAAATTTTTACAGTTTAACATATTTCCAGAAAGACTCTCATTCCTCACTTGTATTTATGTCTTTTTGAGAAGAGAGGGCTTAAAATCTGACAAATTTTGACTTGTCACACCAGCCAACTTTGTAACTCTTATATTTCATATACTTTACTCATGTAAGAGGTGTGCAGGTTGCTTTGGGGGGATCAGTAATGGCAATTCTTGAACTAAAGTACTATTGCAGCTTCTAAGGATGAAAAATTCCCTGGTGAATTTTATACGTGTTGTTTTCAAAATTCAGAATGAAGAAATAGAAACATAAAAAAGTATTTAACACAAATTATAATAAAATCTCACTAAAATTAAGTTATACTGATGATGAAGAGGCTGATGATAATGATTATTCATTTTTGAAAAATCTTATCAATATTAGCGGAAGCCTGTGTTGCTGTACTCTGTGTATCAAAATTCTTCAGTACACAAACACATTTAAAGGAGAGAAGTTTAGGGCTTCTTCCTATAGAATGGTAATTTTGACTCATACTATAATGAAAGCAGCCCCTCTCCTGGAATAACTCCAGCTAAATTGATTTCCAAGGATCTGATCGAGCACTCTGAAGTAGAATCAGTATAAGGCAAGAGGAAGAAAAACAGAATTAGGAGGTTGCACAAAAAAAGGAGCTCAAACAGTAGGAGAAATAATCGAAAATCAAAATTACAGAGTATCTACCTGTGTCAAATAAAACCTACTTTGTTCCTACACTATGTTCCTAGTCAATGGTAAATCTCTCTCTGGCTTCAGGTTTCTGATTTGGGAATGAAATGTTTGTCCTAGTGATTTTAAATTATATTTTGTGGATTGTTTCCCACCTCTACATGAAATCGAAAGTATCAGTTCTTACTTCTGTAAAGTAGCAAGGATCTTGGATCTTCTCTAGATATTATTCAAATTGCTATTGTTTCCTGTCTTACCTCTTAATGCCTCTTATTTGATTAGCAAATAAAAGAACCTGAGTCTTGCCAGCAGTTGAAATAAATTAAAAATTTTAATTGCTTTTTACTTCAGCATGATTTCTATTTGGGTTTCAGCTGGACGAAATTTACTTAAGAACCAAAGTCTTATTGTGAAAACTTGGTTTGTTTTCATTTAAGCATCCCCCAGAGGCTTTCTGCTGTGAAAATGGAGCCTGATAACAATGAAAATCTTAGCTCATGCCAGAAATCTCCAGCTAGGTCTTTGCCATGAATATGATATCCTGGAATTCATGATGCTAAAGTTAATTTTATTAGACTATTATGCTTTCAGCAAGGCATAGCACTTCAGTTGAATTAATATTTTCCAGTTTTATCTATACGTAATTTGGAAAAAATATTTTTCCTTTTCAGGAATTCTTTCTCTTCCAAAAATTTTTTTAAAAGTGCATTTTTGTTTCTAAGTGTGTTGACATTTTTAATTACTATTAATTTCAGACAAGAATCCTGAAACTGAATGTTCCGGAATGTGTAGGGACACCTTTTAAATGTGTCAGGGAAAAGGCAGCAGCTTGTGGTATGACTGGACAGGTTAGTAAGAGAAAAAAAGAAATTTATAAATATAAGATGAAAATCATAATGGGAGAAGAAATAGGAGAAATGGCTAATTCTAATACAACTTATGAATCATGCTCAATGCTACCCTAAGCTGAGTCACAAGGCTTTACACGAGTCTTTGTGCTATTTAAAATGTACAGCCTTGCATATTCTCTACTTGAAAAATCACTGTATGGCAACCCTACATACTTTCTAGATCAAATACAGGATTCATAAAAGCTGGCATTTTCTATCAGCTTTAGAAGACACCTTCAAAAGTCAAGGATGTGATCTTTTACCAGTCTCTCTTCCTGAAGAATGTTTCAAATATAAATTCTGTAAGCCTTTTAACTGTACTTGTAATTCTGATGGAAATGGAAATAAGTAGTTTCATTAGCTTGAGTTTAAAAACAACTTAACTGTAAGAAAAAGGTTATTTATTCACACACATGACACAGAAAATGCTTTGGATTAAAGTCCTTTCATTACAAAAGAGTTGGAAAGGTAAAATAAAATTAGATTCAGCTAGATCATTTTAATGTTTGATTATAATCCACTGAAGTGGGATAAAATTTTTTGTGGCAGCACTGGTGATAATAGGGTTACATACCCTCTCTAAAATAAAATGTGAAATTTACATGCAAAGTGATGTGTTCTCTTGCTGCACACATATAATTCCCATTAGCATTAATGGGAAATATATGTGCCTATCAAGAAGCAAATATACCCCATTAAATTCCCAACCATCACGTCAGTTTCTGACGTCTTCTAATATGATCTATGCTCATACAGCAAAAAAAAAAAAAATTAATAACTCAGCTCAAATATACTGGGTTTCATATGTAGGATTTTATGAAGAACAAGTCCATGTAGCTCAGAGATACCTGTGAGGAAACTGGAACTTCAGTTATGCCTGTGGCAATCGATGCCTGGCAGCATACCCCAAAAATCCCTACAACAGATACCAAAAGCAAAAGAGCAGGGAAGCCAACACAGGTGAATATAGCACAACCCATCACAGATCAAGTATGTTATACACAAAACTAGCTTCTTTCTAAAAAACCATGCTGGGGTCACCCTGGCTAAGTTCCAAATGCCCATCCAGCTTCTCACATTCCTCCTTGATGGGATGGTGCAGGGGGTGGAGGTGAATAGGTATAGAGAACTTATTGATTCAGATAAAGACAGGGAAATTGCTTGGAAATTAGCACAGTGGGGAAAATAGACTAATTTCGGTTAAAAAAAAAATTAATTTATTGGCAGTTAAAAGAGATTTGGGAGGTGAAAAATGAAGACACCTGTTAAAACACCTTTCCTCTCCACTTCCTTAAGCCAAACTTCACACTTTTATTCCTGACTTTTCCCCACTGATCCAAGAGGCACAGAGGGGATAGAGGGGGCTACGGCTTCCTCTGCAGATCCTTTCTACACACATTTGTCCCCTGCTCCAGTGTGGACTCTCCAGTGCAGTACTTTAATGAAATATCCTCCTGCTCCAGCATGAGATCCTCCACAGGCTGCAGCAGAGATACCTGCTGTGGTGCCTAAGAGCCTCCTTTGCCTCTGCCTTCGCCTTTGCCTTCGCCTCTGCCTTTGCCTCTGCCTTTGCCTTTGCCTCTGCGTTTACCTTTGCCTTTGCCTCTGCCTTTGCCTCTGCCTTTGCCTTTGCCTCTGCCTCTGCCTCTGCCTGTGCCTTTGCCTCTGCTTCTGCCTTTGTCTCTGCCTTTGCCTTTGCCTCTGCCTCTGCCTTTGCCTTTCCCTCTGCCTCTGCCTTCGCCTTTGCCTCTGCCTTTGCCTTTGCCTTTGCCTCTGCCTTTGCCTCTGCGTTTACCTTTGCCTTTGCCTTTGCCTCTGCCTTTGCCTCTGCCTTTGCCTTTGCCTCTGCCTTTGCCTTTGCCTCTGCCTGTGCCTTTGCCTCTGCTTCTGCCTTTGTCTCTGCCTTTGCCTTTGCCTTTGCCTCTGCCTGTGCCTTTGCCTCTGCTTCTGCCTTTGTCTCTGCCTTTGCCTCTGCCTTTGCCTTTGCCTTTGCCTCTGCCTCTGCCTTTGCCTTTGCCTCTGCGTTTACCTTTGCCTTTGCCTCTGCCTTTGCGTTTGCCTCTGCCTTTGCCTTTGCCTCTGCCTTTGCCTTTGCCTTTGCCTTGGCCTTTGCCTTTGCCTCTGCCTCTGCCTTTGCCTTGGCCTTTGCCTTTGCCTCTGCCTTTGCCTCTGCCTTTGCCTTTGCCTTTGCCTTTGCCTCTGCCTTTCCCTCTGCCTCTGCCTTTGCCTTTGTCTTTGCCTGTGTTTTTGCCTTTGCCTGTGTTTTTGCCTTTGTCTCTGCCTTTACCTTTGCCTTTGCCTCTGCCTTTGCCTTTGCCTCTGCCTTTGCCTTTGCCTCTGCCTCTGCCTTTGCCTTTGCCTCTGCTTCTGCCTTTGCCTCCTGCTCCTCCTCTTCCTCCTCCTCCTGCTGCTGCAATGGGTGTCTTAGCACTGCCCCTGGCCTCTTCCCACAGAGGTCACTTCTGCAGCCCTTCTCCTGCCAACACCTTGGACATTAAAGCCAATACAGAAATAAATCATGTAGATCAGGATTTCTGCGTTGTGCCAGGCAGACATATTCCTTAAAGCAGCTGGACCTACTTCAGGCTGGACCCACTTTCTGGCTAAGGCTAACGTTTTCAGCTTCAAAAGTTTTGTAAATATACCCTCCAAGAGGCTAAAAATCCTGTGCATATTTCATGCCCCCAGTTTTCCAGTCCTTTGCTCTGACTGACTCACAAAGTAATCTGTTCTCAACGTACACAGCTCCTACCAGTAAATTTAATTTTTCACTGGTTAAAACCAGACCACTTCCAGTGTGAAGCTGTCTTGTGTAAAGGACTGTGACACTAAAGTCTTTTCCTGAAGTAATGTAATTGTGACTGGATGAGATGACTGCTATTACAGTATATAAGGTGTAGTAAATAGGCATTCTGGTTCGTATCACTGACAAGGAAGAGAAAGGATATCTAGATGAGAGATGGACTAGGTAGTTTGGCAGGAAACATGTAAAATTAAATGGGTTGATGTGATTTTTTTCAGATATGAGAGAAAATACATCATTTGTGCTATGAAAAATAAAAAGGCATTCTATAAACACATATCCACAGAAAATCAAAACAAAAATAACTGATTATTCATAAAAGTTTGGTCATTCAGTAATCTTTAATATTTAAGTTTTCTTTTGTGTGGAATCCTACGAGTCTAATTCTGACTCTACTATGAAATATAGAAAAAGTGAGAAGCAGACATTTGCTTCATAGATTTTATTTTATATTAACATACCTGCAGATTATTTGAAATAGTCCAAACTAAAGAAGAAAATTCACTAAACTGTGATTTCTTGTCTTGTATTATTTTTGTATTTTTCTCTTTCCTTTGCCCTATCTTTTTCACATTACATAGATTTTTACATTTTATCATTTATAACAGAATAAAACCCAAATGTCTTAGGGCAAGAATCTATGAAGTAGGCAATGTCCCAAAAAGAGAGAGTTATTTCCTTTCTTCACCATCTTAGCCTTCAAGGAATTGATTTTAGGGGCACGACAAAAATAGCTCAGGAAATAGGTCTAGGCTCTGATGTAACACAGCAGTTTTGTGATTTCAGCAGAGATATGCCAATTCACACCTGCCAGGAAATCTGGCCTTCAACCCTGAAGAGCCAATTACAAGATGTATATCGCTTCATGATGAGATCTATATTATCAAGCACATTCTGTGGAGTTTTCCTTGCTAGCTTCAGGGGAATAGATATTTACACACGAGTCATTGACATGGCTTGAGCTATCACTGAATCTCCAGAGAATCATCAACCTTTTCTTCACAGCAGAAAAGGTAAGAGAAGTCACATTTTCAGCTCTAAATTGTTGCTGGTTTATTGGAGATCATGTCCTCTACAGTCCTTCAGCCCTTCAATTAATACATTTGGATAATACCTACATTTTATGAATATCCATCAAGCTTCCATTCCAAATTGTTTCGGTGACTATGTTCTATGTTATGATTCATATTTTCCTTAAAAAAGAGGACAGAAAATAGATTATGTAAAAAATCTGCAAAAGACCACAAAGACAGAATGAAAGAATACCAGAAAGTCAAAAAGACAGAAGCAAAAGTTTTTAGAAATGTTGAAAGTTCTCAGTCAAGTTCTCCCAGTATTGAAATAATGGTCTTGTATTTGTATCTATTTTCTTTGTAAAGGTCTTCATAATCTTTTCTTCTTTGTAGTTCAACCTTACTAAATCCCCTACTGAAAAAACCTATAGCCAAAAGTGTCAATGAAAATATGTATCCTTTGACAAATTCCAAAGTACATCTGAATTATGTCCTTCAGATTTTCAAGTCTGTAATAGTGGATATGGCAATAAAATGCAATGGTTTTTAGGTGCAGCTTTGTTCAAGTAATATATGTGCCAGACAAAATTATGAATCTTTTACTATGTGTTGAAGTACATGTTCTTTCCTTCTCAGTGAATAACTTTAAATATAGATTAAACAGTGTGTTCCCAAATTTTTCTCAAAGCCATATGAAATAAATGGCAATTGTATATTATTTTTACCCAAACATACTTATTTTCCCAAATAACTGACAAAAAAGAACTATTGAAACAGGTGAAAAGCTGCTAAAAGTCTCAAAGCAATTGTTTTTTGCCTGTAAAATGGAATTTCAGAGAGACTAATGGGTCACATAAGCAATCCTATTCTACTTATGACAGAGAAAGTAAAACAAAACTGAATGTAAACCAAGCCATTAACTGACTAAAAGCATCTTGATTCATAATTTGGAGTGCTGTGAGCACAGGTCAGATGTGGATTTCGGCCTGATCCAACCTGTCATTTCACTACAACTCCTCACTTTTTATCTGCTATGAGGCTCTAATATTCATTGATTAAAACTAAAATTATTTTCCAGAATACTGAAGAAAAGAATAACAAAATTGGAAACTTTGCAACTTGTCATATTAATGAATGAAGTATAATTAATAGCAAGAAAGAACTGAGACACAGTACAATAGCTCAATTCATCACAATATCAATAAGTCCATTTAGTAAAGCAAAATAGAGGGAAATTACAGGCTTCAGAAATATGTGAATTCATATGACCATCATGAGAGTCTAAGATTTGTATGAATAAAAATAATAACTGTTCTAGCTAATGGAAGCAATAAGTAGGTAGACATGCAGGTTTAACATATAGAGCAAAATTGTAGAAAAAATGCTAATTAGAAGTTCTACATTTAGACATGACTTTAAAGCTATACCAAGTGAAATTAACCTTAGGGTGTTACAAACTGTCTCACAAGCTTTGCACTTCTAAGTAAAATAGCATGCTATCCACTAGGAAATTGAAAAATGTGTTTTAAAACTCTGTCTCTTCTGCATTGATGTTCTTGCCTTCATTGATGTGTAGTCTCTTGAATTACCTACCTAAGCATTTTCTGACAAAAAAGAAAATACCCAGGAAAAGGAGAATGAGGACTAAAAGAAAAGAGAACATTATTTTATTTAAAATCTATCCTTCCCTTGTATTTTTATCTGAAAATGTAGCAGTTAAAATAGTTGCTGAAAGATAAGAGGTGGAATTAATTTCTGTTCTATATGGAAGATTGTATCTGTCACCTCCTGGAAGTGCCCTCTTATCCAGGACTGAGCTAAGAGGAAAGGTATTTCTAAAACTTTTTTCAAGACTTTTCTCTTTTGCACAACACAAAGGAGAAGATTTTTCAGACTAAACCAGAGCAAATGACCAGAATTACCCTGTCCTGTGACTATTGTCCATAAGAATGGAGATGAAATTTTAAATTCTGTTCCAGGAAGAAGTTTGTGTGTTTACAGCAGTTTTTACAGTGAATATTTGTCTAGTTGCTCAGCAAGGACTGTCATCATGATGTTGACTACCATGGGTGATTTTGGAAACACTGAGCCTACAAAATCCTGTCTGTATTCTTCATCTCTGCCTTTTCCTTGATGAAAAACTTTGCTATTTTTTCACTTGTCTCTAGGATTAGATGAACCTCAGCAGAATTTTGATTTGTACTGAGTTACCTATGGGTAGGAGAGGTTAAGGGAAACTTTGGCACCTGTATCTTGCTGTAGATTTAAAACATATGTAGTGGCAAATGATAACTATAAAATTGTGATTTCATGTGGTACAAGATAAAATCCTTACTCTTACTCCAGTAATTATCAAAATAAAGGATTCAAGTTAGGCCATTTAACATTTTAATTGCAGGCTTTGTTCTCAGTGTGGATTAATTTTATGCCATATTATGTTCTTGTAATAATTTTCCCATGAAATGAAGAATTAGGGAATGGAAAATATATCGTCTTATGTACAATATTCCATGAATTAGAATAATGTACTCTAGTACCTTGACCTTTTCTATATTCTGTAATTTGATTGAATGGTCGTTGCACTTTTCCCTCATTAACAAACTGAATAACCAATTGCTGAATTGATGACATGGGCATGAAGTCAAGAAACAGAATAATGAAATAGTCACAGCAGCATAGTATATAGATGACTATGTCTAAGAGAACGCATGAGCCACTAAATCTCAGAATCAGTGAGAGGGACTGGAATAAGAGCAGAAAGTGCTCAAGATAGAAAACCTCTTCATAATAATAGAGCAAGCTTAGCCTATTCCTATGAAGCCCTTGTAAAATCCTACTGCCATATAAAATACTAGTGCAAGTAAAATATTAAGGTTTAATTTAAACAATAAACACATCACTAGACTAGAAAAGGCTTAAAGTTTCTTTAACAAAGAGCTCAACCTCAAATATTTATAAGCGGATTTAATGTCTAATGAACTGACAGTCATCATATACACACACAATAGTACAGTGATGGAAGTATTACAAATTAGCCCTAGAAAATCATTGTCTACGCCTACCCTTTCTACCAGACTATACCCACAGGGACAGCATTTCCCTCATGTTAGTATCCTGAAAGCATAATTCACATACCAAAATACTGAGAAAATTAGGTCACAAGAAGACTGAAGAGATGTTATAATTGTATAGTATAGAGCAGAAAGCTTTGCTCTCCCGCTGGTTTCACTTTGTAGTTGATTGCAGTAAACATTGGTTATATGTTTATACTCAGCTTTAAAAATACTTACAGTAATTTTGTACCACTGATTTCCATTCATAGTCTTCTCCAGCATCTAGTAGGGAGTTCTGATCATCATTATCTGCCTTACTAAAACATAAGATTCATAGAGAGGGGTAGTATGCAACCTTTTATCAGCTGTCTAGCCAGTGTTGTTTTGGTTCACCAGGAGGAAGAATAAAATACCTTTAGTTCAGGATAAAAATAAAGTACTGCAAATTTGCAACTAAATATGAACTCTTGCTTCAGTAATGCTATTTTTAAACTGCAGTGTTTCGCCATTCCAGCTGGAATTAGTTCCATGGATTTGTATGGAGTTACTTTAAACTTATATTATCATAGTTCCTCCTTGCACCAGGAAGAAAGACTGTTTGTGTTTACTGTCCTGAGTAACAACTAGATATTTCTTACAGTTAGGCAATACTGCAAATGTAACCTTTCCAGATTACTATCATCAGAACTCTGGGTAGAGTGAAATAGAACAAGAAATTTTATGCTTTCTACCAGTCTACATAGAATAGCTGAAAATTCATTTTGTAGGTTTCATCATTCATTTTGACGTTCTTTCCTTTTTTTCCCAAGAAAGAAGTATATTTAAAATTTACAGAACTGCCTCAGAGGTAAGTGGCATCCAAATATTTTTCTGTAAAAATAAAACATGTACAGTGTCAGTGGTATTTGCCTGTGGATTGATGATGTATTGCACAAGGATGTAGAGACATCATTACTATGAAACTTGTAACATTTTAGTTTAGGGTATATTTAACCTTTAATACAAATCATTTTTATTTCCCCTGCGTGGATTCAAAGATATACATATATATATATTTAGTTTGTTTGTGTTTTTTTCCTGTGTTTGCCTATACTGTGGCCGCTACAATTTTTTTCTTTTAACAGAACTAGAATAGTGGACTTGATTGCAAACAACAAGAGTAATATAAAGAACTCCAAAAGCACCAGCTTAAATTGAATAGATTTCAGTGTAAATGAGTCTGAAATTGGGCTTTCAATAGGGACTGGTGAAAATACATTTTACATTGGAACTGTCATCCAAATCAATCTTGAGAAAAGGCTAAGTCTGTAATTTAAACTCACAAAACCTCCTAGAAAACAGACTGGCACAAATACCCTGAAATTCCTGTTTCTCATTTTTGTCTGTACTTCCTTGATATGTCTTTCTCCTCCACTCAGGTCCCATACCATGATTAGTCACCGATTTCTTTCATGTATATTATATATAATCAATGGAGATAATTTGCCTGCTGACCATATTTTCTGAGTAATTGAAATGCATAGTGATTTTCTGTTATGTGTTACTAGTTCCTTAAACTTCATTCCAAAAAACAAAAGGATCTCTGGAGACACCAAGGATTAATATTTACTTAAATGTCCTTCCAGTAGCAAAGGTAACATTTGGTCTCAGTAATCTGCCCTTTGCAAACGTGCTGCCTACCAGTGCAATGACTTTATCTAGAGGCATTCCTCTGATCCATATCTGACTCCAGAGGCAGTGGGATTTGGTGGCTGGGCAGAGACCCAGGCTGCTGATCCGCCAGCCAAAATTTGTGTACTCTGAGATGAAGACCTCTTGGCTCTGAGTGATAATTCAGTCAGAACTGCAGAAAATTAGGCAAAGACCTTGAAGAATGAAGCCATTAAAAGCCTCACAACAGCTGAGAAGGTAATAAAAGGAAGGCAATTTAGCAATAGGTGCTAGAGAAAAGGAAGACAGGGAGCTATTCTGAACAATAGGTGGCTGGCTTTGAATCTTTGATGTTTCAACAATTTTCAATTATTTCAGGGCGGAGGAGGTTAACTATGAAATTCTGTCTCTGAAATTTGAAGAGTCCTACTCCAAATAAAAATTAAACTTTAGATCTTTTCTTTCTTTCTGTATTTTCTTTTCTTTCTTTCTTTCTTTCTTTCTTTCTTTCTTTCTTTCTTTCTTTCTTTCTTTCTTTCTTTCTTTCTTT
>JAOTQP010001652.1:34203373-34217217 GCA_026413545.1 Cichladusa arquata | reverse complement strand
TTTTTCTTTTTCTTTTTCTTTTTCTTTTTCTTTTTCTTTTTCTTTTTCTTTTTCTTTTTCTTTTTCTTTTTCTTTATTTTCCTTTTTTCTTTCTCTTCTTTCTCAGCTTTGGGGTACAATTACAGGTTTAAGGTGATAGGCAGTTTAGGAAGGCTGGACCTTCCCAGTGGGGAAAAGGGAGAGGGCACCATGCAGCCAGGAGTTTAGGATGAAAAGAGGCTGCACCGTCCAAAACGTGGAGAGAGGAAACCCTGCAGGCGTGTGCCCAGTGGATTCTCTCCTTTTATTTGAATAAAGTTGCAGGACTCCTCTGTCTTCTTTCTGGACACTGGCTTTTCAGAGTGTGATTTTCTGTAATGCTAATTACTATTAGCTAAGCACAGAAGTCACTAGGTGAAGCTGAACAGAGTGGTTAGTTTCATACTTGGCGATGTATTAGAGGACTCAAAATCTCCCCACCAGAGAGACGTGTGTTCAGGTCCTCTACAGAAGGAAGAAGTGAGCCTTCTGCAGGAAGAGTTCCTCCAGAACTGGTGGACAGTGAAAGGGCTCACAGCCAGCATATGAACTATTGAGTGGAAGCTGATCTCATACATTGCCAGAAGTATCAAACTGTGAAGCACAAAATAAAGTAGGTGCTGCTGTCAGAAAAAGAACCAAACCCTTCAACATCCCTGTATTAATAAATCAGGTTTAAAAACAGGAGCACATCATGTCCAGCAACACAAAAATTTCTCTTAAAACTTCTACAAAAATTGAAAATTTTCATAGAAGTTGAGTATCACAGCTGCTTTCTTGGTTAATTTGAATTAGAGCCCTATGACAAACTAGGTCAGTCAGACCGTGCCTAATTTGCAGAAATGGGGAAAGAACTATAATGGATTGTGCAGCTAAAACCAAGAGATGATTCACATATTGCATAAAAATGGAACATCATCAGCCCAATGGAATTCTTTATAGTAACACTGGTGAGCACTGCTAAAATACCACGTTAATCAAGGGGTGTGATACAAAGCCCATGAATTAACGTTAATTAATGTCATGCTGCTGCATGAGCTACCAAGACACCCAAACTGGTAATACTAATACTTGAAGGAGATACCAATAATAAAGGGTAAATAGATAAAATGTGACCTTTCAAATGATGCACTTCTTGCTTCCTAAGGGGCTCTACCTTGTTAATGCATAGATCAAGTGTGGCATTTTTTGTCTCAAATATTTTTACTGTTGTGACAAGAAAGATGCGATTGGAAAATAAGGTCTTCTGGAGGTGGGGCAGTGCTGTTCTGAGCCAACTTCCTGCTCCACTTTGAGACTCGTGTTCAGCCCCCCTCCAGGACTCACTTCCAAGGCTGGTAGTGTATGTGTGAACAGAGCAGGGAGAAAAATCCTGTTTACATAACAGGTGTGCTCCAGGTTAACTGTAAAATCTGGCCCTGTCCACCACTACTCTGTACTTGATTTCTGTCTTTTAGGTTTTTTCTCTAGAGTGCTAATCTCCACATGGAACCAATACTAAAATACTCACACCCTTTCATATCGGACCTCCCTGAATGACCTTGACAAGAGCTAACACCCACAAGTCATGGATCTGCCCTCTACCTTCCATTTGTCATTCATTTCCAGTAAGATTATAACTGCTCTGAAGTGAGATTATTTTCTACTATATAATCTAAACTAGTAGAAGGGACTGATTCCAAAGGTGGCCCCAAAAAAACACTGTAAACAATTACAGTGCCAAGAGCAAACACATTTTTTTCCCCATACTTTTTTCAGTTTGGGGTATCCCTTACTCACCATGTTTCAGAGGAAGCAGAGATGAAAAAAATCTAGGTCTCTGGGTGGGAGTACCAAACATAAAGCAACATGATTCTCTTGAGAAGAAATTGAAACTTATTGTATTGATCTACTTTTGGTAATTTTGTTTACTGTTTAGTTGAAATTGAAGGGAGTGGGGGGAAAAGCACAAATCTGCTGAGCACTGTCAGTTCCACAAAGCTTGATGATGGAATTGCAAATCTCACATGACCACATCGTAAACCTCACAGTACAAATCTCTATTTTCTTCAGTCTAAGGATTTGAGGAACAATTTGCAGGAAGTACTTTAATGACCTGAGGGAAGAACTTTGTGCGTGCATTTTATATTTATTCTGTGTTTCATTAGATTTATTGTGAGTTTGAGTTTTGGAGATCCTTAAGAGTTTTGTAATATTTCCATGAAGAAAGAGTAAGATATCTGACTTCTGCTCCTCCCCAGTTCAGGATATATAAGATTTACAGTCCATTTCATATTTAAATGTACAAAAATATTTCTTTACAGGTATTTCTGTTTAAGACAGAAAACAGGTGGACAACTGTGTCTGCAGAAGTTCTGTCTTTCAGACAATCTTAAAGTTACAAACTTAAACTTAAAAGTTACAATTGTAAAATGAAATTTACCTCTTGCTTTAGTTACAGCTACATTTATCTAGTTCTTAAATAATAGTTTCTTAAAATATTTTGAAGATTTGCACTGCAAATCTTTGCCCTCATAGTTATAACTGGCAGAAGAATTAGGGTTAATATTTTTTTCTTTTTATAACTGTTATTTAACTATCTAACTGCTGTTATGCTTTTTATTATCGAGTATTCAAAAATCCTATTATTTCATGAAAGTTAAAAACAATGTTATTCAGAATTAAAACAAAAGAGTGACAGTCCTGTCACCATTCACCTGGCTCACCTTTCAGCTGAACCTGAATCCCACCTAAGCAATTGAGTGGAGAAGGGCAGCTTCAGATCAGGCTGAGATCATCTGTCTCCCATTTCTTGGAAGCAGGTTTCAGAATGTGATAAGTAATGTCAGCAAATGCCTTTTAATACATCTCTCAGCTATGACATGCCTCTAACTTAATTGCCTAACAGAGATCAGCAGGACTGGCAGGTTCAGAAGCACTCTGATCTCAGGAACCAAGATCAGAAGCACCCTAGCACACTGGTTGCAGAGTTGAAATAAGGGGAGGTGGTACTTTGAGGACAGCACGAGTTAGGTGTGCATGTATCCAACAGTCAAGGGGGGCTCAGCAGTCACCTCAGATGGAGGAGACTGAGTGCAGCATCGTATGCCAAGAATTAAATATTTTGAGGGATGGAAGAATTAAGAACTGGATTAGTTGACATTGTTAATAGCAAGGTTGTGGCAAGACAGTTTCAAGCCTATTAAATTATTAATACAAGACAGAAAGGTTTCAGCAAGAGAGTGAGAAACCACCCAGCAGTTTGGTGGTTTCAATACTCAAGCTTCATTTTTCATCACACAGGACATGAATTTACATCTGTATCTCCTATACCAGGACATTAATAAAAATCCATATTTATTCCAAAAGCTGTTTCTCTGTTTGTGAGTAGGTATATACACTGAATGACAGAAGGAATTTCATAACTCAAAGGAATAGCATTCATTTAGTCATCATTGAGACCTCTCTGCATTTCAGTGGTGCTGGGCAGATTATTGAGGCTCCCATTCTGAATCTAATCCAATTCCCCATGCACTTTATGCACAACGGGTGGCTGCACTTGCATCACGTGTAGGTGCCCATTTTAGCACCTCCAACATTTAATAACCTGTAATCAGGTGAAACTGGCAGTCTTTGCAGCCTGAGAGACTTCCTTCTGATTTGTTTGCAAGCAAATCACTTTTTTTCCCTGCAAAACCGAAATATCCTCAAGAAATACGTATGAGTGTTTCCCAAACAGTTCCCCTCTAGAGGGCAAAAGCAACTTTGCTTATATGCAGTGTATTGTGTGGAGCAGTTCGTGTTCAGTCAAGCCCACAGTAAATGCTGATGAAGCCAGGCATCTGCATATCCACAGTCAAACATATAAAAAAACGCTGGAATTAGTTACAGGCAGACAAGGTACATTAACTCATACCACATTTGAAGCTCAGAACTTTATCTGTCATATTTTTTGGTCCTAGAGGTGCAAAAATAAATGTATTGTAAAATTTTATAATGCAGGGTTCTGTTTTGGGATTTTTTTTGTCATTTGTTTTAATGTATTTACCAAACAATAGTTAAATCGACACTGCATTCTGTGCAAGGAGAGAAAGGCACAGCTGTCTCTGGGGAGAGTTTTCCATCGATTATGCCAGAGAAAAGGAAGAACATGTATCAACTAGATCATGTTCCCTGTTCTAAAAAAGCAGATGCAACTCTGGTTTATGCACTGAGCAGAAAATTAGTATGAGGTAATGCTATCATAAATAATTGCTTAAAGCACCTCGGTAATATGGAGGTTGAAATTTCAAAAAAAAAGGAGAAAGGCCTGTAAATGTAAAAGCATGGTGAAGGGTAGCTTTTAAAATAATTGAGGATTTTTCATTGGATGGTAGCTTTCTACAGTACATTATTTAAAATCTAAGTGTGGAGTACCCTCTAGCTGATATCTGAAGATCAAAGCTGCTATTAGATTTTTTTTTTTAACTGCTGTAAAGGTTCAGCTATTATAAAGGAAATTAAAGGAACTAATGGAACAAATAACATAAAATAGTCTTCCATCGAACATAGCAGATCAGTATAACTTGTGAAAGGGTGTTTGTTACAAAAGGCCCCAAAGCTTTTAAATGCATTTTTGGTCTAAAAATTGAATTTCAGGTAGCACAGTTGAAAAATCAAACATTGACTTTAATAAGTGCCATTAAAGATTCACCATTGTTATTGTCAGGATTTATTCTCTCTTCTCTCTGGAAACTAAATTTGAAGCTGAAATGCAAAGGAAACAAGCTACTGCGCTCTGGACAAGAATTCTTTGATCACAGAGGCAAACACAAAATGGCTTATTAATGATTGCAGCTCAGTGCTCTGCCTGACCTCAGGGCAAGCAGATTTTTTAGAATAAGCCTCAATTACATTATATAGTTTAACCCTTGATGGGAAGGCGATTTTTGGGTCTACAACCTACTGTAATTTGACAGGAGGCCACAGCAGCCATTCAAAGCATCAGTCAAATATGAGGCTCTGCAGGATTAGCACTCCACCGTCAGAGAGTACAGCAGTGCCTGGCTCTGCTGTTGGGCTGGAGAACTGTTGGGTAGGCTTACATGTTAGGCTGTAAATCAATGAACTAAGAAGATAGTCTGGTTTACCTCCTGAATTAGATAAAAGCATCAAGCCACCTGTGAAATGAAAGTATTCCTGTGTTCATGAAGACTGCACTGAAATAAAGATAAAGACATTGGTATCTGATGAGATGCAATTAATTTTATAGATCTCTCCATTCACTCCAGGGCATAGCAGAAATGATTAATTGTAATGGCTCATAAGGAATGAAATAGCCGCTCCAATTCTTTATCTGGGTTTGACTAAGTCTAAAGTAAATATTTGTAAGCAAACTCACATTTATTTGTAAGCAGAATTGCTTTATCCTGTATGCCATGTTCGTGGTCCTTTATGAGGTGAAATATGACAATCATAGAATATAAAACTTTGAAAATGATACATGAAAATGATACTGGGACAGCACTTGTAGAGAAAAGAAAAGCATTCTTCTAAGCACTTTGCATTTTTTCTTACACCTTGCTCTTTCTTTTTTGATGTTTCTAGTTCTGAATTTCTATATATGAAGCCCTGAAAGATAGATACACAGAACCTGGTCCCAGATTTCACTGTATTTATGAACAGAACAAGAATAAGTGTTAGACCATGAAACAACTTTAAGAGAAAATAATTAAAATTACATTTTCCCCCAGCTTAACGAACACAAACACTGAATATTTATTCTTTCCTCTGCAGCTGCAATTCATTTTCTTTAACCAGAGCATGAGACACATTTCTGCAAAGGGTGGCATCTATTAAGAACATTTTTGTCATATTTTATACACATGCATATTTTATACTCTGAGGTTGATACGCAATTTTTCCATAAAATCATTAAGCAAGATTTTCCAAAAAAGAAGGAAACATGGTAAAAAACTGGAAATGAACCACTGATTAATAAGTGGTGTAGGATTTTGGAAACTTATGGAATCTTTGCTGAGGAGAGAGACCAATTGTTTGAGTTGCCTTTATGTGTTTAAAAAAAAAAAAAAAAAGGAGCATTGTGGTGGGACAGCAGTCTGCACAGCACTAACAGGCTGGATGGGCACAGAGGAATACAAATCAACCCATTAGCTCCAAAGCAAGATATTGATTACAAAATTAGCCAAGGCACTAAGGAAAGACAAGGGAATGATACTTATTAACTATTTATATGCCACTGCTGAGAATAAATAGTAAATAAGAAGATTTGGAATTGTGCATTTGTCGGTATGCATTTGTCGCAATCAGAATTAGAGAAACCTGGAGGATTAATGACAGAAATATTAAAAATCAGTGGTTAAATGCCATTACAAAAATAGTATAGGGAAGACATAAGAGATATTCCTGGTCCACAATGGTCCTTTTTTAAGTTTTTAAATCATTGGTAGGTTGGTGCTGTTGATTTTGAATCTGTATGGATTATTTCTCCATCGTGTGTTCCTGGTTAGATCAATAACTAGCATCATTTACTGACTCAGATTTAGGTCTTGTAATCCCAAAAGATTGGCTTCTGCCTGTATATATTAGTGCTTATAGATAAAGTATGAGTAGAAGGGGAGAAAAACAGTGAAATGCATAAATGAGATTTAAGACACATCAGGAACCTTATGACACAAAGATAAATATATTTCACTTACCAAACTAAATACTACCTGGTTACAACCTCTACAGGGACACATGATGATGATTTGATTATATCTGTTCTATAAACAGGATTAAATGAAAGCATTGCTATAAACTACTAAATGCATACTATACAACCCCCCCAAATACTTATGTTTGTTAGAGGAGGAGAAAATTTTAACACAAAAATGTGAAATTAATAAAAATACAACACTGAAAAATTTTATAAGACAAATTTTAAGAAAAAAATTGAATATTAGTAAAAAAAGAAGGACTGAAATAATAAAGAAAGATGATGTCTGATTTTAAAAAGTAGCTATTAACTAGAGGAGAAAAAAAGGTAAGCTCTTGGTCAATAGCTAAGTTAATAAAAGTAAATACACACAAGATGTTAGAAATCATAGAAATTCACAAAGAATATGGAAAGGAAAATACTGCATGTGGAAAAATCTGTCACTATATGACTGAAAATTAAAACTTTATTTCAAGGAAAATATGGGTCAAAAAGGATCCTAGCAATGAAATTGCTCAACAGCTAGATAGAAATGTAATTTGTTTCAATGATAATGGAAAAGAAAAAAAAAATCATTAAATACTTGCTATGCATTTCGGAAAGATACTCAGTACGTATCATGCATATGTGTCATTTTATGATTATGAAAACATATTACTCAAAAGTCAAGAAAATAATTTACATTTTGATATGACCAACAATACAGTTGTTCAGGAATGAACAAAGAATGAAAATAGAAGGGGTTTCCATGTTTGGACTGCTGATTATGCCAAAGACTCAAGGATGCTACAGAATTACCAGCTTAACACAAATTTTAAATCAAAGAAGAACATCTTCAGTAGGACTAATCCTCAGTAGAATTCTTCTTGCTTCAGCAAATTGTGACCACTGGAACACTGTGGCCTTTTCTTTGCAAGTTTGTATTTCTAAGAAAATGTTGACAAATGGAAAATGTTCAAAGAAAACTCATAAAATTAAAAATAGCAGAGACCATGACATACAGAGACAGATGTCAGAAGCATAGTATATTTGGTGTGACTCAGTCCCAGTCTGTGGGAGGGGATATTTGTCATTAAATGTCCATAATAGCATACACAGAAATGATTGATAATACTTCTAAGAACTGAATTGGTAGGACATTATAATGACTTTCAGAAGTCTGCATGCTTGTAACATTTTAGAAACTGGGTTTTCCAAGGTTTTCAGACACAAATTGTTGTTAAATCAAGAGAAGGTAAATACCCAGTGGTTTTTGTTTTTTTTTTTTTAAATCATGCTAAGATATATAAAAATATCTGAATTTAGAATGACATATGTATCAATTTACATAACAGCAGTATTGACATATAACAGCGGTATTAACAGAAAGACTTACAGCAAGTATTTATTTTGGATGGAGCACTGAGGAAGGGGACATCTGGAACTGTATGCAGGTTAACTATTCCTTGCTGCTGAATGTCTCCGTGTTCTAGATAACAGGATATGGCACATCCTGTTGGGCAGCAACCATCCTGGTTGGGCCAGGGGTTGTTTTGAACACACTCTATTTCATAATCAGGTTTTCTCCTATCAGAAGCTACCTGTAGATTTCAATTCTTGGTAATCTCTGCAATGTGAGAAGCACAGAAAATATGCTGGCAATTCACCCAGACTGTTCAATTCTGGGGAATGCTCTGATCTAAAATATAGTTTCAAAGTCAAAGAAACCATGACTGAATTTCTGTTATGTGAACAACTTGGTGCTGATCTATCATGGTCCCTTTAAGAAGGAAAATCATGTTCAGCATTTCCTGTTTCAGCTACACTTGAAAAAATCATTACTAATATAGGCTGACAAAATACTCTTACAATGCTCATTGAATGTAAAGATAGGTGAAGCCATGTGAATTTGGAGTTTTGTTCTAGTAGGAGGAGCACACTAAGGAATAGCTGTCTACTTTCACTGATTTGCAGTTCTAGTTACAGCTCCTTTTGAGTATACAGACTCCTGTTTCCTAGAATTCTGTCACCTTCAGAGACAATTTCAGTTTTAGAGGTTTTTTACCAGATGTCAAAATCCTTCGTCAAGAACTTAGACTTTCCCCAAATTTATCACTTTTGATAAATTTGTCCCCAGATTTATCACTGTTGATTATCTGCAATAAATTGTAGGAAGATTATCTGCAAAAGATTGTAGGAAGGTCCAAAAGTTGTCCTATGTTTGGAAAAACACTTCTCTTACCTCTTACACAGAAAAATATGATAAGGCAAATGGCACATGAGCAAAAATAAAATAATTCTGAGTGCTGTATTTAAATATATCAGAGTATTCACTCAGCCATGCCTATCAAGGGAATGAATGGTAAAAATGACCTAATCAGAATGATATTAAAGACAGCAAGAGCTCCAGTTTGTATGTTAGAGAAGCAGATGAAGCAATGTTCAGCATATAGAAACAGCAGCACTCTAAACACTCCAGCAGGAACCCTGGCATTCAGGCAATTAATCTGATAAGAGGGACAAAGACCAGTAAGCAAATCCTTGGCCATTAGTGCTGTGTTCATATAAATGCAATTAGTCTATGTGATTGTGACAAGAGCAAAAGGAGTGTGTATTTTGTAAACAGCCAGCTCAGACAAGATAGTTTATATATTTTTATTCCTAGAATGGAAAAGGAATTAGGTTTTTACATGCCAAGTCATCACGTATCAACATATACAATATTTTCTTTAGGGAGAAAAATAAGCAAGCAAACAAAGCAGAATGAAGAAAATAAGGGAAGGTTAAAAAGTGTACAGTGCAATTCACTTCTGCTCTGTCTCTGAAACACTGAACTGCTGCTAGCCATTAGGGTGTACAGGTATCAAAGACTCCTTCCTGCAGCCCTCACATGTATTTACATAATGTTTAGGCCCAGAACCAATATTGTGTGACTAATTGCACAGAACACATAATGAATTCTAGACTCTACTGGCTATAAAATATAGTCAGGCGGGCAGCTGCTTTCTTTCTCCATGATTCTATAATACATTTTTCTTTGTAGTATCTCAGCTCTTGATCAAAAGAATCTATAGGGTAAAAAGTGTTCTCTTAAAATACTCAGCAACACAAACTCCCAAAAATTTGCATCTATTTCTAATTATTTGCAAACAAGAAGAAAGCTGAAATTTAACATTTCCCAACAAGTTATTTAAATAGCTCTGTCTAGCTCTGAGAGTCCTCTTTATCTCCTTAGCAGTTTCAGCATTTTTCAAAGTAGTTAATTGTACTGAAAATTCAATGCTCACATACTATTTTTGGATGTTTTTTCCAAGCTTGGTTGCAGGGATGAAGAGATTCTTGTTAATGCACCATCAATGCTAAGGACATGCCTAGTTTGATTTTGTATTAAGAACCAGTTCAGTATTCAGGGATAAGCAGTAAATCTTGGATATGAATTTTGTTCCCTCCCACCAGGTAAATGGTTTCTTGTAAACTCAAGTGCTGCCGCTATGCTTCACTGATGTGCTTGGAATGAGTTTGTGAAGTAAAGTGTTCTACCAAGTATAGATGGGAAACAGAGATGCAGTTTCTTCAGAAAATCTTTTGCACTTATTACTCATATTACTAAGATGATGAGCTAAACAGACCAAAAGGGATGCACCTCAATCTCAGACAAGCAGCACAGCAGCACAATGCAGTCTGTGCCAAAAAATAATAAGTATGATACAATGCCATCATAAACTCTTGAAAAATAAATCATATACCTTCTGAATTCTATACTTTCATACTTCAGTCCTCCTCACAGAAGCTTCTATTTCTGCAACATAATTTGCCGAAGGTAGTCACTGCATTACTCAAGGTAACAGTGGTTTATATTACTCCTATATTCTACAGTAAATTCAGTTTGAGTACCTTACAGTCTGATTTCACTGCTTGTATTATTCATCCCCATTGAAAACAAAATAGCATTTCTTGTGAAACTTGGGGAAATGACTCAAGGCTCTTTTTTAAGGGGTTTCAGATTCCAAGACGAAGATTTGCCGCTGATTAATTCACTATAGACCAAGTCACTTGTGCATAGAATATGTGACTACCCAGCCTCTACCCATGTGGACTTAGCAGAGCCAGTACTGATGGGTTTTACCTAGGTGCTTGCTAGTGAAGTCTCCTACCATATGAAATCTTGCAGGGGGCTGTGTGGCCCTGAGGAGTTCCATTCAGCAGAAAACAGGTGTAAGGTGTGTTTCCTTGCAATCAAACCATAGGGAGAAGAGGAGGATGTTTCACAGCCTTTTTGAGCATATCCTGCTGGAACAGTAAAACCCGTGAGAGATATCCAATACCTTAAAATATTTGTTACCGGATTCTTCAGTGACAACAAAGCCACACTGACCACTAATTCTCTTTACAGAATGACTGCTAGTATTTTAATAAATAGTGACACAATTAGCAGTGTTATCTTTTAGAAGTAGTATCTTTCTCTGTTGTTCTTCCTCGAAAGAGGCTCATTTAAATAAATAAATCCTTTAAGCCAAAAAGATATGATTATGCTAAGTTCCTTCTCTCAATATAAAGTTGGCCAATAAAAGGAAAATCTTGATCATTACTTGAATGTGTAAATGTGTAAGTAAGCTGGGTTCAGGAAGAGTATTAAAAGAATAATAAATCTTTGATTTAAATGTCTGAGTGCTTGCCATTAATGCCATCAGTCAAACCTGGACTTATTCAGACTGTTCCTGACAGGGACATTTTCAGTAATTTGAACAACAAATTAACATTATCTTTTATTTTTATCAAGATACCAGCTAGAATTTTCATTCAGAGTAATTGTATGCCTGGGAGACCCTTCTGCAGTCTTTAAGTTTGTCTTTTTGTACAGTCAGCATATTAAAACCAATCTCTTTGTCTCTGGAAAGTGGAAAATATTGTTGGTTTAATGGAGTTACTGTTTAGAGAATTTTACTTTAAATGAACAAACCTTTCAGATGGAGTTTCTTAAGTATCTCTTAAAAATTTATATTTTTATATTCTCCAGGTATTTTTGATAGTTTCTAAAGAAACAGTATTATTTTGTGAAAATATATGGAAAGAATGAAGAAACAGTGGAAACTTTAGAAAAATGCAGTTTCAAGCTTTATAAAGTCATAGTTTGATGATTACTTTCAGCACAGTGATCTTTTATCTCTCTGATGTACAACATCATTTTTTTCTGCTTTGTATCTCTAGAGATAGAGAGTTCTTTTATCAGCAGCACACTTTAAGTAGAATATTCTCCTATGATGAACATTTTAAAAGACTCTTTTCTAGGCTGATGGTTTCTGACTTCCAAAACACCAGGCATTTCTTCTGTTGGAAGGGTATCATTTTAAGAATTAGAAGGGTTACTCTGTGTAGTTCTCCACAATAAAGGTTATAAGAGATGAAGATTTGAGTTATTCAATAAGCTCCTAGATGTCAAGGTCCAGATGCATGGTAAAGCACTCACAAATAAGAATAGCAGATGCTTGTAAGTCAGAAGATTTGTAGTGTGTTTGTGTACAAATCTCCTTTTTTGTCATTTTTTTCCATGGGTAGCTTAGGAAACAATATATTTGAACCTAGTTTCTTATATATCTGACTGACTGCTCGTAGTTCTTTGCCAAAGAGAGAGAGATGGTGGACTTTTTTTTCACTCTGCTGAAACTTTTGCAATAATTAGTTCAGGATGAAATGCAATAGATGTAAAACAACAGCAAGAAGAAGTTGCTGCTTAATATAAAAAAGCAATACTGAATAGTCAATATATACAATCAGCAATTTTATGGTATTCATTCATTTACAGTATTCATTCTGTACTTCTTTTCAATACTTGTTCATTTTTTGCACCAGTCGTGTTACAGATTTCTTACTGTACCTTTTATAAGTGACCATTGCTACTCATACTTCTCACCTATCATGTCCAATGCACTTTGTACCAGTTTTCCCCTCAAGAGAGGAAAATAGATCCTTCTCTTCAGGTTGAAAGTGGTACTATATCTTAGGTCACCTAAGATCATATAGCTGCCTGATGAAAATGTTACCACATCTTAAAAAAATGACCTAATGCTATTCGAGGAAGTATAATGTCATAAAAAAAGAACAGGAAAGACAAAAGGGACAGTGTACTATTTACTGCACTACAGAATTGGACAAATGGTGCCTTTTTCAGATCTTGCTGATTTTTTCAACCTGTGTTTTTCTCAGCTTTTCGCTGAAAAAAACCCTCTCCCCTTATCCCTGCTATACCCTGAGAATTCTCAGATTATTTTCCTGGGCCTTACAGGATTATGCCTCTGAAACACAGCTTCCTCCAGAATCCAAAACCTGGAAACAAAATCACTAATTTCTGAAAAAGATAAAAGTTTTACCTGTACTGATTCCTATGGGTTTTGGATTGCATACAAGGTAAATGCCTTCTAGCATACATAGCAAGTCTCTTTTATTGCAGTCAGAGCAGAGTAAAAAAAAATTAGTTCATGCTTAGCTTCTCAAAAGGATAAAACTCTTTTTGTCAAATTAGATTTCATTATGTTTCAAAGAATCGTGAAAAAGTATTTGGTTAGGGTAGCAAATGTATAATGTGTGAACTCAAATTGATGGAGTCAGATTTCTTTTTACTCCAGAGTCAGTGCAGAGATTTTACTTTGCTTTATGCTACAGCATGAATTTCAGGTTGAGCTGGTCAGCTGGAACAGTGACATGGGTTTAACCAGCACTATAGTGTTTCTGGATTGCAGCTTGACAATTCCTACTGTAGCTGTCTAGAAGGATTTTGGAATCCACATCCACTAAATTTGTTAGGAGATGACTGCAACTAATGTAAGACGTGAAAAACAGCCAGAAAAAACTCTGATCTGCTCTCTTTGCTTAATCTTGCATCTTAATCTGATAAAAGGCATAATGACTACTGCCACCAAAGGTCTCATGTATGTTTTCCTTATATAAGAAAGGATGTATGAGGCACATAAAAAGTCCCCAGCCAAGACACATTTATATATGGTTGGCTAAACAGGGGTAGAGCTAAACCTTTGTTCTGAAAAGATAAGTTAAAAATGAGGTGAACTTAAGAAATATTTCCCTTTACCATTGTTGGGGGTTGAGTGTTTCTCTATTACTGTGTCAATTTAAAGAATTTTTCCCATTATCATGCCAATGGAGCTGGCCGGGTTAC
>JAOTQP010001652.1:34185491-34203273 GCA_026413545.1 Cichladusa arquata | reverse complement strand
GTGGAATTAAAGTCTCTATTTCAAAGGAAAACTTCTGCCTTTACTGGCAGACACCTGTCCTTCAAACCAGGACAACCATAAAGATATATTTGTCAACACAATGCAGTCAACTGAAATTTTATAGAATTTCAAAAGATACAAAACTCCTGTTCCCCAGAAAGTTTGAAAGTATTTTCTTACAAAATCAATGAGACTATGTAATTGTTTCTGGGAAATACTCAATATTTTGCAGAAATCACACCTGAAATAATAGATTATGACTCAAATGGTTTCTGCTTAATCAGTAGAATAAATTTCATTTCCAAAACGTTGAAAAAATAGAAATAATCAGATTCAATTGGAAAACTGCAACTCTGTAAGTGTTGGTGAAACACTGGAACAAGGAGCCCAGAGATTGGAGATGCCCCAAGATGTCTTGGAAATGTTCAAGGTCAGGCTGGTCCTTTGGGAATTGGACTCGACCTTTAAAGGTTCCTTTCTTCCCAAGTCATTCTATGATCCTGTGATTAATTTTAAATGCAGTAGACATTAAGTGATAGGATGGGATG
This sequence comes from Cichladusa arquata, assembly GCA_026413545.1. Lineage (NCBI taxonomy): Eukaryota > Metazoa > Chordata > Aves > Passeriformes > Muscicapidae > Cichladusa > Cichladusa arquata. The sequence goes on along the minus strand of JAOTQP010001652.1, from coordinate 34,202,725 downwards.
GGCCTCACTTAGTCTTCCCATTCATAGGGTTCAGTTACCTTCCTTAAACAATTCTACCTTGTTCCTTTCTTAGGACTCTTGGATCTGCCTAATAAACATCTTAATTTCAGAACCTTCCTTCTCTCATTGACTTTAGTAACTCCAGACAAATCCATGACCATATTTATTCTTGTAAACAGGTTCTTTGGTCTTCTGTCTCACTAGGTACCAGTCTGAAGTAGCAACATAGATATTTTTATGAACTGCTCATCTAAGGAGGTGAAAATCATTCATTACATCATTATCAGTGTGACAGTAATGTCAGAAAAACTCTCTCCCCTCATCCATAGCACGTTAATCCAAACTGTGTTAAATAATACAGACCCCAATGAGAAGGAGCATAGATTAGGGGAAACTACCACACAGAGTAGCTAAGGAGAGGATACAGAAGAAAGGGCTTGTGTTTTACTCTGAGCAGCAGGGGAATGTTGAGTACAACTGGAAAAAAAAGGGTTTAATTCTGCTTTATTCTGCAATGCAATGAATAGAGTGCCAAAAACAAGCAATATATTTCTGAAAGAAACTGCTTCTGAAGCAACTTAATGTTTTAGTAGTTTTCAGTTAAATCAGGCAGAAGAAATTAACAATGGACTTCTGTGTTAATGGTCTGGAAAGTGCTATGCTTCCTGTGAAAATGAAGTATAAAGGTGATTTGATTTCTTTTTCAGTGGTATTTTGGAAAAAGATGACCACAAAAGAACATTAATGATAATGATGAAGTGACACAAAGGAGGAATAAAGGAGTTATAGATGCCTCATTAGGAAATCAGATTTTTTTTTTACAAAAGAAAAAGCCTGGAGGAGTGGTGCTATGAAAGACTCAGGACAAGTCTTTAGAAGTTCAGCATGAGCTATCATAAAGACTGGCCAATATGAAGAAAGACTTACCATGGTCAACACAAAAGACACCAAACTAATTCAAAAAAGGACATTTGTGTTAAAAAGACAATTACCTCAGTGTTATTTCCAAAAAAAATTGGCATATTTTGTGGTAAAAGCCAGAATTTGGGAGGGAATCTGAAACAGAAGGGACTACACTGAAGTGTATCCATGGCAAGAGGCAGGGAAAGGTGTTTAGAAAGGACAAAGCATCCAGTGCTGCTTGCTCAGGGAAAATATTCAAAAAGCAAGCTTGGCAATACAAGACTGTCAGGCTGCAAATGGGACAGTTTTTCTTTTTAGCATCTCACACACCTTTTAAAGACAGGACAGTCCTGAGGATGCTGTCACTACTAGGTAAGCCAGCAACAGGCAGATGGCTAAGGTGAAACTGATGTTTTGCAAAGATGGGTTTAGTCCATCTCACAGAGTATGTCAGTAAAATACAAGTGTGTAGAAAAATTTAGTTTTGGAAAGGATATTGTTTGTAGCAGTGGAAGGAAAAAAAATTAAATCCATTTTTTTAGTTAAAAAGTCACAGAACTTGTTAAAGGACAGAAATCATGAAAGGTTATGAAAAGCCTGGCATTGAATTTACAAACACAGGACAACTGCTTCAGACAGCTCCTAGAAAAAAACATGCAGCCTGCAGAGGCTGAGGAGGAGCTGAAAGTGCATGTGTTCTGGCAGAGCCAACAGAGGAAACAGGAGGGATGTTCACTGCTCATTTAAACACCCAGAAGTGAGATGGAATGATGTAGAACAGAAAACTGTACCTGCAGATCCAAAGGATTGGACAGAGTACTTATAACAGGGATGTCTTTTTAATAAAGGGTTTAATGCCAATAATTTGTTGGGCTGGATCTTTCATTAAGGTTCTGATAAGCAGTACCACATCTGCAGGTATTGTTTCCAAGTCTGCATTAGAAATGCTGTTTCTACAGGCAATTTTAATTTTGAGCAGCATGAAAGATAGTTGAGAAAAACTGATTTTCATATTATATATATTGCAGAATGCAAAGGTCTACATAGGCTATATTTTGGTCTGAGGGAAACAAACAAAAACAAGGGAATAAACAAAAACTTTGAAAAATTTTAGAGAGAATGAGGTGCAGGTCTAGAACTAAACCATTAAATCCTTGTAATATAACTTATTTATGAGATCAGTTACCTCAACTGTGCTATGCACTAATAATGAAGTTCTCAGAGTAATCTTCATTAGATGGAAAATTAAATAACCATCAAAACAAAAAAAATATTCTGAGATGGAAGAGCAATGCATGTGAAAGTAAAATTATGAAAGATAAAGAAAAATCAATTAACAGTCACTATAAGCTACATGTAATATTAACAAGGAGCAGAAGGAATTTAGTGAGATGAAGAGTGTGTCAGTTAATGCATTCAGTGACATTTCCATACTGATTAAGGGAAAAAAAAAAAAAAGAAAATACCTGAAAATACCAGAAAAGGTAAGTATAATTTTTGACATGGATATTTAAGTCTTTTAAAAGTTCCATTTTTAATATTCATAGAATAAAAGAAGGAAAAGGTCATTCAGTTCTCATGCCAGTTCAGGCACAGACACTTTCCAGGATTTTCAACATTTCTCTTCCTGTATAGTTTCAAGTGCTTCAGGCAATAAGAGTCTCACCACCACTCTTTAGAAACTGCAGCTTCATATATCTCACTGTCAGAGAACACTTTCTAATATTCTGTTTAAATAGTTTTTATCTTAATTTCTTTCCATTTTTCATAATTATTACACCATTTACTATTATAAATAATTAGTTTCTTTCAATTTGTGCAACCTCGATTAATGCAACTGTCCTTTCCTCTAATTTGTCAACAGCTTTCTGGTAAAATGATATCCACAAATGAACTCAATGTTGAGGCCCTAACATAGTGACATGCCTACAGCAACTGCATTTCAATAGAGGAGTATGGGAGCTGACTCTAAGTGAGTGCTGGGAGCTCTCCTGAATAGCCCTTTTCTTTTTCCTAACCTGGCTCAAAAGCAGTCTGTATTAGTGTGTGAGAAGCATAGTGCTAAAAGTCTACAGTGCTTTGGAGTGGTCTCTTCGTGGAGCACTGCACTGACATGTCCTAGAGGTATGGAGATAAGCAGGTAGGCTGGACTTTCGTGAAACAAAGGCAATTCCACACATTGACTGAGAATCTAAGACTCCCAGAGCAATGTCTACTGTGCTGTAGCCCTGCTTCCCAGGAAGAAGCTGAGCATTGCTTGTTGATGGGAACGAGAATAAACCTGTTTGGTTTTGTGCTTGCACCCAAACTTTTGCTTCTGCTGTAGTAAACTGTATCTCAACCTGTGAGTCACTTTTCCATCTTATTTTCTCTGCCCTGTCCAGCAGGGATGGGGAGAGATAGAGCAGCTTGGTGGGCACCTGGCATATAGCCAAGGTCAACCTACCACACTGCTTTACCAACAGGACACCATTCTTGAAGAGCAACAAAGAGAACCTTCCCACATTTTCCTCCTTACTTTTTTCTTTTGAATGGAAAGAAAACCCCAACTCTGATTCCTGATTCTGCAAGCCTTTTTGGTTATTCTAGCTCCAGTCAAGAAAATAAGATAAATCCCACAAATTATATAATTTTGGAGTGTTTAGCTAAGGAATTAGTCTTTATTTTATTTTTCATTATGAAGAAAGCATATTCTTCAGTAAAAGAAAAAAAAATCAGCTTCAAATATCTAACAAATTTTAGAATAATTCCCATCTCTCAGACTATAGGCAAGAGATTAAAACTGAAGAGTTGCTTGAGTGCATGGTGAAGCAGGAGGCATCAGATGGAAACCTTTTATTTATAAAATGAGAAAAGTATTTCAGGAAATAGATAAAAAATATAAAAGAATAGGCAAGGGAAGAGTTCAAACAGACAGAGGAACAAGTGTGCTAAACCAAAGCAGAATAATCATCTAGAGGGTCACCAAGGTCACAATAATATATTTTAAAATAGCCTGCAGACAGAGCATAAAAGGCACTATAAGCATTCAAAACAAACTAAAAGGCATATTTCAGAAAAAGAAGTTGAGTTTGAAAGCACAGGCTCTGGCGTTCCCTGTACCACTGTGACTTTCTATTATCCAATGTTCAACTTTTTCTCAGCTGTCATACCCATAATAATCTGCTCCCCAAAGCCTGGTGGATGTGAGTAAAAGGAAAACACTCCCATTTCAGTTCACCAGATAGCATCACATTCCTACTAATGTTTTAACCCAGAGCATCCTCACAGTCAACCTGTGTAGTGTTCAAATTACTTAATGCAATTACTTGATCTGTGCTGGCACAGATAGCTAAGTGATTTCTCGTTGCCTCACTCTCATAAAAACTGTTTCACTGGCTTTTTGGAGTTTAGGAAACTAGGTGTTTTCCCTTGGTTTTGTATTTTTAAAGCCTTTTCTGTAACAGCAGAAGTTATCTCAGTACTGGCAGACCTACCTTACTCACAGCTAAAAGGAATGAAACCTGAAAGAACTGGCTTAGTCATCACAAACTAAGAAAGTTAAAAATAGGAGTTTAAAAAAAAAAATCAAACTAGTACAAACAGCAAAAGAAAAACCAAAGAAATAATGTTATGAAGGATAACCAAGCAGCTGAAACTTTGTACCAATTTTATTTGGGGAAACAACTTTCCTGTTGAAAAATATATATAAAATTTGCCCCAAATAAGGGATAAGAAAATTAATTTTAAAAAAATGTACAACCATGGGAAAAATTCCCTGGCAGTTTCCTTGGAAACACAATTAAATCAGCAAATTCAGACTATATTAATATTAATAACAAAAAGTAATTTGCATATTTGTTTCATTGAAAAGCATTTTTAAAGATTGTAATTTCACTAGATAATAGGAAAATGTATTACCATAATGCTTGATAAAACGTGAAGGTATTATATATGTCCAATAATGCAGCAGGTCACCAGATAATTTTAATTTTGATGGTGTATTTCTGCATAATAGAGACCTTTGTGATTAAAAAGGACTCCTTATTTACTTACTTCCTTGCATGCTTAATGTTTTGCTGGAGGAGGTCTAGGTTTCTCAGTTATTATCTTCACCTTCAGCTACTTATCCTTAAGAAAAAAGGAAGTGAAGTAGCGCATATGAGTGCCAGTGAGTCCCTGGTAAGAGCATCTGGTCAACAGAGAGGATACAATAACTAGCCTATTGTAAGAGAAATGCCTGAATCCACCCCATAAATAGTGAGTCATATTTGCCTGCTGACTAGATAGCAGATTTTATTCTTGGCCCAGACACTCAGGTGTGGTTGGAGGCTAAAGGTCAATAATCCGCAAACATGTAAACAGTAAAATAATTTAAATATTTATGTCAGCAGCTAGTAAGTCAAGCAAACAATTTAATCACAGCTTGGTGGTCTGGCAAGGAGATAACCAAGCATTAAATACCTGCTTCACATCTCAATCAATGGAGTATAATTTCTCACTTAGAAGTTGCATTATCTGTTTTCAAACTGCTATCACACACCTTAAGCTTAAGGCTTAAAGTATTCAATAGTCATGTTGAGCTATGGACTTGTGCAGGGCACATGTTTGTCAAGGACAACATCATATATATTTTGTTCATCCTTTATTATTTTCTGCTTAGAGCCATATATATAATTTTTTCTCATGGATTTCTCAAAAAGATCTGGTTACTCAAGATGTCTGCTGAAATAATGCATTGACAGGTTCTCAGGTCTATTTTCTCTTTACAATACTTTGCTTAACTACTTTATTTTGATTTCCCTGGAAGCCAAACACTATTTTGGCTCTGAAAAATGCAGTGCAACCTGTAGAGGTTCCTTTTATTTATGATGACTTAGACTGTGCAGTCTATAAATATTTTAAAAGATTAAGTAGGTGGATTACAGCCCACCCACATTTTTTTCTTTTTCTTCTTCTCCGACACGCACACATTTAAAATTGCACGAATGTCTGTTGAGTGGGGCTTGGAAGTCTCCCTGGATCTCTATTTCCTATTCAGAAAGAGCAAGGAAAAATCAGAAGTGAGCCTATCTGTGTAACCATGACAACAAGTACTTGTATATAATGCTTATCTATATAGTGTAGTTTCTGATTCCTTCAAGAGTTCACGCAGCCATCGGCTGAATCCTTTGGTAAGATGTCTGAGCCGTGTCAAACGGTTCAGAGGAATCAGGTTAGTATTGCTGGGCATTGTAAACACTGTTTGCACTGAAGAATGAACGAGAAAATGGGCTAAATGGTGGAACAGAGACAGGCACGGGTCTGCAAGGTGAAAGAAAGAAGAACATAAGAGGCATCAGTAATTTTCCACTGATTAATATTTGGCGGATTGATTCGGAGCTCTTAAGAGAGATCTTCTGTTGTTATTCCACATCAAATTAGTGCCTAGCAGATAATATATATGGATTTTTGGAGAATTGGGATTTTGTAAAGATAGCAGACAGTGAGAGGCATTATGCCAGCTGAGTGTAAAAGAGTAGTTGATCAATAATTAAAAGAAACATATTGACTTGAGGTTAGCACTCAGTTATTTGGGGAATGAAGAATTCTCAGTTTTGAAACCTTTTTTTTTTTTTTCAAATAAATTGTTTATTGCTTTGTGTAAAACAAGGATGAAATCATGTAAGATTTCTGGAGTAATACATAAAATTACCAATGATTGCAACCTCAGAGCTTATTCTGCTTTTAACATTGTTAAAATTTATTGTTATTACAGAGAAAATATTATGCTATGTTTGCATATAGGTATTTATTCTCAATTAAAAATTTATGTTATTTTATAATCTACCATGGTCCCAATATCCTCATAGCTACCTATCTAGTACTTGGGAAGATGGTCTCCAAAATTATGCCTGCTTCAAATTTCAGGTGCTGAGATTTTTCAGCAGTTAGAAGTCTGTCCTCACACTCTCATACAAATGTCAAAGAAAAGAATACAATAAAAAATAAGACTTTTCAGAATAAGCTTGTTGTTTTTATTCTTCTTTCCCTTTTCTTGTCTTCATCTAAACAGTTTAACCCAATTAACTTTTGGCTCCTGAAGGATTTCTCTTGGTAAGAGCCATGGCCAGAAGCATTTTGCCTAGCAGATTTTAAACAGAATAAATAGGTCAAAAATCAGGCTAATAATTATAGAGCTAATTATAACATTAATAGAAGAAGGTGTGCTACCACAACCTGATAGCTGAGTAATTCTCACAGCTATAGGTCGAAAGAAAAAGGTCCAGAAAGACAAAGAAATTCGATTTTCAATCTGCTTTAACCAAATGACATAAATATTGACAAGAATCATGCAATATCTAAAGGTCAAAAGAAAGAACAAAATACCAAACTTTGGCATTCCTTCCTTTATTTCATAGAGACAGAATATGAAGAATAGAGAATGAATATCTCCAAAGTTAAAATTAAGTAATTACCCCACTATTTTTCAACTTTTTGATAAGACAAAATATATTCTCTTGCTTTATTACATAAAGCATTCAATATGTTTCAAATTACTTTTCACTGAAGACCACACAAAACTCTAATTTAGGAAAAATTTATGTCTTCAGGGGAAAGAAGTCTGCTAGGTCACCAAAATGGCTTCTGTAAGGACAAAGAGACACTGTAACACCTGAAGCAGATATATATATTTTTTTTCCTTCAGAAAATGCGGTACTTAAGGGAGAAAAATATATTCATTTATATGTTATGCTAATTTTAACTTGGATTTTTTAACTTGGATAATGTGTCACTCACTAGGCCAAGCAATTTCTGTGCTTGAGCAAGAGGGTGAGTATCATTTTTCTTGGCTCTCTAGAGGTTATTAGCTTGATTCCCAATGTGGGTGCAAGGAAAGATGACTATATGGCAAAAAATCAATTGGCAGAATTGCTTTCTACTTTTTTTCTTCTTCTCTGCCCGAAGATATGCAATTCGGAGTTCTGAATGCGAGTCATCAGGGCAAGTGTGACCTCATTTCATTCATGAAGCTTTGGTACAGTTAGATCACACCCTGCCCAGTCAAGCATACCTATATAAGCAATTATCCTGTAATATCCTACTACTTTTGTTAAAAAAATTACTGATGCTGAATCTGCCTGTAGGAAGGAGCTGAAACTTTTATAAGTGTTACAGAAATGAATACTGCCAAAAATATAAAAAGTAGAAGACAACTGGATGCAAACTGAGGGACTTACTGTTACCACATTGACTGGGATCATCTCAGGTACAGTAGAAAGGGGAGATCAGAACCCTGTTTTAAAATGTAAGCTCAGTGAAAAGAGAGTGAGAAAACTGTCCATTATACCCATCTACCCTTTTTAGGCCAAACCAAGTGAAATCAATCCTGGACAATCTCATGGAGGAAGTTAGTTTATTGTTTATTTTTAAAGGCTGCCTTGTGTTGGTGATCTTTGGCTATTAGGATGTACAGAGCAACAGAATGCTTTTGACCTTTGTTACTAAATCAGCAAGGATTCCCTCCCCCTTGATCCCCTTTTCTGTGACTTTCCTCTGTACAGATTTCCCTGCTTCTGCGCATTTTTACTTGTCTTCAAAATTATTCCTGCATATGAGCAGATAAACTGTCTACCCCTGTGATGCCTGAGAACGATAAGTTGAAGAAGGGCCAACGAGACCAGTCAAAAAAATGCCTTAGACAAAAGAAATGCCCCAAGTCCTAGGGGAATAGCTTCGAGAGGCAACTTGTAATTTCTAAGTATCTACCTGTGACTGATAAACCATCTTAAAATCTGATATTTAGAGATAAATTTTTCTTATGATTTATTATACTATCTACACTTCTCTTTCTGGCTGTCTATTTTGTCAAAATTAGAAAAGTAACTGTTGTGCTTGCAGTTTTTTCAGGGTTAAAATTAACCTCTTCCTTCCTGCTCATATGAGTTGCTTGGGAAAGAGAACTTTATCAGGTAACCTCTCTGTGGCAAACATGCTTGAATTTTCTTTGCTTTGAATAATTCCTACATTTACTTTTTTCCTCTTCTTTTCATGTTGCATATTACTTTTCTCAATTTGGGCTTGGGCTTCTTTTGCTTATGTTTTCCATAGGAGTAAAGAAGCCCCAAACTAAAATCTTGAACCATGTTTAACTGCTTAATATTACATAATGAAAAAAATTGCTTCAATACTTTTGAGCTTTCTGGGTCCATTTAGTTCTCCTGAATTACAAAAATATCATCTTGCTAACCTTGACAAGTTCAAGACTTACAAAACATCCTCAGGAACAATACTATAGTTTTGATTTGAGTAAAAATTATTTTCATATTCCAACTGCCAGTTATATTAAGGCAAGATTTGGCATTTTGAATTGTAATCAGATGAGGCCAAAGGTAATTCAACACAGATAGCTCACCACGTTCAATAGAATTGTGTATTTGGTTGTAGTAAAATGCTGAAATGTGTAAGAGGTTCTGTTTATGCATTTTCTTATAAAACATGAGCTTACTCACCTGTAGCTAGTTTTTATCTTCTTTAGCCACTAACCTTCCTGTCTCACTCTGATAGATTCTCACTTTCAGAACATGGGATGAATTATGTATTGGCTGCATAACCTAAGGGTGAGTTCAGAGTCCTCTAAATATCTGCCTTTTGATTACCCCGGTATTTTCCTGACTTCTGACCAGCTTTTCCCATGCCACATTGATCAATACCCAGCTGTCATAACAAGAGCTTACCCACCTGTCAGCTGTATTTGATTTGCCTATGAATTTTTCTATTTCATAGATCTCATCCTCTGTAAAGGAAGTCTGGCAGAAGTAACCGCAGTAAAATCCTATATGTATATATGTATAAAAAAATGTAGTGGAATGTGCTGAAATACCCTGGATACATGCCATTCCTGGATATGGTTGCTAGATGCATGTAGGTAAATATGCTCTGGTGGGCATTAAGAGGTAAAATCCCCATGTACCTAGACAAGATATATGGTCGTGTTTGCTACATTAGAGAGCAGAGGTAGGGGAGGGAGGGAGAGTGAACAGAGGGAGGGTGAACCTTTCCACAGCCACGCTGTAGCTGTCCAACTGGATTCCACCCAGTGCTGCATAAAAGCCTTGTTCCAACATCAGCAACTGTGTAAGGTTTAGTTTCTGCATATAATTCCCTTCCTCTTACAATCTCATTATTAAAGTAATTTACTATGCTATTTGTTGTCTGTTGCGAAACAGTTTTGTGTGCTGTGTTTACACCAGGGTGTTCTGAGATGAAACGGGGACAACAGCATTTAGAACACTCAAAGCCCTCTTCTCTGATAAATTGCCTTCCATTTCTAGTTTGGTTTTGACAAATAGCAGTATTTCTCATACCCTTTTTGTAACTGGATCCTAAGAGCAAACTCTTCTCTGGTGGTTGGATGGGTAGGGAATTTAGAAAGGCTGTAGATACGTGTCATTAACATAAAGGCTTTTACTTATGGAAAAGCAGAGTCCTTCCTTGTTAACTTCAGTGCCTTGTTCTCATTTATTTTCATGCACAGATATTGCAACCCTTGCCCATCCACACGCTTTTTTTCCAGGCAGAGACATGAGGGTTCTTGCCCTGGAAGCCCAGAGTTCTGAATTTAGTCCTTCCCCTATGCGGAAATTCAAAGGGCTACATTGAAAAACGCAGCAGGGTGGTCAGAAGGAAGAAAGGTCATCCTGCAATGCATTTCTCTGCTTCCTCCCTGATCACTAGAAATTAGTCTATCAGAGTGAAAAACAATGTCTATACAACTGTCAAAAGTATTTCCTGAATTAACCCTGTCCTCACACAAAGGAACCATCACACTGGCTTTGCTTTGGCTTGTAGAGCATCTATACTTTCACAGCTTTTGGCTTTTTTGTCTCGATTTATCCCAGAACTTCAACTATTCCGTAGTGCAAATGACCTTTGACAACTCACCTGCCCTGGTAGGGAGTGAATTGATAATTGGTGAATTTGTAAACCCTGGTTATAGAGGTGAGAATGGACATTGACTGCTAGAATTAGTGGTCTACATGTCCTACACAGAAGATTACATAGTCCTCCCTGGCTATTCCTTGCTTCATGACAGAATAGGTATGTCCTCTGTAATTCTCATAATACAAAGCCCATTTTTTTAAAACATTTTTTTTTTGAAAAAGAATAAAACAAGCAAAAACAAACAAACAAACAAAAAAAAAATCATCCCCAAAAAAAAAAATAACAAACCAAAAAAAGTTACCACCCACACAAACAAAATAACCCCTGTACCAAAACTGAAACTCCTAATCCCACCTTGATGTAAATCTGTCACAATAAAACAAAGATTAAATTTTTCTAGCAGTCTCATGGGTGTCAGCATTTTACTTTTGCTGTCTTTATTCCACACTAGTGTTGCAGTAGTATAACAGCATATATATCTATGAACTTTTGTCTTGAGCAACACTCATCAAAATATTCTTAAACACAATTTTGTAAGACTTGAAGTTAACTTCAGGCCTTGGGTATGAAATTTTCCAATCTATTTTCAGGAATTTTGAGAAACATGCAAAAGGCTGTTCTCCTGCATTTAATTTTGCTTCTTTTACTGCTTTGCACTTTTAGGCACTTACAGTGCTGCAAATGCTATTTGATTTCCTGTGAAGACCAGTAACTGGATACTTTCCCATACTAGGTCAGCAAGTAGATTAATCTTCTGCATAACCCGTCTTCTAGATTACAGCTGTTTTCAGCAAAGGCAATGGATGTTTTGCCTTAACTGAGGTCTTGGATATGCAATGGGAATCAAAATGTGCAGCAATACTTTACCAGGTGTCTGCTTCAAAAATTATTCTCCTAATCATTAACTGTACAGTTAGAACTGATCACATAGATTTGAATAATTTTAAACCTTAAATTTATATTTTCACTTTAAAACAAGCAAAAATAAACAAATTTCTTTAGGAAAAACATAGTTTTTACTGTTAGCATTTATTTTATAATACTGAAATATATGAAAGGCATTGTATCTTTCTTTCTGGGCAATTTTTCCATATTAAATTGATATTTTATGGTAAAACACATCTTACAGCATTTAAGGCATTATAGTAAAAGCCAAATATTCAGTTGCATCAAAGAAAAAGCTTCTCTATATCCTGCAAGAGCATATAGTAATACCATTATTTCCCATTTTGCATTTGTTTCAATTAAAAAATGTCACCATTGAATTTCATATGGAAAGAAAATCACTTATAGTATTTGATGCACAACTCATCTGGCTCATCAGTACTCAACTGGCTATGGCCACAGGTTTCTTTACATACAATGAGGAGTTTTTGTTGAAACAACAACAAAAAAATCACTGAATGTGTACTGTTACTGTTGCATTGAATTCTGTTGGGTTGGGTTTGTCCTATGGACTCTAAACCTCTGTCATATCAAATCTGACTTTCTCAAACTCCATTGCAGGCAAACTAATGTTTCTGATTATTTGGATGGAAAGTAACTGCTGAGCATTTGAACATCAGCTGCAGTTAGCATGGAGGGTTACTGTGGCGAGTCAAACTCCTGGTGTTATGTCAAAGAGCAAACTCACAATCAGTAAACTCTGAGAAATCCCTAAATTCTCTCAGTGCTTTCTTTTTCCTAGTAAGGCACTCAGCACCACAATTCTCCATTTTGGCAGGACTGCCTGGTCAGGCTTGGGTACTGCCCACACCTCAGCCCAAGGGGATCCTCTTGCCCGGCAGAGAATCTCCACCCTGGCAAGGCTCAGAAAGCACCTACAGACCTTCTTGCAAAAAGCAGCCTTTCCCTTTTATACAGCAACAGCCACAGCTTAATGAATCTGAATAGAGAAAGCTTCAACTTCTTTCTCTGACTGAGGATTTTGCAGCCCTGGAGAATGCTTTTATTACTGAGCTGTGCTGGGCATGGACATTTTCCTATCATTATCCTGAAAGTGTGCCAGGAAATTTTTTTCCATTTATACACACAGTAAGTGGAAAACAGAACTATTTCTCATAAAGAAGAAAAAACATATGACTAAACCCCTTTTTATCACTAGGGTAAAAAGTCCATAGGCTTGTATAAAATATTTTACCTAAAAATATCAACTGAGAGGAAAAAGAGGCTGTATTGATGCTCAAGAAACTTATAACTTTATAGGGTGGGACAGGATATCTGATCTATGGTAACATAGCAAAAGTTATAGGGAAACAAATTAACAAATTGAAATTAAAATCAAAAGACTCCAACCTTATATTATATTTGTAAAAGCAAACTGAGTTTTATTTAAGACCTGAAGGCTATCAACAGAGTATTTCACCTAAGAGGGAAAGAAAATGTGAAAACATAGCAGTAAAAATAAAAGCTAGAAAACATAGATATGCCTACAGAAGAGGAACTGAAAGAATAATAATAAAGAAAAGCTGAAAGACCTTTCTCAGGAATGAAGGAAATAAATCAAAAATAATTAAGACCCTTGCTTGGGGCTAGATAGTATAAATCAAAAAAGCCTTAGGTTGAAAAGAAAATTTAATTTAAAAAAACCCTTCCTTGTGCCAAAGATTTATCATTTTTAATGCCCGGTGGGGCTAGAATAGGTTTTTCTCCCTTAACCCTAAAGAGATGAACTTCTGGTTTTAATGATAAGTCCAGGTGACTTGTATGTTACTAAGCCTTCTGAATTTTTTTTTAATCTCATTTTTCTTTCATCTTTAAGAAAACAAAAAAATATTTTAATATCTCAATATCTTGCATTTGATTGGTTACTGTAAAAAATAATTAGTCTTGAAAAAGTGAAATTTGAAGTTTATTTTTCCAAGATACTGTTAGTTCTCCATCATGACTACCACCTCACTTTACGTCACTCTGTTTTAAATGCTTTTACATATCTGAGTCTAGCAATCAGGCAGCAATTGTTACATAGTCGACTGTTAATGTTGCAAACCAGACTTATCTGGGACCAAAACTTTCATTATTTTCCTGCAAGGGAACCTCATTTGATTGCACAAGGCAGAATTTCAGTCAAATCAATAGTGCTACCATGACAAGGGATGTGGCTGGGAAATGCAATCTGAAAAACACCCAAGACCATGAACAGAAGTGTGATTAATGAAATCTCTAATGTCCTGATATTTGAGCTTCAAATGGTCATCTCTAGCTAATGAGTCAGAAATGGAAAAGCATGCCAAGGTGCAAAAGGGGAACGAGGACAGAACACTGTAAGGCAGCAATAGCATGAAAAAGGGTAGAAAAATGGTTTTCCTGTTTTTCCCTCTGTAAGCAATGCCATCACTACAAGAAAACTGAAAGAAGTCAGCAAATAACAGCTATGGAATGTGAAGGAGAGGATAGAACTAAAGTACAAAGGAGAAGGCAGGCACAGAGAGAGAGAGGAACATCAGGTATATATGTCTGAGATGAGATGAGATGAGATGAGATGAGATGAGATGAGATGAGATGAGATGAGATGGGTCTGATTACCTGAGACATGATCAGCCAGCTGAGAAAGGTAGAAAAGCTGAAGTCAGTGAGAAAGAACTTGATTGTTTTTTATGATTAAGTACTTGAATTATAAGACTGTTCAGTGGGAGAAAACAATGAACAATTCAATGTGTCTGGTCCAGAATAACTTCTGTGATCCCTGGACACTAAGTCATATCACCCCCATTGTCAGGCAACTCCAGTGGCTGCTCATTAATTTCAGAACACAGTACAAAAGGAACCTCTTGATTACAAAATTCTCCATGAGCTTGCTTCAGTCTCTCTACTTCCTCTCCACATCTAGGACTGGCTTTCTCTTTTTCCCTCCAGACAGCACTGCTGGTGTGATTAAAAGCTCTTGTTTCTACTGTGCCACAACATCACTTACTTTCCTGGTTTGCCAGTAGCTGTATGAACACAGATTATTAATAGAGCTTGTGCTGTCAGAGCAGGAAAACAAACCACTACTGAGAAACTGTAATGTGTTGGATTTTGAGCAAAGAACAATTCATGCCTGAGGATGCATTTTCAGTCCTGCAGTTGGATATTTAAAAATGCAGCAATATTTAAAAAATGTAGAAGTTTGTGGATGCCATGTGGCTGCTCTTGTGCATGATGTCCAGTGATATTGTAATTCACCTCTTGTCTCTAACCAGTGAAAGCAATCTGATAGAAGGAAGTAGAAAGGTACAATTACCTGTGAATTAGCTCAGGGGTTAGTGTACCAGGAAACAGGAATATCTAAAGTAGGCTTTCAAAAACACTTGAGGAGGGGCCATACTTTAATTTGTGGAAAAACTGTCAGATTCCTGTTACTTCCATTGCATATCTGTTGTTTGTTACAGATCTGATTATCTGTTACACCTTGTTAAGGACCTTGTTAAGGCTCTCTGTTGTTCATATTTAAGCTCTGAGTTTGACTTTTGATATTGCTTTTGGGCCAATATATGGATTGATTTTTAAGATTAATTTCTTATTTGTTTTTTGTTGGTAAAAATACGATAAAGATGCAAACAGAAACAGAGCATCTCAGAAATAATTTTGCTTTCCAAATGCCAATGTTGGTAAAGGCAGCTAACCCCATTACACATTTTTCTTACAGGCACAAGCAGCCCTGGTTTGAAAAGATTCCAAAAGAATGAAAATTAATTAATGAACTTAACTTTTTTGTATCACATGTAATGAGGAGGCAGGTGCCAGCACCTGCCCAAGGGATCTTTCACTGAATATAACCCTTCTTTAAAGAAAAGAGAAGAACAGAATTTGGACATACTGTTTTACTTTAGAAATGCTTTACTGCAGCATCTTTATGTCATCCTTTGATTATCAGTTGGGACAACATCCATACACAACTAATCCAGGCTTCTGCCCAGCCCAGAACTCTTGGAGTCCTGCAGAATTCGGACTTGGAACAACCAATCAAAATATACTACTACTCTCTATGACTGCACAAAGACTGAAGATTAAAAATGATAGAATATGTGACAGTTTATTTTTTTTTCTACTTCAGCACATGCACAGGAGTGCAGTTATTACACAATCTCTGATGCATAAAGTGAAACTATTTTATTTCAGCTGAAAGTCTACCTAAGATCATCAAAGCGTTGTGATCCAAAATAAATAATTGATCCAAAATAACTTTTTTCCACTAACACTGATATGGAGAAACACAAGCAGGATCTCCAATAAATGTGAGACCTGGAGAGACAATATCCCAGCCAGAACTTTCCATGTGACAGAAGGAAATTACTGAATCAGATCTTCTGCACCCACACAAATGAGCCCTAGCTGCTGGTTTGAATGCTAAGGTAACATAAGGGAAAGGCTGCTGGTTTATCATGGAGAGCTGTCCCTTTGAGAGGGGCTTAAAAACCAGCCAGACCAAGCTGCTGTATTGGCACTGACTCGTGTAAGGAAGGACTTGGAAGGTAGGTGCTGGATGAAGCAAACACCTGCCACCTAACTTGGTCCTAAGAAGGTTCCCAACCAAATCTGATATGAAAGACTTGGGTTATTGTTGCCTGTGGTGTGTCATTAAGGCAGCTCTTCAATGCAGTGCTCCTTTTGAGTAGAATAACCATTTTCTGCCAGACAGATTATTGACAAGCAAGGAATTTATATTCAGAGGTGAGGCATAATATGTAAGGAAGTAATCTGAAAGACCCTACTGTAATCACAGAGTTGGGAGACATTTTTCCTGAAAAATATAGATGTGTCCTAACAAAATCTGTTGACAGAATGAAGCAGAGAGGTATTATGAACAGAGGATAGGCTGTACAGAAAGAACATAAGCATCACCTTAAAGCTGAAATAAAAATGGGGTGAAAGGTACAGAATGTGAGAATAGAATAGTACAGAAAGAGTCAGAATGCAAGGCCTCACACTGGGAGAATAAAATAATGTTGATTTCTGCAATGAACCTGCAGATAATGGACTGTGATGACTGAATGAAATAAATTGGTCCTTGTTTTGATCTCATTATGAGTATAATTCATCAATGCAGTGCCTGTGAAAAGTGAAAGTTTAAAATGCAGCCATCAAGCTGTTTTCAAGTAAGCCTAGGAAATCTTCAGCCTATTGTGCAGAAAGCCAGTAAGAGTTCAGCGAACACTGTGCAGAGCCATTACCACAAAAGAGGGATTCGTATTGGAATTGGTACAGACACATAAGAATGATTAAGGGACTGTATGGCCTGTCTTACTAAGGCACGCTGGGAGACTGGGTTTGTCCAGCAGCCCAAAATGTACAACAAAAGGGAGAAGACTGATTTGTCTTTGTGCATCAAGAAGAGAACGTCAAGCACTAACATTAAAGACAGTGCTGAAACAAGTACAAATGGAGGTAAAAAGACTGTGCATACATATATCATAAATCAGAAAAAAGTTTTTAGCCTACAAAGCAAC